>CM069241.1:38846004-39272395 GCA_035582765.1 Acer negundo
TCTTTTTTTTTTTGTCTAGTAAATAAATAAAGTAGTGTTGTTGCTGTTGTTGTTGTTAATCTTATTGCTTGTTATGATTAATTGATGTGTTTTCCTCTAGTTATTGTTAAAATGTTTGTGATTAATCTATGAATTAATGCTCCAATTGTGAAATGTTTGAACTTTGTATGCACTAAGAGTTGTAATGTTAGAAAATGCTATGTAGATATGATTTAGGTTATCGAATGAACTGCTATGATTCTTTTTGTGGTTGATGCTTGTGAATTTAAGTGTGGACTCTTTGAGCAGTACTATACTTCTTGGGTGTAGCTTGTAATCGATTGATGATTCGATGAGTTTATGGTTTGTTTTTATAGTGTAGGACTGTTGTCTATGTCAGGCTAGGCACTTATGAATCCTGCATCATTGTTGCTTGGATATGGTGAAGTTACCTAATTATTACAAGAGCTGTTGTTTAAACCTGTTTATTTTTTTCTCTGTTAATGATGCTCCCTATTGTTATTCTGGCAATACAATTGGGTTGCCGAGGTTTATGCCACAAGATTGAGTAATTCAAGAGTTTTGACATGGATTAGCTAGGGGAGTTCTTTATTTGCTGTGCTTTTCATAGGGTCCTTAGACAGTCATGTAACGAGATTGTTCCCTTGATTGGAAATTAAGGAGAGGAATCTGAAGTCTGAAGCACTGCTGAAACCGGTTTTTGGTGTAATCATACAACCAGCAATGGACTGGAGATTAGTATACTGCACTTATGCATGCCTGAGTATTGGTTGGGTTTATAAGACGATGATTGTTCTTTTTTGCATCCACGAGTCTCAGTCTTGAATTCAGATGTATGGAACCTCATCTGGGCACTTTGCCTTCTGTGTCTCTTATGCCTCCTTGATCAGTCTACTGCTTGCTTATTGATATCTGTTTTATTCTCTATTCGTCGTTAAGGGGAACTTGGACTTGTGGGAATATCTAGACACTTGCCTTTTGAAGGCTGATAAACGGTTGGCTGGTGGGGTGTCTGGGATTAGAAGCTGTGCTACGATGATGAAAATTGGATGGAAAGCTATTTCTGAGTATTTTGAAGCTTGCTCTTTTGTTGCTGTAGCATAACTTGTAACAATGGCAGAAGTGAAGGCCAAGTAATGATTTTGATTTTGTTTAGTTTGTGGCCTGTATCAGCTAATGAACTTTTATTACTTTTTTATTTAAGCAGAAAAATTTATTATGTTAACAAACTCTTTTGCAAGCACTGCCCAATGTGGCTTTGTGGTAAAGGGTGTTCATTTGGCTTGACAATGTCCTAGGTTCGAGTCATCAGCATCGGAGGAGGTATATTCTTTTGTATGATCAAGTTTCCTTAATTATTATTAGTCTGTAATATAGACAAGATTATATCGATTATGACATTGTTAAAAAACTGCTTGATTGCTATTTTGGGTGGGTTAGTTTCATTAATTTTACTTACTATTCGATGTATCTTAATTTGATTACTTGTATGTTCATCCTTTGTCATGTCATATCGTGGATAAAAGGAAAACAATATCCTCCATCCCATAGCGATCCTCTGATAAACAGAGTGCCAATTTAAAGAGTATGGGCGATAAAATTCGCCTTCCTATATCGCCTTCCTAGAAACAAAGACAATCGAACCATTCACCACACCCTGAAGGCGATTTATAATATCGCTAATAACCAAGCCAATATCCGTTGTAGAAACACAATCTGCATTCACCAGAGTTAACAACACTCAAAGCATTAGATTCTACGATAAAAGGCAGCAACCCTGTCTCGATAACGAAATTAATACCACTCAGAACAGCCACAGCCTCTGAAATTTGGGGTGAAAAGCTTTGCTTTCCGGCGCTGGGAACCAGTAGCCATAACCCAACCTTGGTGGTTTCGAATTACCATTCCTACACTCACCACCAGAGTGTCAATTGTGAAGCGATTAAGAGGTCCTTAGTCTTTTTCGTATCAATATTGAACGGTCTTGAATTTTAATTTTATTAAAGACCAAGCAGAGAAAATTTCCCTTTTTCGTATTGATACTACTCGGACTGCGAAAGGGAAATTTTCCATTTTTTATCTTGGGCTCCGCTCAAAGCCCATATAAGTTTTGTATTATTGGATTATAAATTTTAACT
This sequence comes from Acer negundo, assembly GCA_035582765.1. Lineage (NCBI taxonomy): Eukaryota > Viridiplantae > Streptophyta > Magnoliopsida > Sapindales > Sapindaceae > Acer > Acer negundo. Next base: position 38,848,143 of record CM069241.1, read on the forward strand.
ATTAAATAATTAACAAACTATTTTTTTTTTTTTTTTTTAGTTGAAAATAATTAACAAACTATTAGAAATATAAAATTATAAAATTTTAATTTTTTTTTATCTCCAATCTAATTAAGAAAAACTAAACTATAATACAAATTAAATTAAATAATATAAAAGTGATGAGATTCGACTAGACACATTCATAGAATATAGATCGATAAGTATATATTTACAATATCAGGATATGAACCCGGTAGTAAAGCAAACCTTGATGTGGCTACCATACTTATTAGTTAATTTCAATTATTAATAATTTAATGATTTATAATATTCGACCGACATAAATGGTAATGCATATGTATGGGATGTGCTTACACTAATATTATTTTAATGGGTGTGTACTTTGTCCATACAATAAGGATTAAGGAGTACATAATCATAAAAGCATCATTTAATATCCAATCCTGTCTCAATAGATTATGTGGTCTAAATTCCACACCACAATTTGTGATTTTTAATTTGTCATCAAACCATCATTTAATATCCACAAATGTAAGATCCAACGTTTAAACTTTGAATAGACCCTTTTTTTTTTTCCATGATTAAAAGATTGTGAAAACAAATCACGTAATCTTTAAAGCTGAATTATAATAACAAGACAAAGTGGTCACATGGCTCACATTCAAAACTGATGTAAAAGGTCTTTAATGACTGTTTACAAACTATGCATACAAACAGTGACTTAAAACAAGAAACTTAATTGATGAGAGCAATCACCATCCATGGAGAAGAAGAAGCCTTTTGAAGCAACAATACAGAAATTCCTGGAAGATTCTTTCCAGATAAATCCAGGTCTGTTCATACTCATTCATCTCATGCCGGTTTACATGTTCACACATCAGGCAACTTTAGTGCTGCCAGCAAAAATTAAATAGTCATTGCACAAATGCATCTAACACTCTTATTATTATTATTTTATATATCACATGTGGTGTGACGACTCAAATATCAAACATTATCACAGTCTAATACACTTTGTCACGGATGCATGTGAGGGGATTCAATCCCTATACTCTTAAGGTTATTCTGATACCATGTTAGTAACCATCAGATCCAAAAGCTTAAACCGATTAAAAAATGGTCAAATAATAGTATTTAAACAGTCTAATAGAAATGAGGAGATGGAAAATACCTCCCCCATCCCCATTTTCCCCAAATGAGGTTGATAATGGGAATGAGGAAAGGGGCCGGGTTAGGAAATGGGAATGAGGGAACTCATATCCGTCCCCATTTTCCCAGATCAAGCATTACATAAGCGATTGATTTCCTTATTTAATACTTTTTAAGGTTGTTGTGGGTGATACTCATGAGAATCCCATAAAAATCCTGTTTTATAGGTGCTTCAAGTTTCAAAAAGGACTGCCTAATAGGTCTTAAAGTCTCTGTTTTTGGAGTAAATTAGCTTACAAATTGATAATCAATTCTTTAAAACAATAAAACAGAATAAGAAAAAAAAAAAAAATACAAAATCTTAATCTTGATTTGGACAGAATCTTATTAGTGGAAAGTAGGAGGGGTTTTATTCTTTTCTTGATTTAATGAGTAAGGGTTTGATTGATTAGATCAAAGATGTGAAAATGAAATGAATCCTAACTTATTTTTTATTGGATATGTATTATTATTGAAGATGAAAACAAACATCATAATTACTCATCTTGGATGATTTTGTATTTATTAAAAAGGACAAGTTTTAATTTCTTTCTTGTTTTTTAAGTAAATAGGAAAACAAGCTACACAAAGTGTAGATAAAATTTATCGGTCCTTTTCTTGACATGCGATAGAGCTAATTTGATTGAGATTTTATAATTAACATCCAGTATTGTAGAGAAAAATGTCATTCTTTCTTTTGATCTTAAGCATTTAAAATCAAAATAAGTTTTTTTTTTTAATTTTTTATTTTGGTGATTTTAAATATTTTTTATTTAAAGAAAACAATTTTTTAAAATATTTTTATTTTAAATATTTATTTGATTTGCTTCGATAACGGAAAAAGGAATTTTTTGATAGTTTTTTGAAATTTAGGGATTAATATTGAAACGCGCTTAAAATATTAGGGACCATTTTGGCCAATTTGTAAACAACGAAAAAAAAAGTGGTATTTTATGAAATCATAGGGATGATTTAGAATTTCCCCATGAAAAATGATGAATAAAACAAAGTACCATAACTTATGATGTACAATAAAATAATCAAACTTCAATTAAGCTCAAATGAGGATCCAGATTTTTTTTTTATGCTTCAATTCAAACCGGGGAGGGGCGGATCCAAGGGAATTAAATATTCTTTTAAAAAAATTACATTTAATTATGTAAATATTTTAAAATTTTATTTTGATCCCTTTAAATATTATATATTAGTATACTAGCTCACATACAAACATTTTTTGCTACATTCCCGGTGAGTATCCAGTTTTCTTTTATGGTGCAATTCGAACTCAGGATGGGCAAATCCAAGGGAGGCTGCTCACTGCTGCCAAAATTTACATATAATATGTAAATATTTAAAATTTTTTGCTTTGGTCCCCTAAATATTATATATTAGTTTACTTGTCCCCAAACAAACATTTTCTGGCTACATTACCAGTGAGGATCCATTTTTTTTTTTTATGCTGCAATTCGAACTCAGGAGGGGCATATCCAAGGGAGGCTTCCGGCTTCCCCCCATAAATATTATTTTAAAAAATTTACATTTAATACGTAAATAGTTTGAAAATATGACTTTGGTCCTTCCAAAATATTATATTTGACCTTTTTATTTCCTCTCCCGATACTATTAGACAGAATGAACGACCTTAACCATTAAGCTACATTGGGTGGTGTGAATTAAGATTCTTGGAAGTATTGATTCCTCGACAGTGGTGAGCCATCTTTTATCAAGAAGATGGAGACACAGACAATTATGCAATAATTTAGGAGACATTAACAAGTGAATTAACAGTTTTACATTACAGAAAAGTCACACCAGAAAAAGAGACCTTTTGTACGCGACAGAAAGTGACACGAAAAGATTCCAAGAAACTTCACACTCACACAAACTCTAATGAATACAGAGTTCCTTTTCATTGTTTAAAAGTACAGGTTTTTTTTTTTTTTTTTTTTTTTTTGGGGGGTAGTAGAATAAATTTCCACATATTTTTAGCGGTTTCAATTAACTATACTATTATTTCTGGTAGAGTCAACCATGGTCTCTAACTTGTATATATATTATAGTTCTATTACCTAGCTAGCATGAACATGCAGCCAATAGCTATCTTGTAGACAAAACCTTCGAGTTTTGCTGGTGTTTTCTTCCTTGTTTTGTGTTATTTTTTGTCCAATTTTTGTTCATATTTTGAAGAGATGGCTGTGGTTGTATCAGAATTGTGTTTGGGAGTGAGATTGAGGTTGATGATAGCAGCAGTGTTGATTGGTCTACTTTTTGTATCTTCAATGTCTGTTGTTGTTTCAGCAGAACCAAGTTTGAAACCAGAGGCTAAATTAGCTCAAAATTATGAAAAGGAAGAAGTTCAGATTAATCAATTAATGAAATTTTCATCAACTCCGAAGATTCGATCACGTTACGTACATGTTTGGCCTGTAAGTTCAATTTCTACCTTTTCTTGTTGTTTCTTTTTAAATGTTTCAGAAACTGTAGAACAATCTGGAAACACAGTTTCTGTAACACCACACTTAACAGAGAAGTTTGTTCGTGTGTTCAATTTTATGAAATTAGAGTAAGCATGAATTGGAACTATATATGGCTTATAGCATTTATAATTTGTTAAATTGAGTTCACAGGACATGAAAATTAGCTGGGAAATTGTGGTGGGTTCGATAATCGCGTTTTTCGGAGCAGCGTGTGGGAGTGTGGGAGGTGTTGGTGGTGGTGGCGTATTTGTTCCTATGCTTACTCTGATTATTGGATTTGATGCAAAATCTTCAACAGCTCTATCAAAATGTAAGACAGACAACTTGTACTTTTATTCTCTTCAGAAATGTTTCCGAAAACAGTTTTGAGATGATTCAGCCTTTTGAAGGGCTTGTTTTTCCAAATCTTCTTTCAAATTTCGATATGTTTTGAGTACGAAAAGTTCATCTCCTTGGTGGTTTGTTTTGTGCAGGTATGATCACAGGGACTGCAATTGCTACAGTTTTCTACAATCTAAGGCAGAGGCATCCCACACTCGAACTGCCTGTCATCGACTACGATCTTGCACTCTTAATGCAACCAATGTTGGTTTTGGGAATCAGTATTGGAGTTGCTTTCAATGTCATTTTTGCTGACTGGATGATCACTGTCTTACTAATAATTTTATTCATAGGTACAGCAAATTCTGTTTGAATTTCAATTTTTCTCATTCTTTGTTTTGATCATTTGATCATCACCTTGATGTGACAAATTGACCTGCAGTGATGTCAACCAAGTCATTCTTCAAAGGAGTTGAAACTTGGAAAAAAGAAACCATAACTATAAAGGTACACTGTTATATCCAATCAATACAAGTCTGTACATGATCACCAGCACAAGCACGTTACGAGGATCCTAATTATAGTTCTTATTCGGCTTAACATTTTTCGTTTCTTGCCTAATAACTTGTTTGTGATTATCCAGGAGGCTGCTAACCGCTCACAACTGAATGGTGAGTTTATTGTATCTTTAGCTGGTTTTTTTTTTAATTTTTAATTTTTTATGTAATGTTTGATCTCGATATATAATTGTCCTGGAAGCTAATTCGATTCTGAATTATCAGGTAATGGAAGTCAAGTAGAAGAATTCAAATGTGAACCTGAGTCCTTAAACAATCCAACTGCAAAAGAAACTCAACAACCTAAGAGACCAAAGGTAAAAACACTTGCAGAGTCTTCAGGATTACTTCCATATATGATCAGCAATTTTAATTTCCAGGACTCATGACTTCTGTAAAACTTATCAGGTCTCCCTTCTTGAAAATGTTTACTGGAAAGAACTTGGAATTCTTGTCCTTGTCTGGGTTGCTATCCTTGCTTTGCAGATTGCAAAGGTTTTTTTCTTCTAGTTTTCTTTGCTTTTTTTTTTTTGCATTCAATTAAACTAAAGTTTGAGATTGCTAATGCTTATTTTTATTTTTATTTTTATTTACAACACAGAATTTCGCAGCAACTTGTTCAGCACTATACTGGTTACTAAATGCTTTGCAGGTATTTTCTATATTTTCAAATGATCCCCATAATATATTTTGAATGCATAATCTAATGTTTTTCGATGTGATATTTTTTGTGTTTCAGATACCAGTGGCCGGTGGAGTAAGTGCATACCAGGCAATTAGACTGCATAAAGGGAAGAGAAAGATCACATCGAAAGGAGGAGTAGGCGCGAATTGGAGACCATACCAGCTGGTTTTTTACTGTTTTTGTGGTATAATAGCTGGTTTACTTGGTGGAATGCTTGGTCTTGGTGGAGGGTTCATTTTAGGTCCTCTTTTCCTGGAGCTTGGAATCCCTCCTCAGGTACTTTATATATATGGTGAAATCAAAATTAGCAGTTTAATTTCTATTCAATTATCATGAATTGTCATTGACATTGTTGCAACCATGCTTGGACATTTGGACTGATCACTTGTTTGTTCCATGTAGGTAGCAAGTGCAACATCAACCTTCGCTATGGCATTTTCTTCATCATTGTCTGTAGTAGAGTATTACCTCCTGAAACGTTTTCCAGTTCCATACGGTAACTTACTCGTTCAACTAATCATCTCTCTGTATTGAGTAGAATTTTTTAACTTTCTCCCCGGATCGAGTTCAATATATAATACAGTAACCATTTCTATTTGATTACACAGCTCTCTACTTCTTCGCTGTCGCCACCGTTGCTGCCTTTGCAGGGCAATATGTGGTGAAAAAGTTGATTAAGCTATTAGGGAGAGCATCATTAATCATCTTTGTGTTGTCATTCACAATCATAATCAGTGCATTTTTATTAGGTATGTGCTATATATTTATGTACTTATTGTCTTTTATTTATTTTTATTTTTTTGGGTAGTTGATTGAAACTTTTGTTTGTTTTTCAAACAGGTGGTGTTGGATTAGCAAAAATGATTGATAGAATTCATCGAAAGGAGTATATGGGGTTTGATAACATTTGTTCGTACTGAGGTTAGAATGTGTTGTAAGACTGACTATCACATCCCATATCACTGTTGAGTGAGGTCTAGGACTCTAGAGATAATGACATTCAAGAAAAAGAAGAATTGCAGGACAATAAATGTTACCTAACTGAAATTGAAAGGACTAACTTCTAGGAGTGAACCCCAAAAGTTCAAGTACTCTTTAATTATCAGTTGTGACAAATTTCATAGTGAAAAACAGCTACCTAGCTAGGTTATTATTTTATAAATTTGACATTTATTTTATCAATGATTGATGCACTTAATTTTGCACATTGATGTTATACCAATTTGTTCATCAATCCAGTCTATGAAAATCAAATTACCAGAAGAATTGTTGACAAACATCAGAATTGTCAACAAGTATATTGCATACGAAAAAGTTGATAATGTTACACACGTTTTGACAGTAAGACTTAACATAGCTTCGACCATTTTGAATCAACAATGAGATCCTGGGAGATTCTTTCCAGACAAATCCAGGTATGTGTTGCAATGCAGACAAGTCACAAGTCATGTTGTTCATGGCAATCCATGTTAAATTCACACAACTGTTGATGAGCTTGCAGAGTGGGCAACATATCAATGATGCCTGCTTTTTATGTGTGTGTGTGTATATATATATATATATTATTAATCAATTCAAGAGTGTGATTTGATAAGATTTCTCCATATGCAAAGACTGAATCTCATGTACTCTGAGGTTTGTTCTGTTTACTACAATCAAGTCAATATATATTACAGGCAGAGACCTTTCTGCAGGGTAACTTTCGATTCAATTCCTGTTTTAATTACACCCCTACTTCTAATAAAGTACTTTACGATACATTAGAGCAACTTGTTAAGGTTAACACATGTAAAATGAGGTTTACAGAAATATTTAAAATTTTAACGAAAATTATTTCTGATGAATAATGAAAATTCATTGAAATCTGTTTGAATTTAACCAAATCTTAACAGAGGACTAATTACAACTCATTTCCACAACGTTATGGAATATAATACACAATATTATGTAATCGATTCTCTCATGAAAAAACATGCCTGATTCTGTACCTGATCAACTCTATATATATATGCATTATTCTGCAAGATTCCTTAGAACATGCGGGTTTTCTGGGCAGGAAAATCCCATATAATCCTGCAATTCATGATTTTGTATTAGTTTATGGTGATTTTTTCAATTCAAATCTTTGCGTATAATGTATATTATGTAATGCTTCAAAGTTCAAAAGGGATCGCCTCTTAAACGTGTATACCACGTTTGATTTTCTTATGCTTTCACAAATTGCTTTCCTCTGCATGTTTATTTTAAAAGCTTAGTTGGGTTTGTTCATAACAGCTTTGCAACTCAAATCATGTCAAGTTTTAAAGAGCTCACATGATATATAGATTAGACAAGATTCCGCATTACAATGAATTAGTGGTTAGGATATGATTGTTCTCCACTATCACATTATTAATAACAAATCATATACTTCTAAAAAAACAAGAAAATAGCTGAGGTGAGAAGAGAATCCATGTCCGTAATGGGAAAAACACTTCACACGTCTTTTTATTAAGAGACGCTTTCAAATGCTGTTACAAAGAAGTTAAATGTGATTCTATTAAACATCTGATACCAACTTGAAAAATAAATAAAGTCATTAGGCTTTAACTTGGTCGAGGCTACTTTTGTTGTTTATAGATTTTGTACAAGCTTTTGAGACACTAAAGAAGGTAAGTTTATATATTTGAAACCATCTAATCTAATAAATAATACACTTTATCTAACAGCATCTCCAATGTTATTATATAACTTGAATATGGAGCTGATGTGGCAAAAAATGTTTTAGAGATTATGGAGATGGGTGGTACTTAAAAAAATCACTCAAATGTAATTATTTAACTTGACTAATACAATTAAGAAACTCTCCCATAAATCCTAGTCAGGATTTAATTTCTCACTATTTCTTACCGATAATTACAACCCATTTAATTGTAAAATGAAAGAGTGAAGAGAGCTCAAATGTTTTATGGTAATTGGTTATAAAGTGATGCATATTTTTCTTTAGATAATTGTATATTTGTATTGAAGATGTGCATTTATTTACTTTTTTGCCAAAGTGTATCCATATTCAAGAGAAATATTGATGTGTCACTCATAGAAACTCAAAAATATATAATAGCATTGGAGATGCTCTAATTATCTCCATCACTTTTATTCCCAATCAGTAAACACGCATTTGGAGTTATAAACTCTGGACTTATTCAAATTATAATCTCTTGATTTGGTGGCACTGATCTGTTCAGAATCGATTGGATTATTATGTGAATAACAATCATAACCTTAGAGCATCTCAATGCCATTATGTATTTGAAGAAAATTTCTTATCACATAGGATGAATAGATAATGAGGTAGAAAAAACATCTCAAATGCAATTAACTAACTTCATTATGGAGCTAATGTGATACAATATTTTTAGAGAATACAAAGATGAATACCTTCTTAGAAATCCTAGTTAGCATTTCTAACTATTTCCCACCGATACAAATACAGCCCATTTAATTCTAAAATAAAAGAGGGGAGAAAGTAAGACAAATGTTTTATATGATTGGTTATAAAGTGAATGTATATTTTTCTTTACATAATTGCATTCGGGGATATTTTAAAAGCTGGATCTATATTCAAGAAAAATGTATATGTGACTATGTGTTACTAATAGAAACTCAAAAATGGCATAATAGATGCGTGAAAGCAATCTTGAGGGGATTACCTGGAGCTGATTTTTATGGATAATTTAATGAGATACTTGTGTTTGAAAGGATATCTTCTCCATGCTGATTAATTATTTTTTTGGAATAAATTGGTTCTGATCAGCTTGAATAATTATATTTGATCCGGTTAGTTTTTTCATTGATGGAGCAAGAAGTGAGGAGTCTTGATCTACCCTTGTCTTTATATGATGAGATTACTGTTCTTACTTACAATTTCTTAAATAAAATAAATACCAAATTTAGTGATATGAAATTTAGCTTATATACTATATTATTGAGTTTTTCGTATGATAGTTGAACGCCAAATCCATATATCAACGTTTGATAGGTATACAAATTTAGTGATAGTATAGCATCCTCCATTGGACAAAAGATGACATTCTTTCTTCTAAATGGCTTCTATTTGAGCCGATATTAGACTTGTAATTCAGTTAATAAAATTGAATATGAAATACAAAACCTTCTTTATAAAGAGGAATGCATATATATATATATATATACTTGAATATAGAATTATATAAGGACATTGAATGTGAGCCACTCGTTTTACATACTTTGACTTAGTATGTATACACTTATCAAATCACTTTTATAAATAAGTGTCTCACATTCAATATCCTGATAAAGTTATATAAGGATGCCCTGATAGTAACGGGACCGTATATATATAAGGGAAAATTTTAAAGTCAGTGCGTCCTGATATAACTCCATCAGTGCGTTGGATGTAAACCATTAGATTTACATGCTTTGACTCATAGTGTATGCACTTGTCAAAACTTCACCATAATCTATTGCCCACATGCAACACACTGATGAGAAGAAAAGAACTGTATATATAAGAAGTAAATATTGATGTCGATGCATATATTGGGATATGAATTTATGGAAATATTGAATTCGGTTTGCAACATCCAGAATTTCAAGAGGTATATGAGATTCAGTCTTTGCATACGAATAAATCTCATGAAATCACACTCTTGAATTGATTAATGATGTATACATGAACTACGGGCTGTGGTGCGGTTGGTCACCGCATTTCTAGTGGGGTGAATGGTTCGGGCTCTACCCGAGTTTGAACCCCACTGGAAGCATCTCGTTGCCAGACTTTACTGACCTCCCGGCTGAAGCGGGGATTAGTCTCACTCGTTAACGATCGGTTGATGATCGGAGTGAGGGATACCTTGTGGTCTAACCCAAAAAAAAATAATAATGTATACATGCAAAGCTGGCAGCATTGAAGTGTTGCCTGCTCTACAACTGCGCTAGCTCATCAACAGTTGAGTGAACATGGATTTCCATGAACAACATGGCTTGTCTGCACTGTGTTAAGTCTTACTGAACACATTTGTAACCCGGTCAACTTTTCGAATTCGATATACAGTACTTGTTGACAATTCTGATGTTTTGTCTACAATTCTTCTGATAATTTGATTTTCATAGACTGGATTGATGATCAAATAGGCACAACATCAATATGTGTAAAAATGCCTCTTATCATTGATAAAAATAAACTTCAAATCTATATAATAATAACCTGCTAGCTAGCTGTTTCACTATGAAATTTGTCACAACTGATAATTAAAGAGTACTAGAATTTTTCGGATTCACTCCTAGAAGTTAGTCTTTAATTTCAGTTATGTAACAATTATCCGGTAAATATTCTTTTCCCCGTCTCTGGACCTCACTCGTTAGCTACTTGGGATGTGACCGCCAGTACTCCCTCCATTGATGTGCTAGCTACACGAAACACATTCTAAGATGTGTATGAACAAATGTCATCAAACCCCATATACTGCTTATGATGAATTCTACTGATCATTTTTGCTATTCCAACCCCACCTGTTTGACAAACAAACAAAAGCTTTTATAAACTACTGAAAAAAGAAGAAGAAAAGGTAATAAGTACATAAAATAGCACATGCATACCTAATAAAAATACACTGATTAGGATTGTGAAGGAGAGGACAAAGATGATTATGGACGCTCTCCCAAATATCTTGATCAGCTTTTTCACCACATATTGTCCAGCGAAGGCAGCGACAGTGGCGACAGCGAACAAGTAGAGAGCTGTGTAATCAAATAAAAATGGTAAATGTATCATATATTGAATTCTGGGGAGAAATTAAAAAAAAAATTCTACTCAATACAGAGAGATGATTAGTTGATTTAGTAAGTTAATTACCGTATGGAAGTGGAAAACGTTTCAGTAGGTAATACTCTACCACAGACATCGATGAAGAAAACACCATAGCAAAGGTTGATGTTGCACTTGCTACCTATATAGAACAAACAAGTCAGTCCAAATGTCCAGGCATGGTTGCAACAATGCCAATGACAATTCATGCGGGGGCGTAGCTAGAAAAAAAAAAAAGGGAGTGGGCTAATTTAAATTTTATTTTCTTATTTAAAAGTCCTAAAATTTTGAACTAACTACTAAACAAAATTTTTCTTTGAAATAATCAAATCAAATAATATACGAGAAATTTCATTAAAAATAATAATAATTAATGATATATCTAGCTAGGGGGACATAATGAGCCATACCCTTAAATGCATATAAGGGTATGCATACCATATGCAAGTAAAACACAAAAACAAATGCAAAAATATGCATTACATATACAACAAGATACTATCGAAGTGGTGTTTTATGACGTTTCAAAGCATAAAATATATCAATTATTGATTCAGAATCAATAGCATTGCAAGTTCCCTCTCAATGTAGATAACCAAACAATTGACAAGAAAGTCGTCATCCATCTTGTTTCGAAGTGATGTTTTGACAAGTTTCATGGCTAAAAATGCACGTTTGGTACTAGCTGAAAATGGGGTTCAAAAATTTTTTGTCACTATTTGGAGGGGCTTTTGTGAGAATGTCACCGGTTTACTAATGTAAGTTTAAAAGGCACCTATTTAGGTGACCAGACAAAAATACCCTCATTCTTGTCATTTTGCGTTTGAAGAGAAAAAAGTTGAGAGAGAGAGAACAGTGGAAAGAGAGACCTTGGGTGCAAGAAATCTGGTACTAAATCTCACGGGAAACCTGCCGGCGGTGGCGATACAGTCTTGAAATCGACGAGAAGGTGATATGATTTTCTGACGCGTTTTTGTTGTTGAAACTTTTATGTGCGTTTGATGTTGGATGTTCGTTAGACATGTATATTAGATTTGATTTGATTTGTTGTTGATTAGGTTTGTTTGATTAGGTTAGGGTTTAAATTTATGAAAAAATTCTGTTGAACACGATGAAGTTCTGGGTTTTCGAGCCTTTTCCGAGCTTTTCACATGTAATCCGAGCCTTTTCCGAGCAATTTGAATAGGTTTCTGCTATTTGAATCTCCGAGCCTTTTAAAACATTTTCCGAGCCTTGTCATATATAATCCGAGCCTTTTACAAGCAATTTAAATAAGCTTCTGCAATTTGAATCTCCGAGCCTTTCACACTGGCTCCGAGACTTTTAAAATAGGATCCGAGCCTTTTAAAACATTGTCCGAGACTTTTAAATAGTAATCCGAGCCTTTTAAGGAATATGAATAGGTTTCTAGAATTAGAATCTCCGAGCTTTTCATATAGTCTCCGAGCCTTTTCATATAGTTTCCGAGCCTTTTAATATATTGTCCGAGCCTTTTCATATATTTTCCGAGCCTTTTCATATAGTTTCCGAGCCTTTTCATATATTGTCCGAGCCTTTTCATATAGTGTTCGAGCATTTTCATATAGTTTCCGAGCCTTTTCATATATTGTCTGAGCCTTTTCATATAGTGTCTGAGCCTTTTCATATAGTTTCCGAGCCTTTTCATATAGTGTCCGAGCCTTTTCATATAGTGCCCGAGCCTTTTCATATAATTTTCAAGCCTTTTCATATAGTGTCCGAGACTTTTCATTTAGTGTTCGAAACCTTTCATTTTTATATTATTTATTTTATTTAACTAGATATATATTTTTTTTTATGTCAATATGCAGATGAGGAATCAACTAAAAGATTCACTTAAAACTCCAGAGGAAGAAAGGTATTCGGGGAAAATAACGCGACATGACCATTTTGATGACCTTACAGATATCGACAACGCACTTAACAAGGTACCTGAACATCTTGCGATCGAAGAACGACGTCGGTATACTGAGTCGTGTTTTGGACACCTCCTTCGGATGGATCGTGGGATGAAGTTTTCAGCTGGCATTGTACATCGGTTGCTTATTCGCGAGTTGCATCACGATGGGCCTGAAGATGAGATGAGATTTTTGTTAGGAAGGCATTCGGTCCGGTTCTCAAAGGTTGAGTTTTGTCTAATCACCGGATTGAAGTTCGGAGAACTTCCTGACACGTCGACCTATGATATGGTAGAGAATGGCATACACCAGCGGTACTTTGAGGGTCGAGATGAGGTCGAGTATGCAGAGCTGAAAGCCGTTCTACGGATTGGTGTTTTTTCTGAGCAGTACGATGCGGTTAAGCTTTGCTTATTGTATATGCTTAACTGGATACTGATGGGGTTGGACGAGAGAGAGAAAGTTCCAGTATGGCAGTTTCGCCTAGTCGAGGACTTGGACGCTTTTGATGCGTTCCCGTGGGGTGCACACGTGTATAGGCGGTCTATATACGGTTTCAAGCATGCGTTGGATGGTCGACGTAGGCGGTTTGAACAACGCCAGCGACGAAAGGGCGTTGATGTACACACCACGGAGACATATAACATATATGGGCTAACGCACGCCCTGTTGGTGAGAATTTTGAATTTGTTATTTTTTTCATATGACTTATGTATTGTATTGGATTCTTATCGTTCTTAGCTGTTTTGTAGATATTTGCTTTCGAGGTTATCCCCGAGCTTGGCAACAGCGGATGTGGGAAGCGGAGGGAAATCGAGCTCTCCCCCCGAATTCTAAAATGGGAGTTGAGTACGCGACCGAGGGGGGAGAAGTTGAATAGCATTTTCCTTGAAAGTGTAAATATATATATATATATATATATTTTTTATGTTCATAACTATTAGTATGTATACAATTACAATGGTCTAACTGCAATTTCAGATGTTTACGAGGGTGAAATTGGTGCCGACGGCAACTGAGAGGGCTGAACGGTACTTCGAGGGCATTTCCCAGGGAGGCAGTTTGTATGATGCTGATCTCGGTGATATACCTGTTCCCGTCTCTGACCCCGAACGATATACAACTGCTGGAACCAGTGACACTGAGGGTCCGTCTTTCGAACCCAGTGATACGGAGGGTTCTGACTCGGACGGTCGTCATATTCGTCTTGCGAGGACTAGGCGGGTTCGATTCACGTTGCCTAGAGAGCCTCGAACTAGAGATGACTCTCGAACTGGAGATGACTCACGAGGAGGCGTTGGAGGGCAAGCAGAGGTACGTATAATTCTTTTTACCGTATTATTTAATTTCAATCGAGTGAATGGTTTTAGTACTGACAATTTCGAAATCCTTTCAGGACCGTCGGTATACTGAACTAATGGATGCGTTACGTGAGTTACAGGAGGAGGTGCGAAAGAGTAATGAGAAACGAGATCAACAGCATCAGGAGTTGCTAGATTTGATTCGGGGGCTTCAGGGTTCGACGTCGCACGCCCGTACTCGATGACCCACCCTTCGATGACCCACCCTTCGATGACCCAGACGGACACCGAGACTTCAGTCCCAGAGGGAAGACAGGTAGTCATCAGGGTGATCAGCAAGGGCCTGGTGTGACATCACGAGAGGAGGTTGCTCGTGGTACTAGTGGTACTGATACAACACCTATGGAGATAGAGGAAGAACCTCAGCAGGTTTTACCAGACCAACCTGTTCATTCTCAAGAACTGGTACAGAGCACCTCCTTACAGCACACCCCTCCGGTCGATCCTGGTGCAGAGCACCCCTTCATTTATTCCACAGAGACAGAGATCCCCAGTCTCAGTGCACCCAAAGAGCTTACACATGCAGGCGATCGACGGCGACATAGTTCCAATGTACAGCGCACCCCTACAGGCGATACAGGGGGACATAGTCCGTCAACACATCGCACCTCTGGAGGCAATACACGGGGACAGAGTTCCTCCTTACAGCTCAGCCATCCAGTGGATCACATCCTTTCTGTGGACCGGATTACCCCACCCCTTCAACGTCAGGATCGGGTTCGCAGGGCAGGTTGGCAGCAGCGGACCCCATACACTGACCCCTCTCGGCCGAAGAGGCCAAGGATTAGGCCACAACCAGCACATGTATGGGTGCCCCACGCATTGATAGATCCTGACCACCTTGCGACGTACCAAGCCTATAAGAGGAACTCAACTGGGGAATTGTAAGTATAATCGCAAATATTACAAAAATTATTTTGTATTTTGAAACTGCTAAGTAAAACGACTTTCTTATATAACTTTTTCAAAAATTATGCAGGCGTGATGTGGATCTACTCGAGCCAGTTGGTGTCCCTTGGTTCCAACGATTTCAAACCAACAGCATGGAGTTGGAGGATACGGTATGGTCCTTACCTGAACATTGTGTATAAGATGTTTCTGAAATAGTAGAATGCTAACAATACAAAATGTTGAAATTGTCAGCATATGGACGCGTACTTGCATATTCTGCGGAAGCGTCAGAGATATTACTCCACTGTCTACGGTCCGAGGATCAACATACAGGATTCACAGTTCTATGTAAGTGTTTAATTTGTACGGCTTTTGAACATCTATTTATGTGTTTCGTACATCTTTTATCTAACGTTTTATAAATTTTCTTTGTACAGTCATGGTTATTGAATGACTGGGAGAGATTGATGGGAAGTGGGGCCGACAAACCCCGCCGCAGTTGGTCTATGTTCAAGCATCAGTGGTCCGCTGAGGACCTTGCGGTGGTACGTGGATTGGTCCCGGCAGGAACCAAACCATGGAACGAAGTTGACGTGGTCAGTGTTTTATTTACATTGTTTGAATTTGAATTTTAAATAAATTTCCCATTGATAACACTTTGTTGAAACACATACAGGTTTTGATTCCTTGCAACCTTGGACGTACGCATTGAGCACTAGCCAGCGTCGACCTCACAACATGGAGTATTTACCTGATGGACCCGTTCAGATAGGAGGTACCTTTCCGCCATAGGAAAACGCAGCTCGCTTGCTTACGATATTTTTTACCGTCGATGCTGCATGCGTTGGACTTTCACGGTTGCAAACGGAGGGGCGATATGACGTATACATTGCAGAATAAGCCCTTTCCACTCAACATTGTGTCTAGAGACCGTGTGCCCCAACAGGATAGAGGGTATGACTGTTTAAAGATCTTATTCTATCCTAATCGGTTTTAATAACATTCAATTCTAACGGTTGTTTATGTGGTGAATTGCAGTGGTAACTGTGGTGCCCATACTTTGAGATTGATAGAGTACCTGGCAGCGAACAGGGATACGTTCGACTGGTCAGAAAACGAAATGGGCACCATCCGAGAGAAGATGGCTGTGGAGGTTTATTGTAACTCAAAGGATTGGTCTTCCAGTTAGTGATTTAGTTGATGTACATAACATTTGAGTAATGAAATGAAATTATTTTTAAAAAAATTTTAGTTGTTTGCAATTAACACTTGAACACACATTTGATATATTGAAATCCATAAACAATACAATGAATTGTAGACACTATAACAAAAGATACAGTATGGCATTAAACGAACAACCAATAAATATATCATAATAGTTCAACATAAAAAAGCATAATAACCAACGGTCTCATAACACAACTGTATCGAGCATGGTTCCCAACGTCTGGACGATGTTGGAAGACATCAAGTTGGAGACATGTTCCTCTTGTACTGCCTTGTTATGTTTGATCGCCTTCCTCAACGGCTCCATTCATTCCACGGTAGAGTCTTTCTCAGGGCACGTTTGTTTATTGTGTCCAATTGAATGACAGATGCCGCACTTGCGACGGTATTCATCGGGAACACTTATGCTGGGACCTTCATTAACCATCGGTGGGTTGGAGCACCGCCTGCTATTATGTCCTGATTGTCCACATCTTCTACACGACTGTGTGGTTGTCCTCTCCGAAGACGAGGCATGTCGACCCTCCATCGGGCGACCTGATTGTCTCTTCGACTTTGGATTTAAAACCACCCGAGATGCGATGTCGGATGGCACTACCCATGAAGAAGGATGGCCAACAGGCATAATAGGAACCGAGTATGCATCAATAAGTGTCTCTCTCTTGTAGTAGTCCGCACACAGAGATGTGAAATCCAAGTTTCGCTCCCTACAACAATGAAAACAATGAGATTCATGAACCCAAATAATATAAATTGTTAACTGTAACATCTCATGTACCTTGCCGCTGCGAGTGCATGAGAACATGGGAAATGGTCCATTTGGAATTTGTTGCATGTGCAAGTCTTCAAGTGTAAGTTAACCGTCCATTGGTTTCCCTTCAATTTGACGGAGAATATGTTCCAGTCAACTGGATTTACGGTCATATAATTGCACTTCTCGACACGTTTTAGGATCACAAGATGTGCTGCGTCGGTCAGTTGATGACGCATGGACCGTGCAGCTGCATGACGATCGTGAAACCACTTTTGTAGCATATTCCTAATGAACTCCGCCAGTGTCATCATTGGCAGTTGCCGTGCGAATTTTAGGCATGAGTTTATGCACTCAGCAACATTTGTGGTCATCAGCCTGTACCTTCTTTGGGGACAGTGTACGCGAGACCACTTGTGTGGACCGGCAGCAATGGCATATTCGAATGCACCCTTGTGCAGCCTATGTAACTCCTCCATGTGCCTGTTATAATTGAATTCACTGTACGTCCTAGCTGCTGAATCCATTATGTCGGCAACATCCTTTCTGTGGAATCGCTTCTTCATATTTTCACCAAAATGCCAGCAACATATAGTATGGGTTGCATAAGGGAACACTTTAGAAATCCCCGCTTCAATGCTTGCATGGCGATCGGAAATGAAAACCAGATCATCTATATGACCAAGGGCACCCCTCAAGCATTCCAAAAACCACTCCCATGAAAGGTTGTTTTCTGAGTCACCGTACCCAAAAGCAATTGGATACACCTGTTCGTTTCCATCTTGTGCAGTTGCAACAAACATTGTACCCCCGAATCTTCCCTTCAAATGGGTACCATCAACTGCAATCACAGGACGCATACACCTCCGAAAACCTCTAATTGAGGACCCTAACGACATAAAAAGTACAAAAATGTATCATTGTCTGCGCATTGTAAGTCGGTGATTGTGCCAGGATTTTGCTGTTCCAAAACGTACGCAAACGATGGTAACAATTTGAAATTTTCTTCATGCGTTCCATAGGTCAAGGACAATGCATATTGCAAGGCATCATGTGCCTTACTGTACATGACTTGGATGCCATACATTGTTTTCATATCGGCGATTATGTCCTTCGGATGCATGAGACGACCATCATGTTGTTGAAGTCTAGATGCAATGACTTCTCCGATTATGACTGCACTAGCTTGTCGGTGGCGACGGTGAACCTCCTCCAAAGGACAACTGTGTTGGTTGACAAAACTTCTGACTTGGAAGTAAGTCCCTTCATCTCTCCTCACCGCTCTTAATTTCCACGTACAGTTGTCAATGATGCAAACTAGATGTAACGTTGTCTTATTAGACCTTTTCACCTTCCATTCAAAGTTCTCCCGCATTGAAAAAAGGCCAACTAGCCTCTTCAAATCCTTTTTACTCGGGAAAAATTGACCTTTATAAATCATGCATGTAGGTTCTTGCATTGCCAAGGTGCTGCTTCTACCAATACTAAACGAGTATGAATCTGCTCCGGGAATAACCCACGTTATCGTATTATCAGAATCAGATACAGTTATATTATGTCGGACCTCGGAAGTCCCAAGCATATTTGGTACAATGCAACTAACTCCTTGTACATGTCTTCCTTGTGTTTGAATTTGTGTACGCTCTTCATCCACATTTTCTAGATCATCTACCTGTTCATTATTTGCCTCATTATCCACCTCATGGTACTGCTCAATTCGACAACCAAACACATCGCCAAATTGAGGTTCAACTACTTGGTCAACCGCTACCGGTGGGACACCACACATGTTTTCCCCACTTTCGGCGAAACTCCTTTGGGGATATAGTTGGTTGCTACCGCTAAAGGATCCAAATTGTTGGGTATTTTCAGGAGGAGGAATATCATTCCCTATCACATCTCTAGGTGTCCTCTGAGTTAGACTTACACATACTTGAGGGATCACCCGATCTTCCCCTAGCATAAACTGAACATCATCGTTATTTCTTATAAATGTACGACATGTACTGCCAGGAACGATTGATACTGATGCCAGATCAACATTGAATTTGTTTACATCATACTTCACAATGGTATGCACGATCGCCACCAATTCTTCGTAAGTCATATTCTTTGACACATACATTCCCTTGTTATCGGATCCAACAAACCTCTGACTTCCGTCGGGTAGTTGCTCCCATTGACCATTGTAAGATATTACTATTCTAACCCGATTCATGATGCTGTCAAATTAATCAAAACTATTAATAAAAACTCAGGAGTACAAAATATTTTCATAAATTACATTTACAAAGGCTCGGGTGAGGATATTTAAAAGGCTTGGAGAACACTAGCAAAGTCTCGAAGAATACATGAAAGTTTCGAAAAAGACATTTTTGGTCTCGAAAAAGTCTTTAAAAGACTCGATTAGTAATTCAATAAAAAGTCTCGGAGAAGACCTAACAAGGCTCGATTAGTGATTATTTGAAAAGTCTCGGAGATGACTTGAAACGTCTCGGAGAAGACTTGAAAAGGCTCGATTAGTGATTTTTGAAAAGTCTCGGAGATGATATGAAAAAGAAGACATGAAAAGGGAGAAGACATGAAAAGTCTCGATTAGTGATTTTTGAGAAGACATGAAAAGGCTCGGAGATGACTTGGAAAGGCTCGATTAGTGATTTTTGAAAAGTCTCGGAGAAGACATGAAAAGGCTCGGAGAAGACATGAAAAGTCTCGATTAGTGATTTTTGAGAAGACATGAAAAGGCTCGGAGATGACTTGGAAAGACTCGATTAGTGATTTTTGAAAAGTCTCGGAGAAGACATG
Organism: Acer negundo; assembly: GCA_035582765.1. NCBI lineage: Eukaryota > Viridiplantae > Streptophyta > Magnoliopsida > Sapindales > Sapindaceae > Acer > Acer negundo. The sequence goes on from CM069241.1 coordinate 38,868,152, forward strand.
AAAAAGCTCGGAAAAGACTTGAAAAGGCTTGGAGAAGACTTGAAAAAGGCTCGATTAGTGATTTTTGAAAAGTCTTGGAGAAGACATGAAAAAGCTCAGAGAAGACTTGAAAATGCTTGAATAGTTATTTTTTAAAAGTCTCGGAGAAGACTTGAAAATGCTCGGACAAGACATGAAAAAGCTCGGAGAAGACTTGAAAAGGCTCGATTAGTGATTTTTGAAAAGTCTCAGAGAAGACTTGAAAATGCTCGAATAGTTATTTTTTAAAAGTCTCGGAGAAGACTTGAAAAGGCTCGGACAAGACATGAAAAAGCTCGGAGAAGACTTGAAAAGGCTCGATTAGTGATTTTTGAAAAGTCTCGGAGAAGACATGAAAAAGCTCGGAGAAGACTTGAAAATGCTCGAAGAAGACTTGAAAATGCTCGAAGAAGACTTGAAAATGCTCGAATAGTTATTTTTTAAAAGTCTCGGAGAAAACTTCAAAAGGCTCGGAGAAGACTTGAAAAGGCTCGGACAAGACTTCAAAAGGCTCAATTACTGATTTTTGAAAAGGCTCGGAGCAGACATGAAAAGGCTTGGACAAGACATGAAAAGGCTCGATTAGTGATTTTTAAAAAGGCTCGGAAAAAGGTGACAAAGTCTCGGAGATCCACAATTGTCACAATGAAAATGTGAACAAATGAAAAGAAGTATTTACACGAAATATTACCTTGTTGTAATGAAGCACGTCCAGTTGTTTGGATCTTGAACTTCTATTTGTATTGAGAGAGAGATAGAGAGAGAGAGAGAGAGAGAGAGAGAGAGACTAACCCCGTTATCGTTTTTGTTGGAAGTGTGGAGAGAGAACCAGACAAACACAATAACATAAATGATTATCTAAGGGCAATTTTGGTAGTTCACCATAATATGTGCCTTTTAAACTTAAGTTATTAAACCGGTCATAGAGTCACCAAATGAGTTAGAAAAGGTGATACTTTCCACCATTTCCACGCTAAAAATGCATGTTCATAGTGTATAATTTATCAAATCCATAAATTAAAATAAATATTTGTTTTCCTAAAATTTGTCTCTCTTTTCTAACTTTTGTTTGTATCATAAAGAAGCTTATTAAAGGCTACATTAGTGTACAGAACCTAAATCTTAATCATGAAATACAAGACTTAATTAAATATCAATCATAAAATATAAAACCTAAAATTAAATTCATTATAAGTAAATAAAAAGAAAAGATTAAAGTAAATGAAATTACCTTTTTAGTTCTTAATTGTGAGTTGGGACTTGAGAGATTCAAGAGAAAAAGACAAGTTAAAGTTTGGAATCTAATATTTGGGAAAGTGAAAAATAAAAAAAGGAAAAAAAGGGGAAAGTGATTGTATGAAGAAAGCCAAAAAGGGGTCTTCGGTTATTGGGAAGTGGAAGCTAAAAAGTGAAAAAGAGTATTTTATAACTACAGTAGAACCCCTCTAAATTAATATTCTTGGGACCCACCATTGAGTATTAATTTAGAGGGGTTATCAAGTTGAAGGGTTTTACCTTATAAAGTGTTATTTTATTTTTTAAAATGTGTAGAAATCGATTTTCTTGTTTAGGGAAGGTTCATTTTCGGGATTCATTGTTTAGTCGGTTTTATTCTTTAGGGAAAGTTCCCTTTTTTTTTTTCCAGGATTCCTTGTTTAGGAAAAATGTTAAGAAAGTTTCCTGTTGAAATGCTAAATTTAGTGAAACCTTTTGGCTAATTCAAGAAGGTGATCATGATAACTTTTTGAGGAAAATTCAAAGATGAAGGATGAAGTCAAAAATATCAAACATGGTGACCTTGTGCAAACTAGCATCTTGAATCACTTTTCTAGTTCTTGAATATTAAACAATATATATTGTAATTTTATGAAATTATTAATTTATGCGACAGTTGGTACCGAAATTTTACACTAGGTTTTAAAAAGAAATTATTAATTATTACGATAGAGAGGCTTATTAATTTTTTACATTGGCCCGAGTCGGGACCGGGATTTTTATTAATATAGAGAGGTTATTAATTTGTGGGAGATTAATTTACAGGGGTTCTACTATATTAGAAAAAAGGTGAACAAAAGATTAAAGTATTTATGTGGGTTTGTTGGGCTATTGGATTTCATTCGTACAGTTGAGCTATAGCTATATATATATATATATATATATATATTAAGTAAAACTTAGAAATTTTTTTCAAAAAACTAGTGTGGGCTGTAGCCCACCCTAGCCCCATAAGGGCTCCGCACTTGAATTCATGATATATAATTGTGTTGAAAACTGCTTTTGATTGCTTGTAAAACACTTGATTTCACTATATAATGTACCTGAGGAGGGATTCCAAGCTCCAGGAAAAGAGGACCTAAAATAAATCCTCCACCAAGACCAAGTATTCCACCAAGTAAACCAGCTATAATACCACAAAAACAGTAAAAAACTAGCTGGGGTGCTCTCCAGTTTGCGCCTACTCCTCCTTTCGATGTGATCTTTCTCTTCCCTTTAAGCAGTCTAATTGCCTGGTATGCACTTACTCCACCAGCCACTGGTACCTGAAACACAAAAAAGATCACATCAAAAATATTTGATTATGTTATGAGGACCATTTGAAAATTTAGAAAATACCTGCAAGGCATTTAGTATCCAGTATAGCACTGAACATGTTGCTGTGAAATTCTGTTTTAAAAAAAAAAAAAACCATTAGCAATCCCAAAGTTTAGTTTGATTGAATGCGAAAAAGCAAAGAAACAAAAACCTTGGCAATCTGCAAAGCAAGGATTGCAAACCAGACAGCGACAATAATTCCAAGTTCTTTCCAGTAAACATTTTTGAGAAGGGAGACCTGATAAATTTTACAGAAGTCAGTCCTGGACATTAAAATTGCTGATCATGGAAATCCTGAAGATTCTGCAAGTGTTTTTACCTTTGATCTTTTAGCAGGTTGTTGAGTTTCTTCTGGTGTTGGATTGTTTAAGGACTCAGGTTCACATTTGAATTCTTCTACTTGACTTCCATAGCCTGATAATTCAGAATCAAATTAGCTTCATGGACAATTATATATCAATATCAAACATTACATAAAGTTCAGCTAAAAATACAATAAATTCACCATTCAGTTGCGAGCGGTTAGCAGCCTCCTGGATAATCACAAACAAGTTAGGCAAGTAACGAAAAATGTTAAGCCGAATAAGAACTATAAATAGAATCCTCGTAACGTGCTTGTGTTGGCGATGCAGACTTGTACTGATTGGATATAATAGCTTACCTTTATAGTTATGGTTTCTTTTTTCCAAGTTTCAACTCCTTTAAAGAATGACTTGGTTGACAACACTGCAAGTCAATTTGTCATGTCAAGGTGACGATCGAAACAGAGAAGGAGAAAAATTGCAATTCAAACAGAATTTGCTGTACCTATGAATATAATTATTAGCAAGACTGTGATCATCCAGTCAGCAAAAATGACATTGAAAGAAACTCCAATACTGATTCCCAAAACCAACATTGGTTGCATTAAGAGTGCAAGATCGTAGTCGATGACAGGCATATCGAGTGTGGGATGCCTTTGCCTTAGATTGGAGATAACTGTGGCAGCTGCAGTTCCTGTGATCATACCTGCACAAACAAATCACCAAGGAGATGGAATGGATGAACTCTTCTTACTAAAAAACATATCGAAATTCGAAAGCAGTTTTGATCCTTTGGAAAAACTAGCCCTTCAAAAGTATGAATCATCTCATCTCAAAACATTTTTCAAAAACATGAAACATGAAACAATTCCATAACACCAAATTGAAGTTGGTCTTACATTTTGATAGTGCTGTTGAAGATTTGGCATCAAATCCAATAATCAGATTAAGCATAGGAATAAAAATGCCACCACCACCAATACCTCCCACACTCCCACATGCTGCTCCAAAAAACGCGACTATCGAACCCACCACAATTTTCCAGCCAATTTTCATCTCCTGTGAACCCAATTTCACAAATTATAAATGGTATAGGTCATATATATCTCCCACATGCATGCATGCTCTAATAGTCTAATTTCATAAATTGAACACACACAACATACAGACAAACAAATTATATATATATATATATATAATTCTGTGTGATTTTATAGTTGAAAATGAGATTGTATATAATGTGATAGCAATATAAAAGAATGATCTTCCTGGCTGGAGAAGATAATATAAACATTATTTTCCAGAAAATTAATGTTTTATTTCTCTGTCAACATGGCTGTAAAAAATCCTCATGTTTTTTTTAGATTGTTGTATAGTTTCTGAAACATTTAAAAAGAAAAGGTAGAAATTGGACTTACAGGCCAAACATGCACGTAACCTGATCGAATTTTCGGAGTTGATGATACTTTAATTACTTGATTAATCTGAACTTCTTCCATTTCATAATTTTGAGCTTTGGCTTCTGGTTTCAAACTTGGTTCTGCTGAAACAACAACAGACATTGAAGCTACAAGAAGTAGACCAATCAATACTGCTGCAATCATCAACCTCAGTCTCACTCCAAAACACAGTTCTGATACAACCACAGCCATCTCTTCAAAGTATGAACGAAAAAAAATAAAAAACACAAAACAAGGAAGAAAACAGCAGTGAAACTCAAAATTGAACACAACCCTGTTCCTGTTTACAGCAGTTTTGTGTCTTGAGTACACTTGAAAGACACCAAAAACAGAACAATGTTTCCTCTCCCTCAAAAATCATTTGTTCTCTTAAATAGGAAGCCAACCCAGAAAAAACCTTAAACAAGACAGTAAATTTTGAGCACATCCTTTTAAAAATAAGTTAATGTTAACACATAATAACAATTACTTTATTTTCATAAAAGTAAATAAAAGAACAAGTCAATTAGTGCATTTATTACAATAAATACTGTATTTTTATTTCCTTAATGGAAATAAAATAGTTGTTACAGGGAAAGTTAATACCACCCTTAAAACTATAAAATAAGGAAAAAAAAAATATTTCTTGAGGAGTGCTTGAATCACTCTCTCGGTTCATTCTCTCAACTCACTTCCTTTTTATAATGTGATATGTGGGTAACATTTATTTCTCCACATTAAATTTGAAACCATTATAAATGATTTGGTTTTTCTATTTATTTACAAATCAAACCAATAACTAACTTCCTAAATTACTCATTGTTTATTTCACCAAATTGCCATTTCATATTGTATCAATTTTTTTTTTTTAAATAGCAGTTTTGTCCCGCTTTATAACTTTTTTTTTTCTATGGTTTCCAAATTATCAATCCTAGTCAATAGTATATTAAACTTTTTTTTTTTTTTTTTTTTGAATTTCACTCCAACTCTCATAATTTTCAAACATACTCGATCTTCAACAACCTTTTTTTTTTTTTTTTGTTTTTGTTTTTTTATAGAAAAGATTACTCCAGTAAAATCAGAAACGATTACATGAGATACGGGCAATTGCCCAAAACAAAAGGAACCACCTTAGGAGGACAATCCTCCATCCAAAAACAGTCATCCTCAATAGTCAAACCAAGTTTGGCAAGACAATGAGCAGCCTTATTGGCGTCCCTAGGAACAAAATCTACCTTACAGGAAGGGTAGTCAATTAAAAAACTTTTGATATCCTTAATAACTAAACCAACCTGAGAAAGAGGGGTATCATTAGACTCAATCAGCTTAACAACATCCAGAGCATCAACCTCCACACCGCAAGGCCAAAGACCCGAGTCTCTAGCCAAAATCAGCCCCCTCAACAAACCGACGGCTTCAGCAATAAGAGGAGAGAAAGCAGCTCTGCACCTTTGGGAACTAGAAGCAAGAACATTGCCATTACAATCCCTTATTATAATACCAAACCCCACGCTACCATTCTCAGCATCAATGGATGCATCTGCGTTCATCTTAAACCTCCATGAAGGAGGAAGGCACCACTTTGGCAACACAAGCTTCTTCGAATTAATAGCACCACTCATCACACCATTCGCCCGCTTATATTCCTCTAAGGAGGAAGTCGCCAAAGGGACAATATCAAAACCATCATACAGCTTGTCCTCATGCAGGGCCTTGTTACGGCGGAACCACACCCTCCACAACATCAGGCAGAAAAGCTCAAATTCCTCCAAATGCAAAGAGGATCTGCAAAAAAGCATGAAGTCCAGAAAGCTCAGCTGATTCCCCACCCTCACATGTTCAAGAAAGGGACACAGAAAACGAAGATCCACAATAGTTGAACAGACCCACAGAGCATGCATCGTGGTCTCAGGTTTGCTACCAAAAATCTGACAGCAGATGTCAATCGGCATTCCACGACGAGCAAGATTGCATTTCGTCGGAATCCAATTCAGGCAGGCCTTCCATATAAAGACCTTCACCTTTGAAGGAATTTTTAATCTCCACAGAAATTTCCACCAGTTTTCAACATGAATGTAGACCTGGCAAGGTTCCGGTTCCAACCGTGGAACCGAACCAAAACCGGAACCGAAAAAACCGGAACCGGAATCGGTTTTTCAGTTCCAGTTCCAATTTTTTCGGAACCGAGCGGTTCGAACCGGAATCGAACCGGCGGTTCTGGTTCGGTTCGAACTGCCCGGTTCCAGTTTTATTTATTTATTTTTAATTTTTTACTTTACAAAATATTACATTTTATTTATTAAAAAATATAATGTTAGAGTGGACATTGTAAAGTATTGAGTCATGACCCATAACCCTTGTCCAAGCAATTATGTGTTCCATTCTCTTCTCCTCCTTTTTATATAGGTTAAACATCTCATTCACTTCTCTATTTTTCCAATGTGGGATGTGGGATGAAGGATAAGAAGTCATATTATGCATTTTTAACAAATATTTCAATTATTTCTTTTTGTGTTAGATTCGAATTATACCACAATATGAAATATTGTAATAGTTCAAAAAAAAAAAGTTAATGATTCCAATAGGTCTTTAGATTCCAATAGGTTATTAATACATGAAATTAGTTAATGATATATATAAAAAAAAATAATAATAAAAAAAAAATCAGTTAGTGACTTCTTACTCTTTATCCCACATCCCACATTGGAAAAATAGATAAGTTAATGAGATGTCTAACCTATAAAAAAAGGAGGAGAAGGGAATGGAAAACATAATTACTTGGACAAGGGTTATCGGTCATGGCTCAATACTCTACAATGTTCTTTCTAACATTTTATTTTTTTATAAGTAAAATGTAATATTTTGTAAAAAAAATAAAAAATAAATAAAAAAAAAAATTGGCCCGGTTTAGAACCGCCGGTTCGATCGAAACCGGAACCGGAACCTGAACCGGTAGTTCTAGAACCGGAACCGAAATCGGCCTAGGCCGGTTCCAGTTCCCAATTGGCTGGTTCCGGTTCTGCCCAAACCAGGAACCGGAACCGTTGGTTTGAAACCGAACCGGAACCTTGCCACCTCTACATGAATGTGGCCCAATGAGGACGTGGGAGACCATAAACTACAACCCAAATGGTACCCACTTTTTACAGTGTAGAAACCAAACTTGTCGAAATGCCATAACAACGAATCTGGCACATCTGAGATCGACCACGGCAAGCTAAGAATCAGCCTGGCATCATCATCCCCGAAGGAATTTCGAACCAGCTCCACATTCCATCCTCCCTCAGGGAGAAGGAGTTCATGAACCTTAGCCTCCAAACAAAGCTTGGGAGGGGAAATAGGCTTAAAAGTTGAAGGTTTAGGCAGCCAACGATCCTTGTAGATGGCAATAGATGTACCATTATCGACACGCCACCGGGAACCGGATTTCACCAGCTCCATGTCCCACATGAAGCTCTTCCAGAGGAAGGAAACTGAGCTGCACAATTTGCCTCCAAAACTAAGCAATCCGGAAAATAACAATGCTTCAAAACCTTGGCCGCCAAAGAAGTAGGATTTGAAACAAGTCTCCAGCATTGTTTGGCTAGCAGCACTTTGTTAAAAACCAAAAGATCCCTAAAGCCCAAACCACCCCGATCTTTACTACGACAAACCTTCTTCCAAGAATCCCAATGAATCTTGTTTTTGTCAATACTAGACCCCCACCAAAATTTCGCACACGCTTTGTGGATATCCTCCGCAAAACCTTTGGACAAAATCTTCCACAATTGTTACATGTAATTTTTTTAGTAGTTTTTATTTATTAAATAATTTTATTGTGTTGTATTAAATTTCTATATTGAACTTTTTTTTTCCTTATATCACTGTAGATGAATAACTAAATGCCTTGATTATTTTCTTTTAAAAAAATGCCTTTGTTATTATTATATATATCTTTTTGTAAAATAAAATAATGAGAGTTTTTCCTTACAATCCACAAATTATTTATTTACATTCCAATTTAATTTTTTTAATTAATGCCAATTTTAACTTGAATTAAAATTACTAAACCAGACCAAAAAAAAAAAATTCTTAAGACACTCCAATCTAATTAAATTATTAAAATAAGAAATTCTCTCTCCTAAATCATTAGATTAAATATTACGTATTAAACTATCTTTCCTAAATTTGTTATTACCATATTAAATACTCTCTCCTAATTAAGTACTCTCTCTCCATTTTTCAAAAAAAAAAAAATCATATTTTCGTACTTTCTCTATCAATCTCCAATTAAATTATCAATACTAATTAAATTATTAAAAAAAGAAATTCTCTCATACATCATTATATTAAATATTACTATTAAACCCTCTTTCCTAAATATTTTATTACTATATTAAACACTCTCTCCTAATTACTCTCTCTCTCTCTCTCTCTCTCTCTCTCTCTCAAAAAAAAAAAAAAACAAAAAACAAAATCTTATCTCGATCAATCTCTGATTAATAGTTAAAGAAAAAAAACTTATAAATATTTTGGTTTTTTACTAACAGTAGTAAATAAATAAACGTATATTAAAAAGTCAATGCAAAAACCTTGTTTTTCAAAAAAAAATAAAATAAGGATTTATGAAAACTTAATTTGTTGCAACTACATTTGATTAAACTCGGAATTTCTAAGACTAATGAAATAAATAAAATTCTTTAGACAATCGCATACCAACAAAAGTAATAAAAAATATTTTCATATTTCGATTTTTTTTTTTTGAAAAACTGGGTGTTTTTTTTTTTTTTTTTGAGTTATTTATTTATTTATTTTAATATATATATGTTCCTGAAAATCAAACTTATTTGTAAGTTTTTTTTTTCTTAATTGTTAGTTTTGCTTGAGAAAAAATGAAGATAGAAAATTAGAAATATGTATTGGAGGAAAGAGAATTTAATTAATATTTAATCTAATGATTTAGGAGATATAATTTCTTTTTTTAATAATTTAATTCAAAAAAGATTACTCATCGGATGAATCCAAAGGCTACGGTGGTTCTTCCTAACTTTTATTAAAATAAAATGGAGTGTCTTTAGAATATGAGTGCTAAAAGATAAAAAGGGAAATCTTGAAACAAAACAAAATGTTTTTAGAATTTTTTTAATTTAAAATTTGAGAATGAAATGTTTTTAGAAAAGAAGTGTAAAAAGAAAATATTGAATTGTCAAAAGAAGCTCTCTAAAATAATATGGTATTAGATGGCAATTTGGTAAATAAATAAAGGGTAATTTTGAAAGTTAGTGATTTGTTTGATTTATATATAAATAGAAAAAGCAGATCATTTAATTTATAATGGCTTCAAATTTGATGTAGAGAAATAAATGTTGTCCACATACCATATTATAAAAAGAGAGTGAATTGAGAGAGTGATTCTAGCACGGATCAAGATCATCTTCATGTCTTGTTTTTCCTTGACTTTTTATAATCTAATGACACCTAAGCAAAATAAAAATTGCATGGTCAAGATTTGATTACTTTTTTTTCTCTCATACAATTTGGTGTTTTAATTACACCTGAAAAATGTTAAGGGAAAACAAGGACCAAGGAGAGGATCATGATCCTTCTAACACTCCTCATTTATTTGTTCTTATATTGAATCTATACAAAAAAATCTTGTCAAAATAGCACCTTGGAATCTTCAACTTTTGCTAAAATTATGGGGAGATACCTTGACTTGATTGTTAACCTTTTAAATAAAAAATTTGGATCTTTACTAATCCTATCTTTTTCCTAATTTAAATAGATCTACCGATATGTATAATCAATGACTAATATGATTATTTTCCCGACTTAAATAGATCTATCAACATGTATAATCAATGGGAAACAATTTAAATTTAAAATAAAAATCAAATACAAAAAGTAATATATAATATCTTTTATATATGGTAGATTTATAATAGAGAGAATCAAATATTCTATCATAAAGTAGAATGTTTTTTCTTATGATCCCGCGTCTGATCTAGTACTAGCGGATCTGTCTATATTAATGAGTTCATATTCTTTCATAAATTTCTTTAATAAATACTATATATATAATTGAGTTTTTCCTAAAATAGTTGAAAACCAAATCCATCAAGACATCTAAAAAACTTTTGATAGGTATACAATTTTAGTACAATAATGTTACTTTACCCAAATTTGATGTCCAAATTTGGCTAAACGAGTAATCAATTAATTTAAATTGTATTAGATTTGTATGATTTAAATGAATAGATTATAGTGTTGACACATCATTTGAGCACCAGATTTTGACACCAGATTTAGTCAAAGTAACATTTCTCATTTTAGTGATAGCATCCTCCCATTGAACAAAAGATGACATTCTTTCTTCTAAATCTCTTCTATTTAAGAAGATACTATTATTTAGGATTACAGATACAGAATATAAATGAAATACAAAATAAATTTTACGAAAAAGTTTATTCATAGTAGCTTCATAGTATAGCTCGTTCATAAAAAATTTAAAGGGACGATATTTGCACTCCAAAATAATATATATATTTTAATTCCAATATTATCAGCCGTAATCTTAGTATGAGAACATTGGTTATTTGGTTGATAATATTCATGGAAACAGGAAAGCTTCCTAGCTAGGTTGTTTTTTTCATCGTAAAGTCCATCCCACAAAAGTAAACAATTGATAAAAATCACAACACAGACAGACTATCAATTAACAAATAATATATAAATATAAGAGCAAAATCGTACGTGTATTGAAATGAGAGAGATGATATATGCTTGGGTGGTTCATGGTTGAAGATAAATCAAAGACATATGTAAGTGCAAGTGTGCAACCAAAAGACTGCACTTCCATTTTTTTGCATCAACAAAAAAAGGTTTCAATTATTTATTTAAATCTATGCTGTACAGAATAAAGAGAAATTATAATAATGTAAATATTTCAGAAACGCTAATTATCCAATTCCATTCAGCTGTAGAAAAATTAAGCAAAAGACTGCACTTCAATATTCAAAAAATATAAGTTTAAGGTTGAAGACTGCTGCCTTGGGTGTTTATTCATTTTTTTTTTCTTCATTTTTTCATTTAGTTATTTTATAAAACATTCTCAAAAATTAAAAGAAAGGGCATTTTGGTAACATTGGGTGTACTTACAAGTTCAAACCATTTAAAATGGGCATATATATATAAAAGGGGCTACACATACAATTTTTTAAGGGGTGCAAATAACCCCTCCTAAAAATTTAGGATTTCACCCCTGAGCTTGATTATTGAATTCTTTGGGCCAACTTGTGGGAGTACATGAGGTGTTGCCGTGTTGGTGAGGGTGGCAGATTTGTTCTTAGGGTGACGATAATGACACTTCTTAAAAATCGTATGTACACTCTTTTCGTAATTAAATCCATCAAAATTTGAAAAAAAAAAAAAATTAGTTTGTAAATAAACTCCACTTAATACCAAAAATATCATTTCTTTTAATTATATTGTATTGTATTTTTGTAAGTCCACCTCACCTACACCTATTATTATGTTATTTAATTAACTTCATTTTTATTTAAAATTTTGTTATTATCTTTAATTCTATCAATGTTATTTTTCTTCCCTCACTTTCTTCTCTTCTATATTTTCTTTCCACAGAATAGATTCCTTTTTTTTTTTTTTCATATCTCTTCATGTCAAGCAGTTCTCTCCTTTTTTTTTTCTTTACTATTTTCTATCCGATTTAAGATTTTTTCGATTTATGATCTATTTTATGTTTATGAAAGTTGTAGGGATTTAATGTTTATATCATGTTCCAATTGATTTGTAAGTAAGAAAAAAAAATGTTTGATGAAATTGAAGAACAACTAATATTGATTAAAAAAAATCTAAAGCATGTTTGAAAGAAAGAAAGAAAAAATATAGATATTATAGAGAAAACAATGCATAATGATTTATTTCTTCTAATAAAAATTAATTTTATACTTTTTCACAACCAAATTTGGAAGATTTTGATTTATTCTCTATACTTATCATAATCAATTTGTTTTCCTTAGAAGAAATTGAAATTAGTATTTAAAAGAGAATCTAGGGTTTAAGAAAATGGAAAGAGGTTTTAATGATTCATGTTATAATAATATCAAATCATTAATAGGAAATTTTCTTTTTTTCACAAAAGATTAAAATAGGAAACTAATTAATAATTATTAGTAGGTATACTTACATACTATTTAATCATACTGATAATTTTACTCAATGGTATTATTGGATTTTGAAGAATATATTAATTTAGGGTATGCATACAATTTTCAAGGGCTGCAAATATCGTCACACCTGTTCCTATGTTTGCACCGATTTTGAGATTTGAGAATCATGGCCTGACACAACCCACCGTACGTGTCAATTCGAATCAGGCCCTTATTGGTCGAAAACAAAATTTTTAATCGGATTTTAATTTTTTTAATTTGAAATTACTGTATTATTTTACACTAAAAATGTTAAATTATTCAAATAAGGGTAAATATGCTTTTTTACGTCTAAATTTAAAATATTAATAAAAAATTAAATTGTATTGTACCGTGTCGTGCCTTGCTTGAGGTTCCCAACATCTTGGACCACCCAATCCACTTATCATTCCGTGCAGAAATCTTGTACGAAAAGTTGATTCATTTCAATCTACTTGGTGGTTTGTTTGTGCCGGTATGATCACAGGGACTGAACACAATTGCCGCCGTTTTCTACAATCTAAGGCAAAGGCATCCCGCACTTGAACTGTTTTTGGGTATCAGTATTGGAGTTGCTAGCTTTCAATATAATTTTTGCAACCGGATGATCATAGCCTTGCTAATAGGCACAACACATTATGTTAGAATTATTGCAATTTTAGCCCAACCATTTATATATATATATATATATATATAATAGTTCTCGTATCAGGTCGTCCTGAAATAATAAAATTCTGTTTTTTTTAACAAACATTTGAACTTATTAAAATATGTGGTTGTATAATTTCAGACGATCTGATAGGAGAACTATCCTATATATACACACACACGAATATTAGGTGGAGCTATATATGCTGTCTCAATTGATGTTGTCTAGGTTTTTACATCGATCTAACTTGAATCTTGACACGATCCGCACAAAAGAGTTAGATAGGTTAATTAGCATATATCTTCTTCATCATATATCTTCTTCATATACGATTCTCACCGATTCTTGGCTGGTGAAATCATGGAAGAGAAGTCACCAACACAAGTCATGTCCAACTCATTGATGTTGGTTTCTTTATGCTGAATACGGCTAACACACAAAAAAGATTCTTTTCGTGTTGCATGTTTTTGAAAAAAATGAATCTTCTAGTGGTTGGCAAAAAAAAAAATAAATAAATAAATAAACTTTTTCAATCATGTATTTCATTATTATTATTATTATTTTAATTTCAGGCTGTTAAAACGCAGGTTAGGTTTCTTGCATCTTTTGAAACAAGTCATCTGGGACATTGCCAATGATTGAAACACCAAAAGAATGAAAATATATTTTTCCAGGATTGGTATAAGAACTGGTTCTGATTCATTGCACAATAATCATTTATTCAATTGTAAAGTCATTTAACTTGTTTACAAACTTTATGAGCTTGATCATGGCTGGGATTGTATCAAAACTGTTTGGAATCAGATCGACGCCAACAGTTTTGATTGGTCTACTTGTTGTAGTTTCATTATTGTGTGTTTCAGCAGATCCAAGTTTGAAACAAGAAGCTAAAAACCAAAACGGAAACGAGGAGGTTGAGAAACCGATAATTCGATCGGGTTACATGCATGTTTGGCCAGTAAGTCAAGTTTCAGACTTTTTTTTTTCCTCTTTTTATAAATATCCAATAATTTGTTGTAATTTGGAGAATTGGGTGTCACAGGACATGAAATTTGGATGGAAAATCGTGGTGGGTTCAATCGTCGCATTCTTCGGATCAGCACTTGGGAGTGTAGGAGGTGTTGGTGGGGGTGTCATTTTCAATCTCTTGCTTATTCTGATTATAGGGTTTGATCCAAAATCTTCAATAGCTCTTTCAAAATGTAAGAGAAACCAATCCTTACATCTAGGATTTAACCTGAAAAAGTGCTGAATTTGTTTTAGTTTTATAAGAACTTTCTCTGTTTGATCAGGTATGATCACAGGAGCCGCAACAGCTACAGTTTTCTACAATTTAAGGCAAAGGCATCCGACACTTGAACAACCTGTCATCGACTACGATCTTGCGCTTCTATTTCAACCAATGTTGGTTTTAGGAATCAGTATTGGAGTAGCTTTCAATGTCATCTTTGCAGACTGGATGATCACAATTCTGATAATCATTTTGTACTTGAGTGTATGTATATATGGAACCTAACAATATAACATATCTTCTTCTGTTCGAATTGCGAAATTTATAATTGTTTTCTATTTGGACAAAATCCTGACAGGACATGTTGTTTACTTGCAGCCATGGCAACTAAGACATTCCTGAGAGGAGTTGCAACTTGGAAAAAGGAAACTATAATAAAAATGGTAATATATATATATATATACACATATGTTACTTGTCTCACTTTTTCTTAGATTCTTTACGATTCTAGTTTGATTTATTGCGTGATTTCTAATCAGCCTCAGCTCACTTGTTTCTGATTCACCAGGAGGCTGCTAAAGTAGGTCAAGTAGAAGAATCCAAATGTGAACCTGAGTCCTTCAGCAATAAAACTTCAGAAAAAAAGGTGTCACCGAAACGATCAGAGGTTATTGGAAACTACCCTTGCACAGCTTGAAGATAAAATTTTCATGATCAATAATAATTTTCAGGACTGATATGATGACCTCTGTTAACTTTTCAGGTCTCCATTCTAGAGAATGTTTACCGGAAAGAACTCGGATGCAGTCTGGAGTATAATCCCTGCTTTGCAGATTGCAAAGGTTTTTTATTGTCTTCCATGTTCTTGTATTTTATTTTTATTTTCAAGAAGATAATTATTTTTCACTTGAATTGAACCGATCATTGATGGGAATCTTATATGTTTCTATTCTTTTCTATAGATTTGAAATGGGTCGGATCGAATAGCAGCAAATAAGACTTTGGACACCGCCCAACTTGGCTCAAGTATTTTTTTTTTCTTTTGAAATCTGATATCAATCGGGTCAAAGTTTATCCGGATTTGACGAGATCGATCGCTACAATAATTAAAATATGACTAAGATATAAATAAATTTTGGTTGTTTCTTCTATAGACATGATGATTAAGGCTTTGAAATTAAGATCATCGATCACTCGTGCAGCTTGTAATCAAGATGTGTTAATCAGTATTATATGTTTACTAGCTGATGATCACTCTTGATGCTATCGATCACACGGTTCAGAGAAGAAGAATCAAGAGTACTTAATTAGCTGTATTAATTATTTACTGTTCGTTATAGAACTTTGTTAATTATAAGAGAGTCCTAGTAAGCTTTCTAGAAGCAAGTTTAGGCGGGAAATTCTGTTAACAAAAAAGAGTATCAGTTGTATAAATTAATTATTAATTAAGTGTTCAACACATGATTTGTGTGAGCTGTACAAATCAATTACTTTCCAGAGAAAATAAAATTCTCTGAGTTTTTAATTTCTTTTTCACCTTCTCTGGTTATTTTCCTAGAAAATCAACAATCAAATAATGTGTTTTGGCTTTAAGCAACAAAAGCTATAGAAGAAATTGTTGGAAAAAGTTTAGAACTTGTGTACCTTGCATCAAGAGTCGCTGAGTTGAACCGAAAGTTGCTCCCAACTTTGAACAGGAAATTACGTACTGCAGTAATAGTTTGACGGCTTCAAGGCACGTTACACGTGTCGCTTTCCTTAAGACGCTATTTTCCTGTTTTAGAGTGTCGGACACATGTCCAGCAGTGTCCAACGAGTGTCGAACATGGATACCTGTCCGATATGGATCCCATGTCTTTTTTGGAGTGTCTGTGCAACCTAACATACTATGTACTTCTAAAGATTTGAAATAGAAGTTGGGTTTTTGTATCTTAGGTTACGTGGAGGGTTGAGAAACACAATTTTATACTTGGCATTGGACCAATTAATCTATAACGACAAATAAGATTCAAGCTTGGCTTGCCTTGCCTTGCCTTGTCCGATCAAGCCTGATATTTTACTAAGTAGATGAAATTGTTAGTTTGGAGGTTTAAATGGTAAAGATTTATGTGTAAAATTATTTTTCCGTTAAATTACTTGGTTTAATTATGGTGTTTAATTGGTTAAAATAAATATATACATTTTTAAAAAAATTTAAAAGAACTCTAGACATGTGAATTGACGCAAACCCTAGACTGTTTAATTTGTGTCCTTTTTTCACTTCATGACTTGATATATATATATATGATATATCTATCCAGTTATAGATCTTGACTTGATGCATGGAATTGTAATTTGTATGCAAAATAATTCATTGCAAGAACTGCCCAAAAGACTTGGATAGAGAGCATCGATGACTTTTCTTTAATTTTCTTTTTCTTTTTTAATATATATTATTGGTGAATTAATCCTGAAATGGTGGAAGAGAAATCGCCAACATAAGTCATTTGATGTTCCAGTTTCTTTTTGTTAATTCTATATGATCAATACACAAAAACAATAACAGAAAATTGGAAGGAAAAAAAAAAAGTCTTCTAGTAGTTTTGTGTTTTTGGGTGTAAAAATCATTTATTGTGATTGATGCAACCCACATGCATATGTATGGGTATGCAAGCCACATGCATAGGTATGAGTATGGCTATCTAGGCTAACGTGTGTCTGTGTTAAAGACAAGTAACTCGGTTTGATTAATACTGAACATAAATAAATAATAATTATCAGTATTCATTTTATCTAATATAGTTAACTCTTACCATTAATATATATAATTTACCTTCTCTTTGTGTGGTCCATATGGTTTCATTGCATATATTGTCAACTAATTAATGTTCGGGTCTGCATGTCCCGGTTTGTTGTGACATACTGACTTGTGTTGTTTTGATGCAATTGAAATGAATGCTGAATCATAATCGAAATAGTACTCATGAATTACACATTGATTGATCATCACCTTCTGATTCTCTAAACGAATGGTGTTGGAACTGTTGAAAATATAGTACTGTAACCTATGTGATTTTCAGATGTGATCACATATTTATCATGCATGCATGCATGATAAATATAAATGTACTCTGAAACAACCATCGATTAGATCCCAAAAATAAAATGTATACAAACACAGAATTGAATGCACAAATATACATGCATGCCCTAGCTAGGTTGGATTTGCTTAAAGAGTACTTAATTGAAAGGAAACGTTTTCATAGACCATTAATTGTTAACATGTTTGTTTGAATATATCACACTTTAATTGTGATTATGAAAGTCCTGCTGATTTAGGAAATAATGGTGCATGGAATCCCAATGGATGCATGCAAGTTTATCTCCTTAGATTGTCGTGATGCAACATTGTATTAAGAAATTCAATAAATTTTGGATGAGATTAACATTTTGGAGATAGAAGAGTAAATGATATATAATTTGGAGAAAATTCCTAAAGAGAAATTCTATTCATGATCAAGTAGACATCATTCTACAATAAGAAAGTAATTGCACATGTGTTAAATAAAGATAATTAGATTCCTATAGTACTGAACAAATCAAAAAGAGAAGTAAAAGTGGCCTTTAAGATTTTATATACGATTAATACTTAGTACATAACCTTATCAAATGAGTAAGGAAAAACATTATTGTTTTAGTTTTAGTACTGTTATTTTTTTCTCCACTCTCTTTATATTTCTCTACTTTTTAATCTTTAATAAATTTCTCCTAAGTAGGTGTTTCACGCTTAGGTTTATTTAAATGAAAAAAAAAATGTTTGTTTGGATTTTAGGCAACTTTAACCGATAAATAAATGAGCCAGCATGGGGCATCAATCCACTGGTCTTTAATTGTTTCATATTAATCGCTTTTTCTTTATACTAAATAAATAATATTTGTGCTGAGATATTTGGAAATTGAGTTTTGGATATATCTGGATGTGGATCGAAGATCTCTTTCACCTAATGGTCAAACTATAAATCAAGAAAAACACAACCATCTAAGTATTTAATTTAGTTCTCACAGCATGTGCAAAACGTGTTTTATTTGGATTAACAAATTATATTAGACGAAAATTAACCAGCTTTTTTGTTTTTTGTTGTTTGTTTTGTTGTTTGTTTTTTGTTTTTTTTCAGAATCATCCCAACCAGAGAAGTACTATTTTATTGATTATGTATAAAATATGACCTAATTACATTCAGACTCGTGTAGTTTTGAAATTTATCATCAGGAAATGACAGATCAATAAAAAAGATATTTTAACAAATTAATGTCAAAATCGTAATGATCATGATAATCATAAATTTCCCTTTAAATATTCTACTGGAATTCATCTAATTAGCACCTTTGGCGTGTTGAAATTGGTTTATTCTCAACCCATTTTAACTAAAAAATGATAAGACTCTATCAACATATATTTATGGTTGACAACAAATGTTTCCCTAATTTTAAACAAGGAAACTAATTATATATGCAACTAATTATGTTGACATGAATAAGTCATATATATCTGGCAAAACCATTTTCAATAAGATTAGATATTAAATTTGTCATCAAGAGATGATCCATAGAGGAATTCTTAAAATTCGTATTAAACTACATAGTTACAATAAATATTATTAAAAAAATCAAAATCGTTTTCCTACTCCCGTAAATATCTTAGAAAATATTTAATCTCTCTTAAAAGTTACTTCATAAATCAGCCTCAGCATGCAACTTCACATTGATACACCATGCAATAAAGTTTTACAAAACTTTACAATTTGCATTAACTTTGCAAAAGTAATGTGTGTACAGGTCCATCTCGAATCACATTGATTGATTGATTGATGGATTCATCTACTCATCTCAAAATGGAGAAGGTTTAATTTGGTATTGTGCACTGTATATCTTGTATTCAAATCACGTAAACATTTGATATATTCAAGTTTATAAATTCTCATCTTTGAATAAATGTTGTTAGATCGAACAATATAGAAAATACTAATATTATTGATGATATTTCAAATATCACATAATATTATTGAATTCAGTTTCCAAAAACCAAGTCGATGAAGACAAACAAAATTTAATAGATGCATGTTGAGCTAGCTAGCTGGTTGTAAGTAGTGATGATGATAATTAATGCAATGAAACATTTTTCAAATTAAGATGATGCAACTGTCCCCATCAACAAGATCGAGCAGGGCGAGCCTAGCTTACTTTTATGGCCAACTGGCCATGGATTACCACCCAACAAAACTTTGTTTTCCACTCATTCAAATGGACCCAACTCAAATCTTGATATCAAAATCATACATGATTACATATCACACATGTGGCATAAAAGTGCATCGAATTTCTTATTTATACCACATGACTGTTGGGTCGTGAATTCAGAATAAATATATATTCAGAGTTTTATTATTTAAACTCTTATATTATTAGGGTTTAAGTGCGAAAAAGAAAGAAAATATCCAGAGCTAAGAATTGAGAGAGATAAAGAGTATTACTTCATAATTATAAACACCAATTTGACGTTAGAAATTGACTATATGTACGTTTTATAGATATAGACTTACGTAAAATCATATAAAATATCATGTCTCTCTCTTTATTATTCTTTATTTACTGTATGATTTTTTTAATTGCTTTTAGGTTTGTGTATTCTATAACAACATGATATAAGTACATATACAATCATTTCATCTGATTAATTATCAATTACTATTTACTACCTTCAATGTGGTCTAGTGGTAAAGTGCATTCATTCAACCGGTCAATATCCCATATTCGAATTACCGCAAGTGTATATATATATATATAAATTATTCCATCTAATTTATTATTATTATGTTTATGTCAAGACCAAGGAATAAAATATTGGTATCGGTATCGATATTGGGCTTCTAAATTTATGGATATTTCGGGGGAAGAACTTTAAAACTAACCAAAAAATTAGTGGGTTTATTGTTTTTGTCCAAGATTATCATTTTTATTATTTTTGTCAAAATATCCACTTTTTGAATAAGATTGCCCTTCTTTAATAAAAAAAAAATTTCTCTTTTTTTTTTTTCTTCTTCTTCTTCTCGAAAAAAAAAAAACAACTTTTTTTCTTTAATTTTTTTTTTCTTTTTCTTCTTCTTCTTCCCAGACCTCCATCTTCTTTTTCTTTTTATTCCGGAATCTGTTTAATTGTGTTTCTTGATGTATTTAATTTAGTCTTGCTCTGATGTGTTTAATTGATTTTCTATGGGGTGTTTAATTGGTATACCCTGGTGTGTTTAATTGGGTTGCCCTGATGTGTTTAATTGATTTACATCTGGTGTGTTTAATAGGTATGATGCGGTGTGTTTAATTGGTGGATTGGTATGTTTAATTGGGTTGCCCTGGTGTGTTTAATTGGGTTGTCCCGGTGTGTTTAATTGATTTACACTTTGTGTGTTTAATTGATTTACACCCGGTGTGTTTAATTGGTGGCCTAATGTGTTTAAACAAAATAAAATCTAAAAATTTTGTTTGAAAAAATTCAAATCTGAATTATTATTTTTTTTTAAATTTGAATTTTTTTTTAACAAAATTCAAACCCAAACACAACTCCCACCATTATAAAAACAACCAAAACCTAGAAAAAAAAATGAGATCTGAATTTTTTTTTTAAAAAAAAAATCTTAAAATTAAACATAACCACAACCACAAGGTCCACAACCCAAACTTACAAATCTAGAAAATCAAATATTAATTTTTTTTAAAAATAAAAATCTGAATTATTTTTTTTAACACTCGAACTCAAACACAACAACAAATTTTCTTTGAAAAAAGAAACAAAATCTGAATTTTTTTAAAAAAAAAACTGGAAAAAACGAGAAAGAGAAAGAGAAGAGAGGAGAGTAAGAGAAGAAGAAGGAGAAAACATGTGAGAGAGAAAAGGAGAAGAGAGGAAGGAGTGAGAGAGAAAAAGGAGAGGAGAGAAAGAAGAAGAAGAAGAAGAAAAAGGTGTGAGAGACAGAGAGAAAAGGAGTGAGAGAAAAAGAGAAAGAAAAGGTAAAGAAAAATAAAGTAATTATGTCTTCACAACTATTTTGATGACATAAACAATAAAAATGATAATGTTGGACAAAAACAGTAATAACTCTTAATTTTTGACTAAAAAACCCTATTTTCTCTATTTCGAGGTTATTATTAATATCGGTGGATATTCTGTCAAAAATCAAAAAATTTATGGATATTTACATTTAAAGTTAGATTTTTTTTTTTTGTGAATTTTAGGACAAACTTAAATAAGTAATTATACATCAAATGAATCATATTTTAACAATAAATTAGCATAGTTATGAGTTTATTATAAATTATAACATAGGTAGAGTCTGTATATAATTTTTAAAATTAAGTATTTAATAGAATAATATTTTCTTTTACTTTTACAATATTATATACAATATAAAGAGAACAAATATTTAATAAACAAAATTATCATTAATATATATATATATATATATATATATAGTTCCACACTTCCAAGATTCTATCATAAATCATAATTCATACATAATAACACATTGCGTGTCTGAAACTTAAAACTAAAATGAATTCCTTGCTGGTTCAAATACATAAAATACATTTCTATCTTGATTCGAACAATAATTTTCCCAAGAAAACGTGCTTGTATAGTTTTCAATGTAGTTATTAATATAACACACGTACATTACAAGAAAAACAAGGGTTTATGATGGAGGAAAACCGTCATAACAGACAGTTAATGACGTTTAAGAACCGTCATTAATCTCAGCGTCAAGGACGGTATTTCACATCATAAATTCTTGATGGTTTTTACCTGTCATATTTATTGTGAAATTGTTTTTTTTTTTAATAATAATTTTAATTATTATTCTTATTAAATCTTTTAATATTAATACATATTTAAAATTTAATTAATTTTATGAAATTAAATAAATCATTAAAAATATTAATGTCATTCTTCAATTTTATTGAACAAAAATCTCATACACAATAAATAGCTATACAAAAAAACATAAAAAAAAAATATGCAGTAGTATTACACAAAAGAATTTCAAGAAAAAAAGTAGTATTAATCAAAAGCAATCCAAAATTTTATTCATCAAAATTTATCTCATATACAACAAATAACTATGGAAAAAAAAAAAAAAACATAGATATAAAATATAAAATGTCTTAACTAAAAAAATTACAATCGCAAAGTTCATCTAATAACACTTTGATTTGAACAAATAATTCCAGAGAATGTTACAATCTTCATATTGATAACCTGTATGATTGAAAAAGAAAAAAAAAAAAAAAACAAACACACAAACAAACAAAAAAAGTTATCTATCAATAAATAAATAAATAAAAACACAAGTGGTATAGAATAATTTCAATAACATTAATAAAAACTAGAAATACAAAATTAAAATTGTATAAGAATCTCGTAAAAAAAAAAAAAACAAGAACATATATATGAATCTAGTAGAAACAATCATAAAAAAATAAAAAATAAAAAAAAAAAATAAAAAAAAAAAACCCATAAAAAAAATTCTCAATCATATAAATAAAACCCAAAATATGCAGGAAAAAAAAAATAAAACAATCATATAAAAAAAAAATAGTTAAAGAAATATATAAATAAGGTGAAAAGAAGTAAGATGTAGTTGAAACCTCACGTTGCAATGGATGAAGAAGAAGATAATGAAGAAACAGAGGAAAAAGAGAATGTGAGAGAGTGAGAGAATGTAAGTGAAAAAAAGAGTATAGGGTAATTAGGGTTTGTAAATTATATATTTTTATTATAAAGGATTATGATGACTAAAAACCGTCATGGATTTATTATGGTTAAAAACCGTCATGACTTCATGACGGTTTTTAAAAATTGTCATGACGTTATGATTGATTTTAAAACCATCATACTTTTATGACTGTTTTTAATAACCATCAAGACCTTATGACGGTTTTTAAAAACCATCAAAACTATTTGACAGTTTTAAAAAAACATCATTATTTTGTGTCATAAATCTTATTTATTCTTGTAGTGGTATATTGCTTGATCTCTTCCAACTGATCCATGAATTGGGTAGTTTGGATTTACCCAACTTGGTAGATATTGTTGGTTTGCATACTTAGTTATTGCATATGACGTTTGTGGAGAAGGATAATCAAATATATTGCAGCCACCATAACTACCATAATATGGTACATGAGAACCTAACATTGTCTGCGAATCACACAAAGAATTATTTTCTATGTCTATACTCATTGGGTAGAGAGTTATATTAAAAGAATCTTCATCAATTTGACTTGTTCTTTCATATTGTCTACCACGATTTTGATCAAAATTACATGCATGAAGATCCCAACCCGCCACACTAGCATTCCAACTTGTTGCATCAGCATCCCAACCTCCAACACGAACATCCCAATTTGTTGCACCAGCATTCCAACCTCCCGCACCAGAATCTCAACCTCTTGCCTCATCCCCACCATCCTCATCATCTTCATCGGTCATCAGAAGAGCTGGTAAAAATAACTACACGATGTACACTAACTTCTTCTCTAATAACTAATTCAACATTTATTCTCATATCTCGAGTATGAGAAAAAAAATATGTGGATTAGGATTTCCCTCGTCATCATCCAAGGAGGCAGGTCTAACCCAGTCAAAAATATGATTCTCATTATCGTCTCTTGCTTTAGCAGCTACTTGAAGTAGATTCATAAAATCAGTTTCATTTACTTTATCTTTTTCAGCTGCCATATCCATAAGTTTCAACTTCATATTATAATAACAATAAACAAGCTGTTCAAGCTTAAAATAGGCAAGACTGTTCTTTTGTTTTGTGTGGATTAAAGCAAATGTAGACCAATTTCTTTCACATGCAGAAAATGATGATGTTTGTGACAGTATGTGAACTGCTATAATGATGGAGCACTGTTTCAATACATTACCCACCAATCAACTGTAATAAAAATTATTAAGTATTATAAGTATGAATATTATTTCAATGATATTATTATTTATTATTAATATGTAAATTTTTGTAATAAAAGTTATACACCCAGTTGCATTTGGCTTCTAGCTGCAATGGCTGTTCGTTCACCAAAACTTTTGCCTTCATCCTTAAAGTATATAAGCTATATTTATGAGATTAATATTATATAATATATTAATATGACACAATACTCACATGCAAAGAATTTACAATTTATTCTCTACCATACTTTTTTTTTTAAATTCTATCATTATGATTCTCTACCATATGGGTCATACTAAATAATTGTGTTCTTATTTATTTTTATTTTTATTTTTTGATAAAATAATTGAGTTTCTTTAGATTCTCTACTCAAAAGAAACAATTGTGGGTTTTTACACGTTTTGCACAAATAATTTTGAGATTCTTTTATTTAGAATGTCGGTACAAAGTTACAAAAAAAAAATCAATTCTACATATTTATAAATTGATTGGTATATATTTAATATTATTTGGAATTAGTTTTACACATTTGAGTCACAAATAAATTTTTTTTTCCAGATTGTTTTAACAAAATTTAACATATTTTACACGTTCACTCTTTAGTTTTTTATTCAATTTTACTTCAAATCCTCAATAATTTTACTATTGACCATTATGTTGGAAATTTTTATAAATTTGTTAATGTTTATTATAAAATAATTTTCAATCTAAATTATTTTAATAATATGCAAAATATCCATGGACTTTCGTGGTGAAATTTGTAAAATTTCGGAAATTTCGAGGATATTTTAGGAACATTGGAAGATTTTTACGGATATTTCGAAATTAGCCAAATATTCTGCATGATATTAGATATTTACTTATTTCGATATCGATCCTTCCAAAATACGGATATATCGATAGATATTTCGGCACATCTATTGATTTTAAGTTCCTTGGTCAAGACTCAAGAGAGCTTTTATGTAACTTTCTTTTCGCTTAATGGAAAATTAATAATTTGAAATGCTGTTGCAGGATACATATTATTTAAGTTAATTAGAGTACTCTGTTGTGGGCCTGTGGCAGTACATATTTGTGCAGTTTTTCATCATCCATATGTCAAAACTGTCGGTGTGATTCTACAGTTCATATACATTTCTTAATTAATTTCACTAATTGTAGTAAATATGAATTGACATTTACATTTACAATAGGAAGTAATGCTTTGCTCTAGGTAGCACGGATACGGGATACGGATACGATACGATAAGATATGATACGATATAGAGATACGGTAAATCTTCAAAAATTAGGATACGGATACGGTAGGATACGTCGATTAAAATAATATATATTTATATTTTTTTTTAAATAATAATATATGAAAACATATTTGATAATTCATTAAAATCAAAATATATTCAGAATCCAAATAAAACATGTCACATATCTATATAAGTCATAACAATGTAACATATTACATGATCTAAATTAAACATGTCACATAAATTGTAACATATTACAAAATACAAATAAAACATACGTCACATAAGCCATACCACATTATAAAATATAAAGAATACATATAAAAAAAAAAATTCATAAAACTTATTCTAAATTCATAATTAACTTCACTATCATCAATCATCAATCATAATTCATATGGTTAAAGAATCTAGATAATTTGGCATCTAACTCTTGTTTATCAAGAGAAAGGTTTTCAATATCATGTATTCCGTTATTCTCCATGTCAATGAAATCAAAACCAAAATTTCTTTACATTTTCATTTTGACACCTAAATTTTTAAAATTATAATTTGACCACGTTTTATACTAAAATAATTATAATATTGCCCCAAAAGTATCCTTAATGTATCTCCCAAGTATCCGTCAAGTATCCGTCAAGTATCCGCTGGTCAAACTAATGAAAAAGTCAACGGATATATCATTTGGTGTATCAGATACGTATCCTAAAGTATCCGTGGAGTATCTGAACCGGATACGAGTTTGATACGAGTTACCTCTACCAAATGGAGTATCCGTGCCTCCTAGGCCCTGCTCTGATTCTCTGACTGAAGAAGAGAACAAATTTTCTTAAACGCATTATTACATTCTTCAATTATGCTATCAAAAGAAGAGACAAATGAAGTTTGATCAGAGAGCAGAGATTTTTCTATAAAAATTTGTGGGTTTAAATATTTATAAATTAATTAAATTACGACCAAACAATATATATTTTTTATTTTTTTTATTTTTTTTATTTTATTATACAATCACTGTCGGGATCGGTAAGATTGAACTCTACTAGCACAACCCGGACTTTAGCTCCCACAAACGGGAAGAGAGCACCCACACTTTTGGTGAGACAAATTCTTATATATATATACCAAGACAAGACTTGAACCTTAGTGGTTGAGCATCCTAGAGAGACTTCAAACCACCAAGACAAGTGGCCATGGGTACGACCAGACAATATTGGCTCATTATATGTCCTCACATTCCTATGGGCCCAGCCTCCCCTTTGTTTTCGTGTATACTCAAATTAAAATTAATGAAATTATGGATTTAAGTTATATTTTCATCCCTTAAATATTTTTAAAATGATAAATATTGAGGTAGCTTATTCGTAATTAAGCTTCTCACATGTACAAGTTGAAGTCGTGGATCAAGTTGTATCCATCTTCCCTAAATTTGTGTATCATTTTTTTTTTCTTAAAAAAATAACAATGCAATAAAGTAATGTTATGAATTAATTAAAATTAAAAATGAAACACAAGAGTTAAAGGTAGAGAGAAGAGAAAATGGTGATATACAAACATGAAAGACCGGATTTTTTTTACTTTCAGAGTATACTCTAGTATAACATACGAATCTTTTATCACTAAGCATATTCTAGTATCAAATATGAACAACGAGAACTCCTCTTTATAGCTTCACAAACTTAAATTATATGGACAGAATATCAACATTATTGATCATAAAATCTTAAAATAGGGACAAAGTGAAAAAATGTAGGTTATTCTTACTTTTAATGGATTTTATTTATACGGACATCTATTTACATAGAAAATAATATTTTCCATAAAAATTATATTATATTAAAGTAGATAGAAAAAAAAAAAAAAAAACTAAAAAAAAAAACAAAAAACAAAAAGTTTGAAGCGTACATTTAACAAATCTCTATGAGAAATCTCTTTAACTACAAATTTAAAATCTTGAAGTACAGTCTCTAATTTAGTAGGGCCAATATGTTTTTAAGCTTTAAATAAAGATTATATGTTTGAGCTAAATTAAGATATATATATATATATATATATATGAATGTTGAGTTTTGGTTCTTTTGGATAGATTTGCATGTGATTAAAGCTCTTTTTCACCTAATGTTCAAACTAGCTACAATTAATAAAATCACCAAAAAAAAAAAAAAAAAAAAACCAAAGTGGGATATATATATATATATATATTTTCTAAATATCACATCTCTTGAAACATTTTAATTTTATATAATATATTGATTATGTATCAGATAAGAATTAATTATATTCAAATTCATCTAGTTTTGAAATCCATCAAAAATATTCTGAAATGAAAATATGAGATCATCATTCAAATATCCAAATTGTTTAAATCCTAATTAATCATAAATAATTCCTTGAATTCTAATTACAAATATACAAGAAACTGAAATGGTCTTATTTGCATGTAATTGGAACGAAGCTAATTCAAGAATCTTTGGGGATTTGTTTTTGTCTCCACGTCTCCACTTTTAACTAAGAAATGAAAAACTTTAACTAAACAATTTTTTTTGTTTTATATTATTATTATTATCGAAAATATATGTTTGTTTGATTTTGTGGAAGCAAATATGCAATCCATTTCGTTGTCATATTTGTGGTTTTTAATTATGGGACTCGTGTTAACAGATTCTCTAATATGGTAAGGATTTAAAATTTAAATAAATAATTCATTTTTAATTTTTTAATATATAAATATACAACTTCTTTTATCATAAAAAGATATAATTATATTTATATATATATATTTTAAAAAATATAACTTTTTTATTCACTTTTTTCATTTTGTTAACATTTCTCTTTAAAATTTGTATAAATAAACTATTTCTATCGACCGTTTATAATATGATTACAAAAAATATATATATATATATCAAGACTTTTTACACAAAATAACTAAAGGTTTAAGGGTCGTTTGTTTTTTCCACTTAAAATTTAATGGGTCTGAATCATAATTATTAAGTTGTTTTGTTTGCTTTTTTAAGTGGTCAAACAATTTAAAATAAAAAGTAAAAAATCCTGATTTTTCACTTAATTGTAAATCACTAAATTGCATTAAATGCAATCCAAAATCTTTTCTTCCGATACTATCCTCTATATATAACATATCTCCAATTTCATTATAATTATATATTGTATAGAAATCTTTATTTTAATTTATTGCTTATTTTAAATAGCTTTAAAAATAAAAAACAACCATAATCACTTCTCATATTTGTATTTAATATCAATAATTTATTATGATATTATGGTGATTTATTTATATATTATTTTTTTAGAGTGTTTTGTATGAGTTTTCCTATTGCCCACTTGCCCCTTTTATTTTTTGAAAAAAAAAAACATTTTCTTTACTTAGTAAAAATAAAGTTTGTTTGTAATCGAAGAAGAAGATCATGATCATATGTGTTCATATATAATTATTATTATTGGATTGTTTTTATTTTATATTATATGTATAATCGAATTGTTTAACATGGATATAGATGTAAAATTACTTCTTTTCAGACAATATTATTTTTAAAAAACAAACATGTTGACAGAACATTCAGATGTGAGAAAAGAAAAAACAAACATATCATTCAGATTCAGGTTTCAATCATTATTCAGTCTTTAGTAAAATTCAGGACTATTCAGTTTTCAGATAAAAAAACAGACAACCCCTTAATCGATAAATAATGGCTCTTAAACAGATATGTGATAGTTAAATGTTTGAATTATTAAATAAAAATAAATCAATTAACTATTGTATTTTAAAAATAAAAAAATTTAGAAAACTATTACAATAAAAATATCGAACCAAACAATATATATACGTTAGGAATAAGAGATTATCTACCACCGACCATCGTACATACTTAAAATATAAGTCAAATGATAATCTAGCAAAATTTGACTACTTATAAAGGCAAAAACAATAATAATAATAAAAAATAAAAATAAAAAAACAGACGTATGATCAACAACTTTAATTGGACCGCACCGTTTGAGGTAGAAGGGAATGATTAATTTTAGACCTTTTTAGATTCTTGTTTCTTTGTCTCATATTGAAGTCTGCATACCTTTTTAGACTATAGTTTTTGGATATACATGCCACTTTGTTTTTATTTTTCTTCTACTTTTCTTTTATTTTATTTTTTATTTTATTTTAATAAAAGGACTTGATCTATAAAAAAAAAATATCAACAACTTTAACATTAGTTTATTCTTGTTAACTTCAACGTGTGATAGTTTTTCAATAATAATATGGTAATTTCATTAAAGACTCTACTTTATGACGAAATGTCACATATTTAAACGTTTTTATTATAGAAGTTTAAGTTTTGAGAGTCGATATTGATACCCATAAAATTTATTAGTACACCCATATTTTATTAAAAAAATTAATTACAAAAATATCTCAATAGAAATTTACCAATAACAACAAGTTATTTTAATTAAAAATAAACCAAAAACTATATACACTCATTAATTAAACATATATCTTAAACTATATTTCTTAATTAAAAAAAAAAAAAAACTTACCTTTTAAAAAAATATAAAAAATAAATAAAAAACCTTAATTTTTATGATAAACCCTAATTAAACTTTAATTTTATTTCAAGTATCAAATTTTATCATCATCATATGATTATCATTTATATTTTTTTGTCTTTTATATATATATATATATAGTTATAAACTCTATCACTTTTTTTTTTTTTTTTTAACTATAGCTATAAATATCAACAAGTTTTTTTTTATTTATTTTTTTTTAAGATAGTCATAGATGTCAATAAGAATTTTTTTTTTTTTTTAAGATAGCTGTATAAATAAAACTTACCTTTAAAAAAAATAAAAATAAATAAATAAAAAGTCTTAATTTTTATGATAAACCCTAATTAAACTTTAATTTTATTTCAATCAAATTTTCTCATCATCACATGATTATCATATATTTTTTTTGTCTTTTTTTTTCATATATAGTTATAAACTCTATCAATTTTTTATTTTTTTTAACTATAGCTATAAATATCAACAATTTTTTTTTTTTTTTTTTTTTTTTAAGATAGTCATAGATGTCAATAAGATTTTTTTTTTTTTTTTTTTAAGATAGTTGTATAAATAAAACTTACCTTTAAAAAAATAAAAATAAAAAAATAAATAAACTTAATTTTTATGATAAACCCTAATTAAACTTTAATTTTATTTCAAGTATCAAAACTTCTCATCATCACATGATTATCATATTTTTTTTTGTCTTTTTTTTTCATATATAGTTATAAACTCTATCGATTTTTTTTTTTCTAACTATAGCTATAAATATCAACTAGTTTTTTTTTATTGTTTTTTTTTTAAGATAGTCATAGATGTCAATAAGAATTTTTTTTTAAGATAGCTGTATAAATAAAACTTACCTTTAAAAAAATAAAAATAAAAAAATAAAAAAACTTAATTTTTATGATAAACCCTAATTAAACTTTAATTTTATTTCAAGTATCAAATTTTCTCATCATCACATGATTATCATATTTTTTTTGTTTTTTTTTTTTTGTTTTTTCATATATAGTTATAAACTCTATCAATTTTTTTTTTTTTTTTTAACTATAGCTGTAAATATCAACAAGTTTTTTTTTATTTTTTATTTTTTTTAAGATAGTCATAGATGTTAATAAGATTTTTTTTTTTAAATAGCTGTATAAATAAAAGAATTCCAAATTGAAATTTTTTTGACCCTATATACATATTCCATTTTTTAAGGCTCCTACATTCGAGATATTTCCAAAAATAAATTAGACCATCATTAAAAAAAGATTTGATTCCAAAAATAATATGATTTTTTTTATAAATTTGATGTGGTAATAATTTGAGAGTGTTTATAAATAATATGTGTTAATTTATTTCAATGAGGGTACTTTGGCATTATAATGGGTGTTTATAATAATATTTAATTTTTAAATTTTAGATATGGGTATGTTTATAAAAATGGGTGTGCTAATAAGTTTTATGGATGTCAATAGACATACCCTTATTTTATTTTATTTTTATTTTTTTTAACGTGTATTTGACTGTGGACTAGAGGTTGATGATCTAATAAATAACAGTAATGCTAAATATTCCACCTAAAATCTCACTTTTTTCATCTCACTACATATAGAATATGAGGTATCAAATGGTGAGTGAATACATGGGGTAGGTGAGATAAATCATTATTAATGTGTGTCTACTCATCATTTGACATCTAACATGCCACATGTAGTGGGATGAAAAATATAGGATTTTAGGTGGGATGTTTAGCATTATTGAATAAATAATTCATAACTCATAATTGATTCCATGTGAAGTAGATAGACATGGAGATGATTTACATTACAATTTACAACACTAACCATACAATATAAATGATGCGAGCGCTCACACACAAATACACACACTGAGTGAGACAACGACAGGTTCTAGGAAGAACTTGAGAGTAGTATAGAGACTAATAAGACAATAAGAAGGAAATGGAACTGCATATGCACACACACACAGAGAGCGAGAACTGAGAACAGAGCAGAAAAAAAAAACCTAGACTTTTGAACTGCTTTTGTTTCCATCAAAAATACCCACTTGTCAAAAGTGTTTTTGGATTCATTTGTAACTGTAAGTAACTTGGGTTCTTTCCAAGTTTGAATCTTTTTTGTGTATTTGAACAAACTGTTTGAGTTCTAGCTGTTTTTAGTTCTGGGTTAGAGCTCAAATTTGATATTTGTTTTTAGTTCTGGGTTAGAGCTCAAATTTGATATTTTGAGAGAGAGAGAGAGAGAGAGAGAGAGAGAGAGAGAGAGAGTCTGAACTCTGATGGCTGGATTTGGGTCAAAATGGTGGTGGGTGGGTTTGGGGCTGATGATGAGAAGAAGAGTTTTAGTAGTTGGTTTTATTGTTGTGGCTTGTCTGTTTCTTGTAGCAGAGGCAAGGTTGGAACAAGAAATGTTGAGTCTAAGTGAGAGTAGTAATGAAGAGGTTGTTGTTGAATCTGGTTATCTGAACAAACTTTGGAGTTTAATGTGGGAGAATGGTAAAGTGGGATATGAACATGTTTGGCCTGTAAGTTCAATTTCTACAATCTGTTTGATGAAATTCCATTTCTTATTTTCTATATTGTTGCTTTAAATTTTTGGTCAATTCATGCCTGCTCTAGCCTCACTTATGTTCATTGTTGTTGGTTTTATTATATGTTGAGTTTCTTGGTTTTATGTTCATTGTTGTTGGTTTTATTATATGTTGAGTTTCTTGGTTTTATGTTCATGGTTATTGGCTTTCTACATGTTGTAATTCTCTGTATGTGAAATATAATGAAGAGATAAGAGTCTATGATGTCTGTGTAGGTCTATGATTTGGAAAGTGAATGATCAACTACATGTGATATTGTGTTCCCAGGAGATAAAATTTAACTGGAAAATCGTGGTGGGTTCGATAATTGGATTCTTCGGAGCAGCGTTTGGGAGTGTAGGAGGTGTTGGTGGAGGTGGCATTTTTGTGCCTATGCTCACTCTCATCATCGGGTTTGATGCCAAGTCATCAACTGCAATCTCAAAATGTAAGACAAAAAACAGTAGTTGTTGTTTTTCCAGCTCTTGCTGTCATTAAGCTCGGTTATGAGACTAAACCAAACGCATTTCCCTACTGTTTTCCGGGTTTAATTCAAAAGTTTGAACAAGTTTTCATGTTGTAATGGCTTTTTATGCACTGAAGTACTTTAGCGATAACCCGTTATGACAAGGGACAATGGTTTGCTTTGTTTTGGCCTGATTTCCAGTATTTTTTTCTAGTACTTGATTAGTTATAAAAGGGTTCAGGCTAAACTAAACTTGGCGGTTTCAATTTTCATAAACACGTTCCTTCCTTTTCTAGTCTTGCATATGGTTTCCAGTCTTCCTTTTCTAGGCTAAACTAATGCATTTTGTGTCGGTAACTATTTCAGGTATGATCACTGGTGCAGCAGCAGCGACAGTTTACTACAATCTAAAACGAAGGCATCCTACACTTGATATGCCTATTATCGACTATGACTTGGCTCTTCTATTCCAACCAATGTTGGTTCTAGGCATTAGTGTTGGAGTTGCTCTTAACGTTATTTTAGCCGACTGGATGATCACAATTTTGCTAATTATTCTCTTCATAGGTATCAATTGTTTGGTATTTGATTTTCTCCATATTTTCTTCTTGGACAACTTCCTTGATTCAGCTAACCTAATTGGTCCTGATGAAAAAATGCAGGCACATCTACCAAGGCATTCTTCAAAGGCGTTGAAACGTGGAAAAAAGAAACCATAATTAAAAAGGTGGTCTAAGTATTTCTCTTGTTTGCTAGAATTCATTTAAATTTTTTCTAAAACATCTGATTTATATATACTAATCATACTCTCACGTATTACTGATATATCAGGAGGCTGCGAGATTGATGGAATCAGACAGTGAGTTGGTCTTTTATATTTATCTTCACCCTTAGATGTCTTGAAAATTTTATTATTTACAAGGCTGATTTGTTCTTTGATCAGATGGTACCGAAGATATGGCATACAGACCTTTACCTGGAGGATTCACCAATGGACGTCAAACATATATGTTTGAATCTAGGAAAGAGGTATAGTAAGAACACCTATGCAATCTGCTTTTCGTCATTAATGGTTATGAAACTGATATCTGCTATCTTCCCAGGTCTATATTCTTGAGAATGTTTATTGGAAGGAACTTGGAATTCTTTTTGCCGTCTGGATTGCAATCCTTGCACTACAGATTGCAAAGGTACCATCTACTCTATGATTATTGTCCTTAGAAGCCTATCATTCTCTGTTTTCATACATTAATGAGTTGAACCCGATGAGAATTCTGCTTCTTTTTGAAACAGACTTACACGAGCACCTGTTCAGTGACATATTGGGTAACCAACCTACTCCAGGTACCTTCTTTATGATACCAACATAGCATTTACAGATTAGCTACGAGTCATTTCGGATATCTAGCTCTGAAGCATCAGTATAACTATGTTCTATATTGTCTTCAAGGTCCCAGTGGCTGTAGGAGTAACTTCATATGAAGCAGTTAGCTTGTACAAAGGGCGGAGAACGATTGCATCTAAGGGAGAAGCAGGCACAAACTGGAAAGTACATCAGCTGATTCTTTATAGTATCTGCGGTTTATTGGCTGGTATCGTTGGTGGGTTGCTTGGTCTAGGGGGCGGGTTCATTTTAGGACCTCTTTTTTTGGAGCTTGGGATCCCTCCTCAGGTACATTCATACTTTACTTAAAAGGTTTGATGATACTACTTGATGATGATATGTTTGTGTTTGATGTCGGCTTCTGTCCAGTAGTCTACTATATTGTTCGACATTGAAAAGCATTGCTTTTTACTGTAAAAACTATATGCATCAATTTCATGACTGACTTGATAAAAACTTCCATGTAGGTATCAAGTGCAACAGCCACCTTTGCCATGACATTTTCTGCATCCATGTCTGTTATAGAATATTACCTTCTTAAGCGTTTTCCAATTCCTTACGGTAACTACTACACGAATCCTGGCTCCGATTAGTTGCAACAAATCTATCTTTCTTTCAAATAACAATGTAGGTATTCATAATTCTTCATATTATATTGTTCAGCTCTCTACTTTGTCGCTGTGGCCACCATCGCCGCCTTTGTTGGGCAATATGT
Source organism: Acer negundo (assembly GCA_035582765.1). Lineage (NCBI taxonomy): Eukaryota > Viridiplantae > Streptophyta > Magnoliopsida > Sapindales > Sapindaceae > Acer > Acer negundo. Next base: position 38,903,501 of record CM069241.1, read on the forward strand.
GGTAAGAAAGATCATCAGTATACTAGGGAGAGCTTCTCTGATCATCTTCATACTGTCCTTCACAATCTTTGTGAGTGCGATATCACTAGGTACGTTGTATATTTCAATCGTAGATGCACAGAGATTAAATTTCGGTTTTTTTTTTTTTTTCCCTTTTCCTAATCAATGTATACTTTTAATTCTTATTCGAAACAGGTGGTGAGGGCATAGTAGAAATGATCAAAAAGATTGAGCGAAAGGAGTATATGGGATTTGATAACCTTTGTACTTATAGCTCGTAGAGCTTATGGGATTTGATTACCTTTGTACATATAGCTCTTAATAGTCTCAAAAGTTTTCTCTTCAACTTCTTAGCTACAAACTTCCTCATACTTTGTACCAAATATTGGATCCAAAGGATGTGTTAATAAAGAAAAATAAATGTTTTCTCATACCGATGGCGGCTTCGAATAGATCATATACTAATTCTCTTTCTCACTTAATCCCTATTTCATGGCCGCATATCTTTCTGGCTAAGTAATGGGAAAACTTTCGCTTGTTACATGAATCCAATTTTCATTTCATCCAGGAAAAGCAAAGGGATGTGGAAAGACATAAGAACTCTTGAATGGAAATACCATCAGAAAAATTTCCTTGACCAATTGGGTAAATTAAGAAAACAGCAGTAGTAGCTGCAACCAGAGCTGAAATCTAACCATTCACTTTTCAAATAGAGCGGTTGAGGACTTCCCCTTCAAATCTATAACAGGTGTTAAGAGTCTTACTTCGCTCATTAAATCGTAAGTATGAGGAAACTCCTCTTCAATGGTGAGAGTTGCATTCAAGGTTCGTTCTTATAATAGTTGATCTTGTCAGATTCCGGCAAATCTCTGACCCAAGTATCATCAACACTGATTACAAGTTGATATAGGTTGGCATAGGATACCCATAATCTACAGTTTAGCAGCATATTCCAATATAAGCAATACAGCTTCAGTGTCTATCAATATAATCAAATAACATTCTCCTCTTTTTTTTCTTTCCAGCTAGTATTGTAATGAAGAAACAATATAAGATTCCATGAGAGACAAAATTCTTATCATTTCAACTATAAGTAAAATCTTATGAGTTTCTTGTCATAGCTCTACAAAATTGTATTAGTAATGCAAACCACTTTAAAATACTGGAAGCACTTGAAAAGGTCTTCCAGGATTTTACTTGCAAACTAATTGACACCATCTCTTGCTTATTCTATTTCTTTGTTTTGTCTCTTTTTAGTTGAAATATGAATATACCGAATCATTTATGCTCTATAATTCATCTTTGCGGACTTGATCTTTGCCTTTCAATTGTTTGTTAATAAATACTGCCAAGTCCTTTCCGCCGGATTTTGCTGAAAGTTTGATCTGCACAGGAAACGTAACTCTAGCATCAGAAGGATATCAAAGTACATACAAAACGGAGTAAATGAAAAGAAATATAAGGCACAGTAATTACTGGATTTGCTTTATTATCAGCTGGGTAGAATAGAAGTGTTGGATAGTCATCTATCTGCAATGGCAAAAAATTGCAATGCATAAAACCTTCTCAGTATCAACATTTTCAATGATCTGTAATCTCAAAACTCTGATTTCAGTCCAAAATACTTTTCACCAATGAAACTCTGGAAACTCTATCTGCATGGGAAGACTACATAGTTCTTACAAAGTACAAATAAAAGTTCAGATCATTACTAGATTTATACTCATATCAAGCCCATTGAAATGAAACAAATGACACGATCACGATGAACCTTTCAATACCATATATTCATAGTGATGTGATCATAGCTAAATGAAATTTTAGAGTGTGTGTGCTTGGATGTTTCACTCAAATTTTGTTTGCATTGCACATCTATTTATAGCATCCAATGGCCATGCAAGTGGGACACCTCCGTCATTAACCGATGCCCCTTTACCATTGCTTTAAAAGCATTTAATCCTACAATAAGACCAATAAGGAGACATAACCTCAAAAATTATCTATTTGAATTTATCACTCTTTATTATGTGAAATATGTGGACAAGTCACCTTTCTAAAATGATGATAAATCCAACTTGATTCACAACACTCACCCTTGGATGTCCACCACTTCAAGATTTATCTAATTATTGTATTTCTTTGTATTAGTTTTTTGTCTCGCTAGGTTTTTTCCTAGCAAAATTCAAATGCAATCACCTTATAAAGTGGTGGAAACCTAAGGGGGAGTGTTATGAAATTAAGGTGCATTTACAACCATTTTAGAAAAAATATCTCAAATGTACAGAGCAGCAAATCTTAGCAGACTTAAGGGGAAATGCCTCCTAATTGGTAGTCTTGCAAAACCAAATGTTATTTGTTCATGAGTTAGCAAAAACAAAGTATCGGATTGAGCAAACCGCAAACGTTCGTTTCAACAATTGCTTAGAGCAATCTGACTATCAAAACCTTAACAAAATTTATGCACATATCTCATTTTGCAGCTCCAAATTCATGTTACATCCATAAAGTTGTATGCATTGATTTGAAATACGCAAACAACACTCAAGAAAATGAACCTGAGGATGTAAGAAGTAGCGTGAAAGTATAAAAAAAGGGAGAATTACATCCACTCCCCTGTTAAGTGAATTTAAAAAATGGGCAAAAGCTTCCCATGTCTTCACTTCAAAACCATTAATTTTTAATTGAGAGACAAAATTGTAATTTTATGTACACATAATAAAGAATGTGATTCTTTGTTAAGTAAACTAAATAATTAATAGTTTATACGATAATACAAAACACAAGTTCTGAAGTGTAGACATTCACATCTTTTCTGTCTGGATGTAGTTGTGAATGATTGTGTAACAAGTTGTAATCGTAATTGGCTGTTTACACAAAGCCTTCATGACCTATCACGACCACATCCAAATAGAAAAGATAGGCAGACACCCACACCAAAGAAAGACATATATATATATATATATATATATATGTAAACCATTAGATTCATGCATTTTGAATGGCTGAGCTTATATCTTGCAAGTGTTATTTCTTATGTACATTCATAATGCAAGTCAGCTTTGATCTCAACTATTGAAAGTACAGTTACCCAATGGACTAAAAAATGTGTAAGAATTTATATCACAAAGAGGGGACCCTAATCCTGCTCAACCCCCACACACAGTGCAAATGGTCCAAATATTGAGTAATCACACAGAAAGGATACTAATAATGTAACAGAAAAATAACCATAGCTTATCGGTCATTTCATCTAAGTACTCTGCCATCGAGTCTCTTCTGTCTTGCACAACATTTAAATGAACCTATTTCATTCCAGAAAAATATCATTTATAGGATTTCTCTGGTTTTTATTTCCACAAATAACAGGCTAGGGACAATACAGTGACGGGGATGGTAAATGGTAAATTTTGGCTTGGCTTCTTGTTTGATTCTGGAACAAGGAAAGAAAAGAAAGAAAGTGCAGAGGTGCGAATATTTTTTCTCCAAGTCAACCAAAATATGTATTTCAGTAAGTTTGTATTAAAGAAAAATAATTTCATGAGAAGGTACAAAATTTAAGATAATGTGTATAGCCCACAAAGTCCTCTATAGGCCTTAATATTTTCAATCATAATTTTCCTTTAACTTTCCTGGCATAAACAATGGCATATGAAAGATTTTTCGACCTTTTTCTTAAATGTCTCCTCTCATTCTACATTAAAAGCTAGATGCTCCAGGTTGCCAGACTTATGAATGAGAAATATGCTTTCAGATGTTATGAAAAACAAATATATAATTTCTTTTCATTGCAGCCCCTAAAAGAATCATCGAATGGCTGATTTTGATGTACTACTAAATATTGCACCAACAGTGTGGCGATTGGATTTATCTATAACATTTACCTGCAGTTTAGGATGCTCATTTGCAGAAGCATCTAACCTTGCAAAGACCAGATTATCCAAACCCTTGAAGTGCTTAGCCAACTTCTCGACTTGCTTGCTCGTTGTTTCGCAGTTGATACACCATGGTGTATGTACCTATTTTGTAACACAAAGACAGGCAGCAATAATCAAGAATAACTATAGCAAAATTATTCATCCCCAAAGCTTAGGTATTTTGCAAAGTGTACAGGCACATGGTTCCAAATAAGCATACTCCAATGCACATTCAGCAAAACAACATCAATATCATACACATAATGATAGTTCTACAAGGGAAGCATATTCATATATATCTAGGGTGACAATTTTGTGGAAATTAGTTGGCATGCACATTTCATTGTCCAGGCCAGGCATATATAATAGTGTTCATAGCATATATAGTGATATAATTCTATAAATATAACTAATGGAATGATGCAAAGCACAATTCTCCAACAGCATTGGTAGCTTATTGATTTCATCTTCTAATCAACATGTAAGCCTAACTCCAATGCAATGATGTATGGTTACAAAATGGCTGAGACAAGTTTCCATTCACCATTTACACCAGCTGAGATCAGATAAAAGGATCAAAATGAAGAAATACAAACCTCTAGAAAAACATTCTCGGGACTGTTCAAAACCAGGTCATCAAATGTCTTTCCTACAACAATCTGCACACTTGCATTTGTCTGCAATTGAAAGTCAAAAATATGTTTAAAAAATGAATGAAAATAACATGATAAAAGATATTTCAGGTTACCTTAGTTCATAACAGAACAGTATAAACTATCAGAACTCAAATCGTGTTGTATGTATGCAAATTTACACGGTCCATATTTTATAATGGGTATCAGCTCATGTTGCTTTTTATGACATTTAAATGAGTTCATTTCATGTAACCGAACACTTAATATCTAAGCGTTTTGTAGGACTTAAATCTGACTTCATCTGTTTATTTCAATGATTACAACACATGAAAGTTGTGGAACTAATTGGCAACATTTGACTCTATTTTCAAACCTATTCAGCCACCTACAAAAGAACTAAACCGTCTCTAAATACTGATCAAAATTGCTTCAATGACAACAGTGGGTACATATTCAGTACCGTTGAGGCAATTGTTCTTTTTATTACTGATCACATGAGGTATGAATGCAAATGTCTACAAATTAATCATATTGTTGCAGGACAGATATAATGATGCAACTGAGTATTTAAATTATATTTTCAACCCTGCAAATGCCAATGTAGGAAGACAATAGATGAACAGGTGACTAAGATCATTTTCCTCTATAAAAAGAAACTGAGACAACTGAAATTAATTCAACGATGCACCATATCCAAAGCCTACCTCCCATCAACATGCAATTAATATTCATGTCTATATTTTTAAAGAAGAAACAGAGAAATTTACTTCAATCTTGGATCGCATATTATGTGATCCAAAATAATTCTCTTGAAAACAAAAAATGTTACACTCACATTATCTGGTATTGGCTGTGATTTGAAGTAAGGTGACAGAGTACCAAGCAAAAACCTCGAGCAAAAATCCTACCAGATCATTTCAGATAACATTAGTCACAGCTAGATTATTTCACAATAGTAGAGATTATTAAACACAGGAGAAAAAAGTTACTTCTATGTTGCTTGGCGTCAGATCCGACTCTAACAAAAACTTTGAGCTGATTTTGTTATCAAAGGCAGTCACCTATGAGGCAGATAAGAATGCATCAATTTATAGCTTCATTTAAGGATATTCATACGACAGCCAACAGTGAATATTGAGAACTAACCGCAGTGTTCTCTGAGTCTTCAAGTCCAAATAAAGTTAAGTAAGGTTTTGCAATGTTTTCATCTGTAATGTCTACGTATATAAACATCATCTGCATTAAGAAGACAATATTAGAACATCCATACTAGCAGAAGATGACACTTGCTTTAGCAGCTTCAAAAATATATAAAGTAAGTACCTTTCCTTTGAACTTTCTTGCAACATTTTGAAGAGGCTCAAGAAGACTCTTAAACTCATCATCCTCCGCAAAGACAATAACCTGGGCAATAATGAAAAAAGTCATTATAAGCTTTACCTCATTCATATAATCAAGTTTTGACAAGTTAGATTTCGCAAGTAAAATTGTGATTGATATAAAGCTTCGGTGAACATATTCCCTATTCTAGATATGAAATTTGCAATTGTGTCAATGTTGCTGTTGTAAGCAATACAGTGTTACAGACATGATCCAAAAGAAACTTTGGCATCAGATCAATAAAAATCATTCAGTTGCAATGTTTCATTTCAGAAGGAAGATTAAGAAATGCATGGCAAAAGTGACGTACATAGTCTACGAAGTATAGAAGAAATTCTACTGGCTCAGTATGAGCTCAGTAGGAAACTTCATTAATGGATAAATTCTCTCAAAAGAGTATAAACACCGGGTTTCTGAAATGAGCAAAACAAGCTAAAATCCAAAAATGACAATAATGAAAAAGATATAGTCTAACAGCACCAACAAATCCCTTGCTGCCAAGTGGCTTCTAACAACAGAATACCAAAACAGAAAAGAAATGGGCCACCGACACCTTCTTAAACCAAACGTCAATTAACACTACTCATAACAATTACAGTGTGCTACATCAAAAAGTTTCTTCGGCTTGTTCACAAAGAGGACAATTCCCAAGTTCCTTACAATATTTTAAATTATGAATTTGAGATGTGTTTTTGCTAGGTATTAAACTTGCAATACAACCGCCAACCATGGTATTCTAATTTACCAATTACCAGGCATAAATTATTGGATAAAACTAATATAAATCCGCATAGCTAAATTTACAGTAATTTGGTTTCTAATTGTATAGTCAATTAGTTCTTCTATTTCTTATCATAACATCATTGGTGCTAAAATTAACAGATAAATAGTAAATTAGGGAAGATTTTCTTTTGGCCTCTAAAGGTGTTGGTCAGCAACATCTAATGAGCACCAAGACATTCTTGACAAGTGATGTAGTTAACACTACAATTCATATATATAATATGACTTCGTAAACATAACTTAAAAAGTTTATTCGTACATAATTTTTAAAGATGACCTTCAACTATTACACATCTCATTCAACAGCCTAAAATGTTTACCCTCCTTTACTCCATAATCTTATATCAGGGAACAGGAACATAGTGAAAAAGAGGAAAGCATATTAAAAATTAAGAAGAAAAAAAAGAAATTTAAAAAGGAAAAGGAAACTACAATTTTAAGTATTAGCAACCTGAAGTTTGATAGGACTGGAGTAAACTCTGACAGAGTTCATATCAGTCAGTTTGGTAATTAGTGCAAACTTGTTGTAATCCAAAAACTGCAAAATTTTGCCCATTTCAAATTTCCCTTCTGCAAAACCAAACAAAATTATTCATCATTAGTCAGTAAATTATGGCTGACATTATCAGGAAACAAGAAAATTCCCAAGAATCAAATGAATTGTAAGTTTTCAATTTCTATATAGATCTCTACTAACATGGCCTTATATCGGAATCTATTTCATAAAATAAAACTAATTCAGATTTCAGAACACCCATCTCTAGGAGCAATTGAAAATATAATTAAGATACAGCACGATTTTATACAATAAAGAAAAGATGGTATACAATCAACAAGCACTGCTGAAGAAATTAATATGTTGATGGCAGATACATTATTGCCAAATCACCAACTCACCATATTCGGTGTATCTTTCTGGCTCACTTTTAACAATTCCTAGGAATTGTTTAGTAGTTTTGATATCTGGGAAGAGAACCTTGGCCACCTCAGTATTGCTCGTTTCAACAAACTGGATTTCATTATCGGAGGCTGCTGACTTTACAAATTCCATATAATCAGGACCCTGTGAAAAAATCATATGATGAAAATAAATCACTAATTGCATCAACAAAACTGGGACAAAATGCCTCTTAAGTCTTAATTAGAACAATCTTGACAAGGAATAAATTATCAACGACATATAGAGTACAGAAACATATAGGGAACACAAGAAACATCATAACATAGAAGGCAAAGCTGGAGATGAAGCTTGCCCGCATAAGTCTTTTGCATCACATTGTCAAAGAAATGATATAATGCACGTGTATCATTAACATTTTAAAGGTAGGCATGGTAAGAAATTCAATTTAAGACAAGCTTATTATTACTCTACTACTTGAAGACATCCTAATTGGTATACTCTAGCAAACACTAGGACTGTTAGACGTATGGTAAACAAACAAAAACAAACTTCAAGTGTTGTGAAAATTTAAGAATATGAAAGCTTTTGAAAAATGTTTGATTAGACTGAGCAACTCAAGGTACAATTACAAATGCTGCTAATTCATGGTTGACACAATTTCCCCTACAAAACTATTTTAACCGAGAATCCACATCACTAAAAAAGTGCTATGTTTGACTAAAAATATAGTTATAAGATTACCCATAACCATAAGCCAATAGTTTTCTCATCCAGATGCCCCCAAGATGTCATCTAGCTACTGCATGTCTATCATCACCACCCTAGTCCCTAGATTTAGAAGCAGCATTAATAATTTGGCTAACTAAGGTGATAATTACTGACAAGCTAGGCACTGCCTTAACTAACTGAATTTATATTATGTTATTTTATAGTTTATACAGGTCTTAAATTACCTTCTAGTCCCTTGTTACTCTAATTTTAGTTTTTCGTTTTGATTTTCCACCTTTAAGTTTTCAAATTTCATTATAATTTTCAGCTTTTAGCCATCCACATTCACATAAAAATAGAATATCTAGCCACAACCTAATAATGAGATATGTTTAATCATTAGAAATACTAATTACAAGACCAACCATATATATAGAACTATTGGATTACTAGCAGCCAACCCACTAGAAAGCCAGTCAGATTATTAAACTACAATCGGAAATTGTTTGATAACATAACTGAATGAAATTCAGTGTTCAAATTCACACCTTAATTACTTAACACCTGGTTGCAGTGTACCAGTACCACTAATTGCAAATAACACCAGATATCGGGTTTGCTACAGTAATCATAGAACAGCCAAACCCAAAATCTTCAGTTGTTATAAGTTGTCGTGCCCAATGGAAGACCAAGGGTAGAGAATTTAAAAGACACATATTAGCAATTTAGCATGACAGATGAAAATCCATGCCAATATAGAGCATTAATAGTAAAACATTACAAAGAATTGATACAACTATACGAGGCACAAGACAGTTCCTTATGATTAAAAGTCATGTTGTTGACAAAAAGAAATATACAACGACGGCAAGGAACTTGCCCAAAATTTTAAATCAAACTCCAAAATGAGGTTTTTAGAATTTGTTAATGTTATAAGCAAATGTAGAATATAAACCAAAGTCATGTACCTCAAATTTATCAAACGCGCCAAGAACAAAGGTATGATACTTCTTGAGAAACCCTTCTGCCTCATTCACAGAGCTTATTCTTATAACAGGCACACCAGTCTTTTTCCTAGCCCAAATCACTATATCTTCCCTGATTGTAAATCAAACCAATTAAACAAGTTAACAAACATTTCAAGACAATAACAGCACCATAAACTTGACTTCTAATTTTAAAAATATAATAATAATCGACAAAATAAGAGAAAGTCGTCTAATTTAATTTGACCATACTGAATATGACTGCATTAGAGAAAGCATATGTAGTTTGCTTAAGTTTATAGCATTAAATTAATAAGAAAATGACATGATAATAAATGATTTGATCCATTCAAATGTAAGATTTTGTTTAAAATAATCCTAACATAGCATTGCAAAACGACAATTAAGCATAATTTCATATCATGTAACCAAGTTCCACTAAATGAAAATGACATTAGCCTTCAACAAAAAAAAAAAAAAAATTGACAACAAATAATTAGCAATCGAACCGAACTTACGTAGAAAATCCACCAGTGTAAGGCTGAGAGGTGCCATTGACAAAAAGAAGCAGAGTAGGGAAGCCCTTGATATCAAGCATAGAAGCAGCTTTTGTATGTCTATCAGCATCAAGCTTGGCCATCAAAAGAGGACTCTTCAACTCCTTCAACAAAGTTGCAGCCTCTGCAAATTTAGGCATGAGCTCAGCACTTCTAGGACACCAAGGCGCGTACCCAAGAACCAATACAAACTCTGCCCCATCAATGACCCTCTTCACATTATCACTGTTCAACTCCAAAACAATTCTCTGTGCCTTTGACAACACCTCTGCCTCTGATTTAGCAGAAGGGTCCCCTTGAGACCCTTGTTGTTCTTGGTCTTCTTGCTCGTCTAGTGCAAGTAATTCTTCAAAATCTGTGTCTACTTCATCGTCGAGATCAGAGGCAGTGACTATGGTGGTGGTGGTGGTGAAGAAAGTGAGTAAAAGAAGGAGAGAGAGAGTGAAAAGGTTGAATCTTGAAGTGGGTTTTGTGGAAAACATCGAGAAAGAGAGATTCTGATTTTTGGGTTCTTCAGATTTCTGCAAGTGAGATTCTGATTTGTGGGTTCTTCAGATTTCTACAAGTGAGATCTGGGTTTTTCAGGGTTTGATGTTATGTGAAGTGATTGTTGTGGGGCGGGCGTTTTCGGGTCAAGTCTGGTTGGGTTGGGTTGAAAAATCTCAACCCAACCCAATCCAGTATTTATCGGATTGGATTGGGTTGGGTTGTTCGGGTTGGGTTTTTTAAACTCAATAGAAAAAATATATTTGAATTCAAATTTTGTTATATCAAAATTCAAATTTAAAATAATTTTTTACACTAATATCATATCATATCATATAGAGTTTAAATTTCGTAAAAGCATCAAAATCAAATCACAGCATATAATATAAATTGTTTAAATATTTATTGCATAATTAAAAAAAATAAAAATATAACAATTTATCCAACTTGGAAAGTTTCCATCCAAACCTCCCATCCATTTAATAATTATATCTATTCGTTAAATATCTCGTAGTTGGATAATCTATTATTTATTTCAACCAACATAATAGGTTGGGTTTATATACAATTATTAGACTTTTTTCTATCAAATTCTTAATCAAATTCTAAAAGGAAAAAAAAAAAAAAAGCATTTTAAGTATAATCAATGATGTACCAATTAATACAAAAGATGAAGAGACAATATAATTACATATTTTTAATAAATGTATTATATATTATGGTATAAAATATTTTAAATTATATATTTATATTTGTCATGGTGCATGGGTTAAATTTTTAAATATTTTTAAAAATGAGATTTCATAATAAATCTAATAATAAATAAAATTATTTAATTTATTTTTTTATTATTTATGTTGGATTGTTGGGTTGAATTGAGTTATATTTTATTAACCCAACCCAATTCAACCCAACGTTAAAAGTAACCCAACCCAATAAGATTTATTGGATTAGATTAATATGTTAGATTGTTGGGTTGGATTGAGTTATATTTTATTAATCCAACCCAATTCAACCCAACGTTAAAAGTAACCCAACCCAATAAGATTTATTGGGTTAGGTTGGGTTGGATTGGGTTGTACCCACCCTTAATTGTTGAAGTCAATAATGTGAAATGAGGACAATAGTGTCATTCAGTCAAAGACAACTGCAAAATTAATCTCTTATTCCTTGAATAGTTGAATGGTGCAAGTCTCCAAATTTTTTGGTTCACAAGAGGTAAGATTAGCAGGATACACAGAGCCTAATTATGATTTTCATTTATTTTTCTATTTGATACCGAACTGGTCGGTATCCAAAATGCTGACATCAGCAATAAATGTACAGTAAGTGATATTTTTTCTTTTATTTTTTATATTTATCTTAAAAATTGAACCACGTATTATACCTCCATTTACGGTATCGGTATTTTGAATACCGAATGAGATTTGGGGTTTGCAATACGGCTTAAAATCACGGCATCAATCCCAACTTCCGTCTCGTGATTTTCAAGTAATCATTTGAAGCAGGTACAAATAAATAATATTATTCATGATTGGTTGATGTACTGTGTTGCGTACATGTTATTTGGCATATGCACCGACACTCCTGATCAGCATTTTCTCCTCCCAATTCCACAAGAAGGTTGAGGCTACTAAAGGTTTCATGCACACTACCACTGTCAACAAAATCAAGTCAAAAAAAAACAAAAATATAATTCACAAATGTAATTGTATATACATTACATATCTCTCCATGACTACAACATCCTAGAGCTATGAATATATCCATCCAATCCAGAAAGTCATCGAGGTGATCGGGCCTTGGCAACTCAAACAGCGATCTGGATTTACAAGACCAAAAACCAGAACAAACACTAGAACAAGTGAACAATAACTGATGATGTTGCATGCATGATGTAACAACCCATCAAATGAAACAAACATTCATTCAATATTACTCATCAATCATCACATATATGTGCAGGAACTTTTCTTGAACTTGATGGGTTTGGTGCTAAGGATGTCTATGTTTAAAGGGCATGAGACTTGCTTTTTATGTGTTGTCTTCACCAACTTACCCACCACTTCTCCTTTTGACTTGATCTCAAACTTCAATGTCAATGACACTTCACCACCAGTTTGAGAATTCACTGACAGACTTGATCCAGCTCCATACAGTGGAACCTTGTTCCCCTCCAAGTTCACCGACACCGTCCGGTGGCTTTTTCTTGGCTGATAATATTTCTTCAACTGAAAATCATACACATGTAATTAAAGTTTGTACATTTTGATTCATTGAGACAATACTACTAGCGCGCACATGATCTGAGATATTGTCGGACTGAATTATTTACCTGACCAGTTGCAACAACGATCTCCGAATAGACCAGATTGACATGAGTGGAGCTAACATGAATGCCAAATAGTGTAGCAGGATTGTATACACTTATCCTCAATGAACCATTCACTGTCAACATCTTTGTTGGAACTCCAGTGGAATCCGAACCCTCACCGACATAGAAGTTGTTCACTAACAAGCTCTGCAAGAACCACACACCCCTTTAGAGAATCCATCAAAATCCACAGAATTCACATCAGAAAAATAAATCGCTTATGGCAAAAAATTAAGCCTCGAATTCTATCAACAATTGGTTCTACAAAACAGTGACAGACCCTGAAATTGTAATCAAGTTGCTTGAATTAAAGAACAAATCAAAGAAACCAATACCTTAACACTAATCTCTGCCTTGTAAGGCCTACTAGCTCCCCAGATAATCAAGCAAAACACAGTAAACAAAACAACAAAAGTCAAGATACCAATCAAGACTTGAAATCTTCTAGTAAAAGCCTTGTCTTCAATATCATCATATTTGCCTTCTTCAACAATCACATTACACTCAGGCCAGCCTTTGTCATTCGACTCATTCCTCTTCGATCTCGTGCCTTTTCGCCCTGAAGACGACCTGAAAATGCCTGAGAATCTGCTGGCAGATGAGTTCCTGGAGTGACGGCCAAAGGATGGATGTGAAGGAGACTCCATGGGACTCGGTTGCATTGAAGAAAACTTGTCTCCATCGTGAGAGTCTCTTGAAGGACTCTGCACATAGTAGACTGGTCGTTTTGGTGATCTTGATGGTGATGATGGTGCCAAACTTGTGACATCCGATTCGGATTTTGATGTTACCATCATTTTCGCAAAGATTTTGAAGAAAAAATTGAAACTTTTTGATACCCAGAAGTTCTTTTTCAAAGAGAAATTGGAGGTATTGAAAAGTAAAAAACAAATGGTAGATTTCAAAGCTTCATTTTTGTTAGATTTTTTGAGTGAGAATTAGCTATTTAAAAAAAAAAAAAAAAAAACAAAAAATAATTTAATGAAATTTTAAATACCCAGATAGATTTTCCAACTTCTGATAAAACTCAGCAACACAAAACAGTACAAAATTCAAGCTTGAAAGAGCCAAAAAAGCAACCTAAAAACAGAGCTCAGTAGGATTTATACAGAACAATAAAAAAAATAAAAATAAAAAGTGAATAAAGCTGTGAATTGAAGTGCGATTCTGAGAGTGAAGAAAAAAAAAAAAAAAAAAAAACTATTTTTGAAAGCAAATCAAAGAGAGTAAAAACAAAAATGAGAAAACAGAAGCAGAATTATGGTGACTCTGTTTGCTGTGTTGCATGAAAACACCGAGAGAGAGACAGAGAGAGAGACAGAGAGACACAGAGGGAGATAGGTTTTATAATGCAATTTGTACGTTAAAAAGCTTTTGTAGGGAGAGTTTAACAGATAATACAACTAGGCTCGGAGTCCTAGCCTAAGACCGAACCTTAGGTATGGGAATAAGTGTCGGCAGCTGCATAATTGATTAATCAAAATAATATATTAATATCTCAATATTAAGATTGCGGGGGTGAGATTTTTATTCTTCTTCTAATTAAATCAACTCAATCAAAGGTGCAGAGAAATAGAGAAAAAGTTGAAATAATTTTAAATTTTTCTAGATTTTTTTTTTTTTTTGTTAATTAAAGAACTATGGGGAATAAGAATATTTTAAAGTGCATTTCGAATAAATATTTAGATAACCTTTAAGAGGTCACCTTTATAAATAAGTAGGATACATGAAATATTAGTCGAAAAGCTTTTGATAATTTTTATTTTACAAAAAATATACTTTAAATATCTTTTATGTAAAGCATTGTTAAGTTAAAAAAAAAAAAAAAAAAAAAAAAAAAAAAAAGGTACATAAAAATTTGTTCAAATTCACACTAAAAATTATTTTAGTTATGTTACATTTAATTTGAAAATTAGAGAGTGGCAATATTCAATTATTATGTTTTCCTTGTATAATATTGTTTTAATTTTGTTTTGTTTATTATTATTATTATTATTATTATTGTTATTATTATTTTATTTTGGGTTGGTTGGGGTGTTTTTGACAAACTACCTAAAACATATTGGTTCTGTGTTTGTTTTCTTCTTCGTGTTCAAAGTTTATATAGTCTGGAATGGACCTACCAAATTGATTAACAAAATATTAATAATTATCATCTATTAATTAAAGTATTATATAAAAGGGTTGTCATTTTAACATATCTTATAAGGGTGTACATTAAGCTATTATGAAACGTTAAATAATTAGTTTTATTATTTTTATTTTTATTTTATTTTTAATTGGAAGAGATGATTTGAATTTGGAGTCTCAACTTCATTTAGAAGTGTGGTTATCATCGATGTATTACCTTTTAACTCTTTAACCACACTTAAATAAGTTGTTATGTAACGGTAGATAATACCTAAAAAAAAAAAGTATAGGCTTCTAAATTCCAAATTTAGGGAAAATAAAGTTTTACATAGAACATATATTAACATAATCATATATATCATCATTATCCTTTATCACTATAAAACACCACGTTTGCAACTTTTTTGTCCAAGCATCTTGAACCACTAAAGTATTTTAATTCCTCATGACATCATTATCATATAGTATTTTCACAAATATATATTATCAAATTAACAACCACATTTATAGTGATATTATATTACTTATGCATATAATTTCGTCCATAGTTTTTCTAATGCAATTGTTATCAAGGTTGGATTTTTTTTTTTATATATAAAAAAAAGTTTGGTAATTTTTTATTTTTTGTTTTGTTTTATATACATAAATAGGTTTAAAACATATCTAATTTATATTTGAAATTTTTTATCTGAAATATATAAAACATTTCTCTTTAGAACTATTACAATTTAGAATTTGAGAGAAGAGAACATTATTTCAAACCAAATTTTCTTTGATATTGGTGTGTTTGCGAGGAATATAAAAATTATAATCGAGAGATTATGTCAAAATTATAACATCAAATATGTTTTGAAAATTTCGAGAGACCTTATAGACTTGTAATAAAACCTAGTTTTTGACTTAAAACTTAGAGTCAAATAGAAAATGCTTTATATATTATACCTTAAAACAATAAATATATTAGTTAAAAAAAAAAAACTTACAATGTTAAAATAGAGATAAAATCAAAGCATGTTCTATGCACTTTCAAGTATATAAATTAAAATATATAAAAATTTTCTTCTACTTCTCCGAATACTAATATCACATTTAATTTACTGTTTTTATTTGTATAGAAACTGTTTTCATAATAGTCTTATAAATGGAATTAAATTTTTTTTATGGCTTTATTTCAGAAACTAATTTCTAAACATAATATTTATAAAATAATAGCTAGTAGTGAAGACAATATGGTGATGATAATGACAAAAATAATGGACCACTTTAGTGAGAAAGGGACAACTCCATTAATATTTAAGAGTATTTCCAATTATTAATTTATTAATAAAGACAAATTTATATGTTCTTTGGGCCAATACCACCCACCATGGTATTGATAATTTGGTGTTTCTCTAAAATCGAAAATAAAAATAAAAATGGATATGATATTTGAGAAAAGGTGGGAATGTATTTTCATACTTGCAAGTTGTAACCTAAAACTTCTTGCAAAATTTTAAAATGGTATATAAACATATTTATTTATTTATTGAATTATTACTTGCACATATAGGTTTAGAGTGGTTTAAATAATTAAATATCATCACTTTGTTTTTATAGTCGGTTCAATGAGACGGTTGGGGATGTTCAATCTCAAACACAAGAGAAATTTTAGACAATTTAGACAATTTAGCCATTGTTATTTCATTTATAATTAAAATATTATCTCTTCTTTCATGTTGTATCAAACCAGTACTTATGATGAGATTGGTTTTCTAGCACCACGTTGATAACTCGGAGGATCAATTACACATTTCCAAGTTTCATTAACATATTCATTAGAGCACTAATAATTTGATATAATTGTCAAACTTTTCCTTGTCAATAAATTTCCTGAACTTCCACATCATTTCGATGATCAACTGAAGGAGGTGACATGGATTGTTCAATGTCGCCAACAAACCAATTGTTTCGTCATTCTTATTTTCTCTATATGGGGCTTCAGCCACAAGTGGTTTGAAGGATGGTTTTCGAATCATCAAGGCTAAATGAGTCATCGATGAATTGTGACAGAGAGCAAGTGATGACGACGACAAGCTTGTAAGATGATAATTTTCTCTATTTAAAATCTTTACATTTTTATATATTTGTTTTTTATCAAGATGTGTTGAATGAATTATCTGACGGAGAATTATTTATTTCTGATTTACTTTTTGATATTTTGATAAATATGTCATTTTCTATTAGAAATTCTTTTTATTTCTGACATAACCAGTCCAATGTATATAAACAAATTATAGGCACAAAAAGCACGGAGTACAAAATGCAAAAAAGGAGAAAGACTCATGTGAGGAAACCTCCTTTGAATAATACCCTTTATGTACATTCTCCAAAGCCATAACCCAAGCCAAAAATTGAATTTGAGGAAGCACTCTACCTTTCTAAATATGTCACATACAAGAAAAAGTCTTAAGATGCAAATAATAATAATAATAATAAATAAATAAATAAATAACCATCATATCATCAAGCCTAGAATGGATATTTCCTATTTGGTATATTTCTTATATGGTCTATTCCTATATATTATAGTTCTCATATGGTCTATTTCATTTATGGTAGATTTAGTTCTCGATTTGATTCTCTTGTATAGATTATAAATAGGTCTCATATTGTACACATTAATTATTTTGAGTAATATACAATTCCTTCTCAGTTATTCTGATTAATACATAATTTCATACTCGGATTTTATCAGTAATAATTAATATCAATAACCTTTGTTACCTCTTATGGGACTTCCGATCTAGGGTATTATAAATATATATATATATATATATATGTCACGATTTAATATGAGTGTGTTTGGGGAAGTCTTCACTTCTCACTTTCTAGTTTTTCCTTTCAAACTAAAGGTTTCAACTTTCAACTTCATGGTAGTCTAATTTTAGTTTTAATGCTTTTATGGGTACTATAATTGAAGCATAATAATAATAATAATAATGCTAAAAACGGTAAAAATTTGCCTAAAACCCAACTCATTAAATCATGTTAGGTGCAAAGATCAGATTCATTTGGTAGAAATATATATGTTGTTCAAGAAGACTTAGAGAATTACACAAACACTAATGATGTCTACTTATATATGTGTGAAGAGCACTATTGTATTAAGTAGTATGTTATGGTTAATACAAGTATAGTAAAATCACTTTATAGCTAATCTATAAAAACTTGATTAGCAAAATGAAGATCATATCATATCTATTTACCATAATAAGACAGTAATTCTGCAAACCATAAATAAATTTGTATGTGTTTACTGTTTATTATATGTTACTCTCAAAATAAAGTAATAACAAATTGTAGCATATGATTTTAACATGTATAAATAAATCAAGTGATTGATGTGTTCGTTAAATGCCAAGATCTTTTTGTTTTTTTTTGTGTGTGTGGTATGCATGGTTAATATTTAATTAGAGTTCAATTCTATTTTTATCAGTTTAGTCTACATTTATATATGTGTTTGTATTTGATTTATGTGACAAATGCGATCAATGATGACAATTTTGACTCTGTCGTCTCTTGTAATGATTGCATTAATTGTCAAAGTCACAAGATGTGCATAACTCCTGTATCTGCAATTCGGATCAGACAAAACAACATAATAGTAAAAAATAACATTATTATGTATTTATTTGAAAAGGAACATGATAATTTTGATTTGATTTTACTGTCAGTTCTAAGTTTATTTTATCGTCACTATGTATACAACATAATAGTAAAAAATAACATTATGTATTTATCATATTGAATGACAAAGAACATGATTATTTTGATTTGAATGAAAAAGAACATGATTATTTTGATTTGATTTTACCGTCACTTTTAAGTTAATTATATGAGTGCCACGGTGTACGTGGTTTCACATACAAATGTGTTCCAAGTCAAATTGGTAACCCAAGTTACATGAGTACAAATAAATTAAAGTGATAAAAACTAAACAATATGAGATTACCATAATACATATCTGTGTCGAAACATCTCATACCAGCAAATAAATATGATCAATACTATTGCTTGTAAGATAACTCAAAATGACATCCTATTAGATGCCATTGTTGGGCAATGGCCGCGACGATGATTGTTAGAGTGTCTAGGCATTGTTCTGTTTGAAATTGAAAAGTAACTGATCATTAAATTAGACTTAGCTCTTTGAAAATTTATATGTTTCCTAGGGAGTGTCATGACATCATACTGACTTTTCAAGTAACTGACAGTGGCGTTGATCAAATCTATCCACTTTCATGTGATGATTCAATACTTCTTATTACTTTAATAAATTAATCTATTTGTACACAAATGTTTGCTCAAATTTTGAGCAAATGCAATGCACTGGTAACTTGGGTTACCAATTCGACTTGGAGTATATCTACATAGGGAATGAGATACATCGTGGCATAGACATAACAAATCTTGAAGTGACGATAATTTTTTTTTTTAAAAAAAAAATTATGTTATTATCATTCAGGGTTAGTTTGGTATGCTTTTGAAAAGTTAAAATCAACTTATTTTATAATTTTGTTATAAAATGATATCTGGTAAAACTTTCAAAAGTGATTAATTAAAAATCTGACAAATTATGACGGTTATTTTGAGTAGCAGGTGGGGGTTACTCTTTGAAAGTGATTATGGAATAATCAATTTTTGCAGTTAATAAATCTCTTAAAATATCATTATTATCCTTATGAAATTAAGTTAAAATCATTTAATTTATATATCTTATTTTATCTTTAAAAAAAATTTCTACTTAAATATTGATTTGATTTATAAAATCTTTCAAAAATATTTTTATTGTTCTTATGGAATTTTTTTTTCCAATTTAAATATTCTACTTAAATATTGATTTAATATATATAATAAATGAAAAAAAATGAAGCATGGATCTAAAATCTTGTCTATTTTAGTCATTGTAACTAATTTCAACACTTTTACAATAAAATTACCAACATATGTATAATGCTTTTGAGTTATACATTAGTTTTAAAAGTACAATTTACTAAACATCATTGGATTAACTTCACAGCTGATCACAACAAATACTAATTCATTTTTTGCTTTTATGTTGTAGTGTCCGGATTGCAGCCAAAAAGGTATATGCATCTTGTCACTTTGTCACTTCAGTGATTACTTTGAAGATAGATGGTTTGTAAATTAGAATAATATCACAAGTTAGTGCCAATCGCTTGAAGATTTATTCTTATCAGATTATTAGGGTTTTAGAAATATTTGTGTGTATAGAGAAGAATTAACGAAGTTTTCTTAGGGACGATGTGGTTGAGAAAAGAAAAAAACATTTGGTGGGGTGGGATCTTATTTGTAAAAGTAAGAAAAATGGGGGACTTGGTATTGGAAATATTATTGACAAGAACAAAAGTCTTTTGGCTAAATGGGTTTAGCGCTTTGGCAATGAGAATAACTTGCCTTGGATTATGCGCTAAATATGGTCCTTCGAAAAGTGACTTGAGATGGGATTAGATGAACAACTCATTTATTTCTGTTTTTTGTAAAAACGGTTCAAAGCTTATTTGAGTAGGGGTTCAAAACAGCGAACATTATCGAAGATGGGATGAGGGTGATTGTTGGTAAAGGCGATATGACTCAATTTTGGGGTGACATTCAATGGGATTCCATTCCTTTACAAAGGATCTTTCAAAGGATCTTTGCTTTAGCTATTAACAAAAATGGGTGGTGGGAGATTTTGGTCACTAGTGTGGTTCCAAATGGGTTTAGAATATGGCTTTGAGAAGACCCCTCTTTGATTGGGAACTAGATCAATATAAGTGTTTTAAATCTTTTCTTGATTGTATTCCTATGCACGACACGGTTTCGGATGCTATATTGTGGCTTTACAACTTAAACGGTATTTTTACGATGGGCGCTTTTCGAAAAAGTCTTAAGGAGGACAAAACCATTTCTTTGTCGGAACAAAAGTTGATATGGCAAGAGATTTGCCCTCCGAAGCTTGAAATATTTGTGTGGCAACTCATTAACGGAATGATCATGGTTTGGGAAGTGATGCAACATTTTAGGTGTGGTAATTTATTGAGTACGGACTATCCACTATGCAATGGGAGTACTGTGGAATTTGTTGACCACCTCCTTTTGCATTGTTCTTAGACATTAAAGTTATGGTAGATGGTGGAGTGTGTACAACTACCCCATAATTCGATTAAGGAATGGATGCAGAGTTGGGTGGGTTTATGTCCTTAGATAGATTGTGGGAGAGCTTGGAGCTCACTCTTTTTTGCGGTGGTTTGGACTGTTTGGGATGCAAGAGATCAGCTTATTTTCGAGGGTTAGGAGGCAGATTTAACATATGCTATCGACACAATGAGGTTCAGAGTTGTTTGGTGGTTTAAGCACCACGGAAAAGGATCGGTTGAATATATCACTAGAGGAGGTGTGGATTCCTCTGTCCTATGATGCGCTGAAATTCAATGTGGATGGGTCCACTAGGGATAAGCGGGGGCCAGCGGGTATAGGTGTGTTTTGCAGTCTTCAAGTGGGAAAGTTGTGTGTATGTTCTCCAAGCATTTGGGAATCCAAGACTTTAACACGGCGAAGATCATAGCTATTCATAGGGCTTCTGAAATTCACATCTCTAAATCTATGTTTGTAGGAAAAGATATCACAATAGTTAGTGACTCTAAGGTGGCTGTCTCTTAGGTAAATGTCAGCAACTTTGGAAGCATTAATCATGTTAATTTGATCTACGAAATTAGGAGAAATTTGAACACGCTTGGCAATACGGTGGTTACATTCAACTCTAAAACTTCGAACTCGTTTGCGGATATGCTAACCAAGAAGAGGTCTAGCATGGGTGCTGGTATTTTTGTTTGCAGGGAGCTTTAATTTGTTGGTTGTGAGGAGGTTCAGTTTGTTGTAAGGTCTGTGCTTTTGTTTCGTGCTTCAAGTCTGATCCTGGTTTATCTCAGTTCGTTATATGGGTTTTGCTTCTGCTCGAGCATCAAGTCTAATGTTTTTTGTGTTTTTATTTATGATGCGGATATTACCACATATAAATATGATAAGCACACATATATTTATAAGTACACCAATTTCTAAAATTTAAAATTAAATCATTATTATAAGAACCCATCTTAATGACAGGCCAATAGTAGCCTTATCTAAATTAATGTATTCATTTTAATACAATTTATTTATAAACCATTTTAAGTTATTAACATACATAATTTCACAAATGATATGTACTCCTATTTTTTTTTTTTTTTTTAAAGAAAAAAAATACTTCTCATTTTTTGTTTATTAATAGAGTTTATAACAAAATATATATATATATATATATATATATGTACCTCTGTGTGATCAGAGTCTTTTGTAAATTCTTTTTTCCACGACTTTGTTATATGAAATAGAATTAGGGTTTAGTTTTTTTTTTTTTTTTTTAATAAAAAGATATAGTTGATGATATGAGTGTAATTAATGGATGTACATAGTATTTGATTTATTTTTAATTATAATATTTTTGAAATTAATTTATTTTATTAAAATATAGACATGTTTGTCACATTTATGGATAGCAATACTAGCACCCTTTTATTTAGCATCAGGTCTGTTATATTTTTGTTTTCGTTGTCTTTGTTTTGGTCTGTGGGTGATCTTGGGTTTGGGCTTTGTTTTCTGTTTAATATAAAGGAATTTCTTAGTGCGTCTACTCAAATTGAATATTTATCTTTTTATGTCTATGATAATAAGGTAATATCTATAAATTCCATTATAGATTATATCAAATTTTTTGTTTATATTTTCTGAATTACATTTTTTTTTTTTTGGTTTGTATTTTTTTGTTGTTGTCTTCGTTTATAATGAATTAATTTAGTTTTGACGAATTCAGAAAAAATTCACCTACTCCACCCTATGAAGTTGGAAATTAATTTGCTTATAAATCTATCATTTTAACATTGATGTTTTTGGTGTAGTACTCTACCCTGTAATAGTTTACCTATGCAATTAGATGATGATGATCTTAAATAACTTTGAACTTAAATATATATATATATATATTTATTCTTGGAAATAGATAAACCCTTTAGTTATTTAATCATTGTGTTTTTGATTGGATTTGGCTTATGTGATTATTAATACATATATAGTTGTATGTATCTAATGTTTTTGTTGGTTGTGATTTGTGAGAATCTGAAAGAAAAAAATGGAAATTCTTTATAGTTGATTATGCGCTGCATATTGTTTCCTGTTTCAAGTACTCACTACACCAAAATATACCTTTAACAACAAGGTTCCAACAACTTACATGAATGAAAGTTGTTAAATGGACTCAATAACGACATTTAAAATTATGAATATGTTATTATTAAATTTAGAGGCTCAATGAGCGCTGCGTTGAATGCTTTCGGTTTCACATGATCGTCTAAGTTAGAGAGGGAGACGTTCTCTGCAATTCATACGGTTCTGAATTTCGCGTCTCGAATTTTTTTGGCATTTGAATATGATGCAGCCAGGTAATTCTGTTCTCTTAGCTCGATTTTTTTTTTTTAAAATTTATTATTATTATTATTATTATTATTATTATTATTAGTATTTCGTTGATTTCGTTTGTCCTATTAGAGTATGTACACTCTAGGGCTTGTAAAATCATGTTGTGTTGGGTATTTATGTTTAAAGGAGAGTTTTCAGGTTATTATAAACTAAACTTCGAAGAAAAACCTGTGTAGATCGTTTTATTTTTCTTGTTGTTTGTCAATTTTGAGTGAATAGTCTTGTAATTGTAGTAATTTCCATATTATTAGTGCAAAATTCACTTAAAACTTGATTATGTAATTCTTTTAGTGGCATTTTTTTTAATCAGAATCCACAATGTTAATGCTTCCTTATCTCTAATGCCATGTCAAGCCTGATTAGATTAATTTCCTTATGTACTGTTATTGGGAATCAAACAGCCTCAGTTCTTTGTCTCAAAGTCTAAAGTTATCCGCTTTGTGAATTTTGTTTTGCTTTTATTATGGCTTCCTATTTATAGGTTTTGTTTTTTTTTTTTTTTTTTTGTGATAAAACAATATGTCAATATATATATATATATCTCCTGCTTTCAGCTTGTTAATTGTTGGTGTTTGTTGATTATCAATGTGTTTGCTTCTTTGCTTTCAGGCTGAAATGCAGCGATTCACGGCCAAAATTGTGGATATGATGAAGCAAGAGAAACTTAATGCATCTCAAGGTGGACCTATCTTTTTATCACAGGTTTGGTTTTGGTTTCTTTTATAATCTTGTATTGGTTGTGGTGTTTGGTTTCTATTTGTTCATTCTCTTTAGTAGTTGCATTTGTATCGGTATTCATCGTTTCATATGTGATAATGATCCCAGATTGAAAATGAGTATGGAAACATTGATTCCGCTTACGGGCCTGCTGCCAAAACCTATATCAATTGGTTTTAACATCAGATCAAATTTATGCTTTACAAATTTGAGCTCGAATTTTTAATTACTTACAGATCAACACCTGCAGTGGGTTCTATTGTGATAATTTCACCCCAAATTCTGACGAGAAACCAAAAATGTGGACGGAGAATTACGTTTAGGTTTCTTCCCTTTGTTGTTGTTGGTGGCGTCCTCCTGACTTCCCTTCTGCCTAGTGAACGGATTGTACTTTTATGTAATGTATTGCACTTTTTTCCCTTTCGAATGGTATTATTGTTATTCCCTTCCCTTTGAACGTGTTTTTCTGCTTTCTATTTGACTATTTAATGTATTGTTTCCATGAGCCTATTAATACCTTATTTGTTAGTATTTATTAATTATTTATTTCTGTGTATAATGCAGTGTGTACTAATGACATACTTCTTGGCGCTGTAAGTTATTTCTTGAGCTTTTTGCAGTATTACCTGAGGACAGGAGGGTGTAAGTTTGGAAAGGCATGCAGATACAATCACACCAGAGCAAAATCACTTTTTTTCAAATCAAATTTGGATCAGATAAGATCAAATCCAAATTGTCCGATGCTATTGCCACTAGGAACTATATAGTACTAAAATAAATAGAGGAAGAGTAATACATGAAATATTTATCGGTGAGTGTATACACATTAATAATTATTTAACTCACTTACCAATACCATAACTTTTTAATCACAACATATGAAGTGTTAATTGGTGAGTGGATACATAGATAAGTGAGTTAAATAATTATTAATATGTATCCACTCATCAATTGACATTTTATGTGTTTGATTAAAAAGTTATGATAATGATTGTGATGTCTAGCTAGATCCACTCTCTCAACATACTTTCTCTTTTCATGTTGATATGTTTTACTTTTTTACTTTAAACTTAGAACCATAATAATGAACTAGTTTTATATGTTATTTTCAATTCAAACTAATAACATCTTCCCAAATCGACCTTTTTTAATTATTATTATTATATACCTCCTTTTATTTTATTTATTTATTTATTTATTTATTTTTTTAAAAATGTTATTACCAAACATAATTTATACTCATAAAGTTAAGTTTTTGTTTATATTCTCATATATTCATCACATTTTAATATTTTATAAAGTAATCCTCATTTTGGGTTTTGAAAAATATAGTTAAAAAATAAATTTTCTATAAAATAACTAAACAAGTATTTCCTTATTTTAATAATTTTAACGATATCAAAACTCAGATTTACCCAAAATGTGGGGTGTCAAGTTTCATTATATTTTAAATTAATTTCAATATTTCTAATAATATATATTTACTAATTTTTATTTTAAAATAAATATAAAACAAATTTAATAAACACTATTCAAACCACTACCTTTAATTCTTTGAACATTTTTTCTTCCATCTTTGGTAAGGGCAATTGGGAAGGTGTTATTGGTTTGAATTGAAAATAACATAGGGGTGTGTGGCGGATCTGATCCAATGGATTTACTATGATTCAAGATCCAATCTGTTTCGACTAGATCGAAAAAATTGCAATCTGATTTGATCCAATTACAATTCGATCTGATCCGATCCAATTATAAAATACTTAAATCCGATTCGATATGATTCAATGGATTGAATTAATATGAAGTTATTCTTAATATATGAAAGTTAAAATGTTCCTAAACTTAATAAAATCAAATAAATAGCTCAAATAGACTTATTCAAATAAACTAACATAAAAAATAAAATAAATAAATAAATAAAAACATAACAACAAACTTTATATAGTTTAAAAGGTTTAAAAACATTAAACATTAGCTCCAATTCTCACCAAAACAAATAAAATAAAGTTACATTCATTAGGATGCCTAATAGCCCAACCAGTAAAGCATTTTCGGTGGTTGTATTTTTTAACTTCTGTTGTCAAAAAAAAGAAAAAAAAAAAGAAGAGTAAAGCATTTTACAAAAATTCACCTTATGTAATATTAGAATGTGACTAATTTGTATTTGGGTTAGGCTATCAGTTGTGCCTTACAGTAGAAAGTAGGTTGATAAAATCAATTGCTTAATTGATAAAAATTAGGCCTAATGTTTTAGGTAGATCCGGCGGATTTCCTTAAGGAAATCCAAGATCCAATCCAATCCAATTGATTTTAGAATTTAGGATCCATTTCGATCCAATTACCTTCTCGGATGGCTTGGATCGGATCTAATGGATCGTATTTGATTGGATTGGATTCTGCATACTCTCATACTAACATGTAAAACCAGTAAATTTATTATGGCTCTAAGTTTAAAGTAAAAAAAGAAAAAAGAAAAAAGACACATGTCAACATGAGAAGAGAGAGTGTTGAGAGAATGAATTTGGAGAGGACTCAAATCAGCAGTCATAAGAGGAAAATGCTTGGATCAGTATCCAAGATACTGACCCACCAATAGGGTGTTGGCACATGGTATTTTTTCTTTCACTTCTTACATTTATCTCCTTACATTCTTCAAAAAATGGACCACATGCCAATACCTCATTGGTTGGGTCAGTACCTTGGATACTGACTAGTCAGTACCTTGTCAGTCAAAAAATGGTGTTCCAATTAGTGTTTAACCAGCAAAATTGGGACATGTGTCTACATTTAATTATATTTTAGTGATGCTATTGACAACTCATTAATGATCTAATAATGCCTCAATTTTTAAAAGAGTGGTGCTATTGATACACCTCCTACCTGTCTATTTATGCCCCACTTTTTTAATTATACAGTATTTTTTTTCCTTTATCAAAATTACTTAAAGAGACATACAATTTAAGGAAAAAAAATCTTCTACAAAGTAAACCTATTAAAACCCCACATTCCTTTTCAAAAAAAAAAAAAAAACATGTTATTTTAAACTTTTTAATTTATTAACTCTTAAACCCTAAATTTTGTTTCTTACACACATACAAAAATATTATGAAATAGTCTTTGAAAGATATCAAGCATATGGAAGAATCGTTCTTTAAAAGGATATTAAACTATCGTTGTATTGAAGCAACCCTGTTATTTATTTTTTTTTCTTCCACCATGAAATAAGAAGAAAAAAAAACTCAAAATAAAATAAAATAATAAGAAGAAAAAATAAATCATTTAATGGAGGTGAGAGAAAGATGTATACCGAGATCAAAGAAGAAGAAAAAAAAACTCAAAATAAAATAAAATAATGGGAAAAAATAAATGTATTTAAGTTTGAAAAATAAGTAAATTGGGTAGTTTTGGAAATAAATCAAAACAATTAATAAAAACATTTAATTTTATTTTATTAAGTCAAAATTTTAAAAAGTGGGGCATAAATAGATTGGTAGGGGGTGTGCCAATAGCACCACTTCAAAAATTTATTTGATTTATTTCTATAACTACCCTTTTTTATTTATCTTCCAAACTTAACTCATCCCACAAATGCTCTCTATATATTTTCAAAAAAAAAAAAAAAAAAAAAAAAAGAAAAAAAAAAAAAACTTCTCACTCTATATCTATCTAAATGGGTATAGCTACATTGTTAGGAGATTAAATCTCAATAACGTTATTGGATTTTATTACAAGATTCCTTCAATACTTGATTGACATATGACAGCAAAACACTTTAAAAATGATGAAGTGACTAGTTATAACCGGTTAACCAGTTACTTTTAAGTTATTTTATATTATTTTTTTAATTTTAAAATGTATTAAACTAATTTAATTTAATATTAATAATTTGTTTAAATTTTTTTAAATGATAATTAGATAAGTATTAAGCATATCTTCAAAATAATCTTATGTGATTTAAATAAATATGTGATATTTTTTATTA
This sequence comes from Acer negundo, assembly GCA_035582765.1. Taxonomy (NCBI): domain Eukaryota; kingdom Viridiplantae; phylum Streptophyta; class Magnoliopsida; order Sapindales; family Sapindaceae; genus Acer; species Acer negundo. The sequence goes on from CM069241.1 coordinate 38,931,607, forward strand.
TTTTAATTTGTATTTAATTTATTTCAATATTTAAAATATAATACATTTAAAATAATTAAAATTAATTTTTTTATATTTTAAATTATTATTATTTTCAAAAAATAAAAAATATTTTTATTTAATTTTTATATTATTTTTGATGTAATATATTTTGAAATTAATATTTATTTGATTTAATTTTATAAAATGTTTGTAACATAATATTTTTTGAATTAAAATTTCATTTTAAATATTTATTATTATTTTTTATATGATAAACTGCATGTAACATAATTTTTATACAATGTAACAAATTTTGGATAAAAAGTTGTAATTAAGATGTGTGTGGTAATAATTTCAACTTTGTAACAAATTTTAAGTGATGTGTAACAATAAAATTGTAGTCCGTAACAACTTTATTGTAGCATGTAACAACTCAGTTTATATAGTAACAAAATATATGTACTTTGTAACAAATTTCATGTAAAAAGTTATAAGTAAAAAATTTGCGGTAACAATTTCACATTAGTGTGATATGTAATGAAAAGGCTGTAGGTTGTAACAACATTGTCGTATCATGTAACAACTCATTTTATATGAGTAACAAAATATAATATAATTAAGCTGTATATGGTAACGATTTAATGTTGTAACAAATTTGATATGATGTAACAACTCGATTTACAGTAAGTCATAACTCGTAATAACTTTGTCGTAGCATGTAACAACTCGATTTATACGGGTAACAAAATATTTGTGTTTTGTAATAAGTTTCATGTAGAAAGTTGTAATTAAAACGTTTGTGGTAAATTTCACGTTTGTATGATGTGTAATTGTAAAGTTGTAGGTTGTAACAACGCTGTTGTAACATGTAACAACTCATTTTACATGTGTAACAACTCATTTTACATGAGTAACAAAATATTCGTACTATGTAACCAGTTTGTGAAAAAAAAAAATGTAATTAAGATGTATGTAGTAACGATTTAACATTGTAATAATTTTAAGTGAAATGTAACGATTAAAATATTCATTGTAACAATTTTGTAGCAGAATGTAACAACTCATTTAATATATATATATATATATATATATATGAAAATTTTTCTATGAGGATGCACTGATAGAATTATATAAGGATATTGAATGCGAGCCACTCGTTTTACATACTTTGACTTGGTATGTATGCACTTGTATAAATGAGTAGCTCATATTCAATATCCTGATAAAGTTATATAAGGATGCCCTGATAGGAATGAGACCGTGTATATATATATATGTATATATATATACATTCATAATATGTAACAAGTTTTGCATATAAAGTTGTAAACATATTATTTATAGTAATAATCTTATGTTGTATAAAACAATGCTATTATTTTATTTAAAAGAAAAGTAAAACAATATTATTTAAATTTCTAATTAAATTATAAATTTATAATGTAATTAAGTTTCTTTGTTTTCATTGAACAATTCATTTTTTTTTTTTAGAGTATTAACAAAATCATTTATTTCCTTTATCAAATTATATCCAATATATATATATATATATATATATATATATATAAAGAAACTTGTTGAAAAAGTTTCAAGATTTTATTGTAATAAAAAACATTAATTTTAAATTTTAATAAAATCTATTGGATTTGCTTTCATCCAATCTAATGGTAGTGTTTTTTTTTTTTGAACAAAAAATCATTCATTAAACCAAGAAAAAGGATTACAATAGATTTGTGTGATCAACCAAAACAACCGGAGCCACGCAAGGTGGAACCTTCTCCATCCAAAAACTATCAAAACCAGAGCTCAAACCGAGCTTGGCCAAACAATGGGCATCCATATTGGCCTTTCTAGAAGAAAAACTCGCCTGACAGATGGGACAAACTCACCAAATCAATGATATCCGCAATGAAAGTACCAACATCAGAAAATGGAGCCTTATTTTAATTGACCAGAGACACCACCGCTTAAGAATCGGATTCTAGAACACAAGGCCAGAGAACAGACTCGAGAGAAAATTGGATACCTTTTAGGGCTACTAGGCCCTCGGCTAAAAGGGGAGAACATTTAACAGAAAAAAATTGCGCACAAGAGGCCATGTCATCCCCATTCTAGTCCCTGACAATGGCACCAATTCCAATCCTGCCGTTTAACACATCTAGAGCAGCATCTGTATTAATCTTAAGAAACCAAAGTCAAAAGGACGCCATGAAGGCAGCACGACAAAAGAGTGCCCAGCAATACCAGCCACCTTATCAGGCACAGAGCAAAGTTCCTCCAAATACCCTACAGCCCAAATAGCCATATCGTTAGCCGTAACAGTAGTAGAGTCATGAACATGTGAATTGCGACGAAACCACACCCGCCAAAACACCAAGCAGAGGAGAACTAACTCATCAGGCTCAAGAAGGTTCTTACACAACACTTTAAACTCCACAAAAGGCAAACTCTATGAGATATAAATTCCTTTTAGCTTCATAAAATGACCTCTAATCGAATTAAGGGAGGCACATTTCCAAAGACATGCTGATTAGAAAAATTTATACACCTTTTGAGGTCCCCATTTCTTGTCGTTTGCTTTCGTTTCGAGCGTTTTTGTGAATATAATATGTTTTGTGAGCCTTGTGTATGTTCATTTTATTTTGGGAAGTCATTGTGTGGAAATGGGGTGTTTCCGGGCCAAAACACAGTGTGAAAAGACGAAAGAATTTTCATTGAAGATTTCCAAATTTCGTCAGAGTGTACCGCGAGAGGTGAAATTGCGTACTATGTCCAACCGCGAAAATCAACATAGCAACATTGCCAACTCTCGGGATTGGTGTTGTAAGACGTACCGCGAGATTGGAAAAAATCAACACACACTGTCAACTCTCGTGATTGGTGTCGTAAGACGTTCCGTGAAAGACCAAAATGCGTACCGCGAGTTTCGGCAGTATGACGAGCTAAAACCCACCGCCAACTTTTCACCTTTTTTGGACCCACTTTGACCTACCTTTATTTAACCACTTTGACCTACCTATATAAACACTTTACCAAATATTTTAAATTGTGCTTCATAAAATAAAAATCCCTAGAATCCCAAATCAACTCTCCACCTCTTTCTATTCTCCTCTTTCACGCCTTATACCAAATCTTCTTCCATCTTTTATTTTCTTCATCTTCTATCTAATAAGTTGAGAGACCCATGCTCCTATGGAGTCCCATGGAGGTTCTTCCTCCATGGGAGCCCACCAAACATCTCCACCACCCCTTTCTCACTTCATCCATCCATCTAGAGCAAATTGCAAGGAATTAGGAACCACTTTCGAGCTAGGAAAGCTATGGAGCATCTTTGGAGGCTTGTCTTCAAGGGTTTACTTTTATTTACTCATTTCTTTGTAATTTCTTACTTTTTTGATGTGTAACCCCGATTTGGGGAATTTTGTAAACCTACACTTGTGTTATATATGTTGTTTGTGCTAAAATTTTGTTGGGTTTTGTTTTACTCTTTGTTAATTTCATGATTTAAGATTTAATTGCAATATCCATGTGTGTGTATGTCCAAATTGACATGTATGCTCTAATGAGATTAGGAGTAGAGTAAATTAAATTAGGAATATTGTAATTTAACTTCCCATGATTGTTTGTATATTAATGGATGACCAAAATACCATTTATAGAGTGATTTGAGTGTTAGGGATTTTATCCCCAAATAGTAGAAAATGCTAGTTTATGCATTTAGGTGCTAAATTGGCCTTGGTTCTTATTCTTCACAGGTTCTCCTACGGCTACCTTGTTACGACTTCACCCCAGTCGAAGACCCCACCGTGGTATGCGCCAATAATGGGTCTTATTTAAGGCACAATTATCTATCCTTGGCCGGATTGGGTAATAAATTGATTTAGGGAGAATTCCTAAATCAAGAGAATGAACCCTTAACCTAGATTAAATGTTCTTAATATAAAACAATCAACCTATTGCACATGTTTGTTTAGTAAACTTGTTTCCCATTTTTTGCCATCCTAGGGAGATTGATAAAACCGAATTCGTATCTAGAGTAAAGAAAAATTGAATTCCTTTTGTGCTCTTGTAGTTATATGGGTATTTCATTGCTTAATGTTTTCATTTGGTTAGCCACCTTGTGAATGGTATTTAGGTTATGTGTTATATACCGCGTGGTGTCGTATTGACATGTTGAGCGTGATATCCTCTACATTTGACCAGAAAGATGAGAGATGACTAGGCTGGCGTTTAGAGCTCATGTGTGTGTCCCACAGTCCTTAATGAATTCAAGCATTTATGCATGAATGTAATCTTTATGTCACTCGAGAGAGGGTAGAGATTAATTAAGGGGACATGAGCATATAACATTCATGTTATATATGTATCTCGTATTCTTAATGTTTTCACTTGGTTGTCACCCTATATTTGGTTAGCCTTGTGGATGAATTATTGGTTGTAGTATGGTCCACACGATTGTGCATTACATGTCCAACGAAATAACCAATGTATTTCACCAAAAAGTTCAGAGATCACTAGGCTGGCATACATGGCTCTTATTTGTGTCCCACGGTATTTAATGAATCTATACGTATGTGTGGATGTGATTTCTAAGAATCGAGAGAGATTAGAGATCAGTTAAGGGGACACGAGTCTATTATATACATGCACATTGAGGGACTAAGTGAGTCTAGTCCGTAATTAGAAGGATTGTTACGGTTGAATTGTTTCACTAGTGTAACAACATTTCATGCCATCTCTCCATTCCATCCTATCCATGTACATATTATAGTATGTAGTTTATTTATTTATATTATTATTTACGTTTTCCACACACGCAAAACACGAGTCTGCTCGGCGTGTTGTAATAATAGCTAGAACCGTTAACGGTCGACAGATTCCACCTCCCTAAGGAACGATACCCTCACTTGCCGCTGTGCTAGTCTATGTGACTTGCGCGCTAGCGAGGTCGAACTTAATTGTTTATCTTTTGATCGACACTGCAACGACGTGTCGTCACATGCAAAATAAAGTCCACCCTATTATGGCAGAAAGGACACCAGTTATTCATTGCCACCCCACGTTTTACAAGATTATCGAACACAGGAAGCCAATCCTTGCACGCACGCCAAATATGCATCTTCACTTTAGCAGGTAATTTCATACGCCATAGGAACTTCCACCAGGACTCAAAAGGAACCAGACTCAACCTAGAGACAATCGGCCTAGATACCAAAGAAACACCTAGATGGTAATCACTTTTGACAGAGAAGGAGTCCATTTTTTCATAATGCCAAGCAAGGGAATCCTGTCGAAAAGAAGAAGAACAGAGGATACTCAGGATATACTCCAAGTCTTTAAGGAGGAACAAGTTTCGAATTAACTCAGAATTCCAAGCACCAGAAGGTAGCTTCAGAGCCTTAACCAACACTGTCTCTCCCAAGACCAGAGGAGAAATAACCTTAAAGGTAGAAGGTCTCGGAATCCATTTATCATTATAGACGCTAATCGAATCCCCAGAACTCACCCGCCATCTGGAACCCGCCTCCAGAAGCTCTCTCTCCCAGATAAAGCTCATTCAGAGGTAAGAGCCTGAAGAGCCACAACCGGCCTTCATCATAAAGGAATCTTGAAAATAACAGTGTTTGAGAACCTTAGCAGCTAGAGACTGAGGATTATGAAAAAGCCTTCAGCATTGCTTCGTGAAATTCTTTTAAGCAATATAGAGAAAGGGGAAGAGGGGGGGAGGGGGTGAATAGGTATAGGCCTAATTTCTTCCAAATTCGACTTTCTCAAATACAAGAATGAAATACACACTCAAGGTTATCAACATATGATATCCACCATAAGTTATCAACTCCTAGTCTACCCTCGGGCCTAGTAAACCACCTAGCATACTCCATATCCAAGTTGTGTCCTACACCTCTAAAAAGCAACTTCCTATCCAAGACGCTCACGTCTCTAAGGAGATTTCCTTACTTAGCTATCTGGATCACAAAGATCCTAGTCAAGCTTCCCTAGCTCAACCATCCAGAGTATCACACTCCTAGCTAAGATTTTTGCTTAGTTATCTGGATTCCCTTGATCCTAACTAAGACTTCATGTCTGGCTATCTGGAACACTTTCCTAACCAAGTCTTTTTGCTCAAATTAAGATTTCACTCACCTTAACAAGAGACTTCAACCTTTTAACAAGACAATGATCTAAGTGATGCAAATGATGCAACACAATCAAATAAAGCAAGATGATTAACCAAGGTCTATGAACATGTTCAAAGATAATCTAGAATATGCTTTCAACAAACAATCACAAATGTATCTAGAAATCAAGACATGTGAATCAATAAGAACAAGATAAGAATATTCAATTTTTCACTCAATAAAAAAAATCTTAGTTCTTAGATCATGAAACTAAACCTAGAAAACATCATGAAGCACATCATACAAGATATTTCTAGAATCAATTTCAAGTAAATCAAGTTTAGCTAAAATATGTTCAAATGAAATCACAAAGCTAAAACTCAATTATCAATCGATCAAACAAACCTAGAGTGTGAACTAACATCATTCTCAACACATTTCATCTATTAAATAATCAAATAATGAGAAAGTGAGAAGAATATGTTTCACCTACAAATGATAAGACTAAGGCTGAAATCTGCTTGCTGCGAAAACTCACGAAATCATTTGACTCTGAAAATGCTTAGGGTTTGTTCCTCTCTTCAAGACCAACATTTTTGACTTTTGAATCACTCAATTTTGAGTTCTAATGAGAGAGTTATGATCAAAACAAGAAATCAAAAATTGAAGAAATTTTCTGCTCTTTGGTTTTTCAATTTTTCTTCGCACATGAAATGGAGAGAGGGAGAAGAGTATTTAAAAGAAAGAAAGAAGAGAGATTCTTGATGAATTAGAGGAGAACACATCACTCTGCTCTATGTGAGGCGCATGAACCTCACGGGGTAGAGGGATGTGTGAGGCTCATAACCTTCTCACGCACCTTCCTAGCTTGGCCGTTGGCCAAGCTTGTTTCCCTCGCACTACTTTCACGTTCTTTAACCGTATTTAGACCTCTGAAATCTAGATTCAAATTCGTTTTCGGATTACGAATCGTGACTCCCTCACGTACAAGGAAGACTATGAAACTTTACAAAAAGATTGAGAATTCGACTCGATACACGATGACAAAGACAACACAACGTAAGAGAATGCAAAGTAGCATAACTTCTTAGTTTGGACTTGAAACCTAATGAGTGAGTAACCGAAACGAATGGAACTCAATAAGGAATCATATGAGATCATGTTCAAGTCCAAAAACAAAATAAACACAAACAAATAAATACAAAGTTACACAAGTATGCTATTTCCTAGAGATAGTCATAGAACATGCAATTCTACAATGTTTGTCAATATGAGATCAATGCATATGCATACTTTATCAAGTGTGTGAATATGTTATACCAAATGTTGGCACAACAATGTAGGGACACACATGTATAAATTGTGTGTGTGTGCGCTTACGCCTTACGAGAGAAAGAAGTGTCTTAATACCTTAGCATCCAAAAATACGTTTTTCCTTTTGAAGACGATATTTGCATGAGAGGTTACTTTTCTCCTTTGAAGCTTCTTATCATTAAGAATCATCTAAGAAACTAACTATTACAAATAAAGAGAATTTTGCAGTGGAATCAAGCCAACACAAATCTAAGATCTTACATTTTGCTAGAAGAGCCTGATTAAAGACTGTAAGTTCTCTAAACCCCACCTCCCACATCCTTACTTTTGCATAGAGATTGCCACCTACACCAATGGATTTTGTGCTTATCCCCATCTAAGCCCCACCAAAACCTAGCACTGAGACTATGCAGATTATCTACCAACACTTTTGATAAACAAAAAAGGGAAAAAAAAATAGGTTGGAATCGCCTGGATCACAGTTTTTAGCAACACCTCTTTTCCACCAACCGAAAAGAGCTTACACTGTCAACCCTTTATTCTATCCCAAACTCGATTCCGAATGCTCGCGAATAGCTCATTCTTATTCTTTCCTACGAAACTAGGTAAACCAAGGTAGAGTTCGTGACACACGACCAATTGCACGCCCAAAATACCATCCATAACCTCAGCCCGATTCCTAGAAACCTTCTTGCTAAAGCAAATAGCATACTTTTGGAAATTAACCACATGCCCCGAAGCCCTAGCATAATAGTCAAGAATACTGTTAATAACACAACAATCCTGTTCTGATGCAAAAAAGAGATGAGTGATTTTTGGCCCTGAATTAAGCAAGCTTCTTATCTTCCTCCACTTTAAAAATTAACCGAGAGAGGCCTTCTACACAGAAAATGAATAAGTAGGGAGACAACGGATCCCCCTACCATAAGCCCCTAGAAGGACTCAAATCCCCACAAACTTCACCATTAATCATAAAGGAAAAGGAAACAGACCTAACACACTACATAATCCTATCAACCCACGCATCAGAGAAACCCAATCGGCACATCATTCCAGCCAGAAAATTCCACTAAACTCTGTCATAAGCCTTAGACATGTCTAGCTTCAAGGCCATGGTACTTTTCCTACATTTCTTCCTTCGCTTTAGAGCATGCATCCATTTGAACCCCACAATAGTGTTGTCAAAAATTAAGCGCCTAGGAATAAACACGCTTTGCATATCAGAAAAAACATCTCCCAATACAGACCGAAACCGATTAGCTAGCGCCTTAGCCACCACCTTATACATAACGTTACACAAACTTATGGGACGAAAGTCCGTCATCGCTCCGTTTTTTTGATCTTAAGAATCAAAAGGATAAGGGTCTTATTTACCTCCTCCAGACCAAGCCCATTATTAAGCACCCCAAGACAAGTAGCAGTAACATTTTCTCCAACTATTGCCCATTATTTCTAATAGAAAAGAGTCGGTAAACCATCCAAACCGGAGCTTTAGTAGGAGACATCAAAAATGAGTTTTTTTACCTCCCCCGGTGAGAAATTTCTGTTAAGGAAGTTGCTGTTCGTGGTCGATAATCAGGGCTACACACAATTAAAAATCCTCTCCATAGCAGGCAGATCTAGTTGACTAGCACGAAATATTTCAAAGAAGTATTGGCCAACAACATTAGAAATCTCATCCTTATTATCTCTCCAAACACCAGTACTATCATATAAGCCTATAATTCTATTTATAACACGTTTCGAATAGGCTTGAGAGTGAAAATACTTTGTGTTTTTATCTCCACCCTTGAGCCAATTCTCTCGAGATCGTTAACGCCAATAGGTTTCCTCTTGCTCAAGCAGCCCATCTAACTCCCTTTCAATAGTCTGAATCTGATCCCACGAACCAGAACCAATCACCCTGGAGGTATTACAAAGATCAGCCTGTTTCCAAGCAATGTCAACAGTCAAAGACTTTCGATTATTGTTGTACCACACTCTAAGTTGGTCAGTACATCCTTGAATATTTGAAGCCAAACTGAGCGTATTATATGCGTACCCCATTCTATCCCACGCCCTCTGAAAAATAGAAGTACATCTCTCATTATCAACCCAACATTCCTCAAAATGAAAGCGGTACCTCACTCTCACCCGCTGACTGTTATTAGGCACCAGAATAAGAGATGCATTAAGTAAAATGGGACGGTGGTCGGACCTCCAAAATTCTAAATGACTCATATTAACCTTAGCACACACATAATGATCAAGCCTCTCCTGAATCAACGCATGACCCTCTCTCTTATTAGACCACGTTAACTCCAGCCTTGAGAAACCCATATCCTGAAGACCACAAACATCAAGAGTCGATTGAAAGTTCTCAATCAGATTTCGAGGCTGCTGAAGCGCCCCCTCCCCCCGTTTTTTCAAATCATCCAAAATCTCATTAAAATCGCATGTGCACACCCACGACAGCGAGGAAAAGCCATAGAGCCGCTCAAGTAATTTCCACGCGCGATGGCGTTGGGAGGATTCTGATAGCCATAAAAGCCTGTCATTCTCCACTTAACTGATCTTAAACCAATCACCTTAACGTTGACATGAAACTTGGAATATGAAAGCAAACAAATATCAATATCATCTATCCCAAACAAACACAGACCACTCTCACTACCACCACTATCAACTACTAACTTACTAGAAAAACCCAACTTAACACGAATATTTTCCATACGAACATGATCTGACTTCGTTTCCATCAAGAACACCACATCTAATTTGTAAACCTGTTTGAAGCGAAACAGAACTTAGAAGGCCTGGATACTTCTCAGACCCCGAGTGTTCCACACTAAGATTTATTGCTTTCGGCAGGCCGATGTGGACCGACCCGCCAATATCTCATTATCATGACCAATTTCCTTCACACCGTTCTCACTCTTTTCCTACCTTTTATCTTAACACTGCTCACTATCACCATTTAGTATTTTACCCAGAGAAATGGCTACACTCAGCCCACTATCGGTTTTAACCCCATCTCTTGCCCATCTTTTCCATTTTCCAACCTTAGGTCCATACTGATTTTTGCAACTAGAATCCTTCCTTGTGTCTATAACTGGCCCAATATGAGGACTTGATCCATGTCCCACATCTTGAACACTCAAGTCCACGTCCATCTCTACTACCATTTGAAAAACCTCAGGCCCAAGATAGGCTCCCAACCCGATCTCTAGCTCCATATGGCCCCGATCCTTCTGCCTCCGATCCAAAATCGTTTCCATTTTTAGGGGTTCATTTGCCTTTGCATGCACGCCACCAGGCTTTTCAGACTCACCAACACTTTTAGAAGTCTTCTTTCCTACAACCATTTCCTTAGCCATACTCGTAGCCACCAAAATCGAAGAAGATTATGACAACACCTTCTTTTCCAAAATCTCTCCAAGATTTTTACGAGCCTAACAACTTTCAATCTCCTTCCCTTTAGCTGATTCAGCTCCTAGAATCATGGACTGACTCCTACCTTTACGGGATTGTCCAAACATCGTCTCTCCAGTAACCCTCCCTGCCTGCGTTGCTTCACCTCTGTGAACGTTCCCCTTATCCCCTCTACCACTTGGCTAGAGTGATTCATACACTGGCTTACTACCCGATATGACAGCTCTAGAAGTCCAACTCCTCCACCCTCATCTCCACCTTGAAATCCCTCTTTTTTTTGTGGAGCTGATTAAATTTAATAGGGCTATCTGCCTTCAACCAGACTCCAAACAATTGATTAAAGTCTTCTGCGCCAGCACCTACCTTTTCCTCCAAACAATCCCTAACCACATGGCCTAAACATCCACACTTGAAACAATGTTCAGGCAGTCTTTCATATCGAAGTAACATTGTGGTTTTTTTTCTGTCTCCAATCACATCAACATGCAGGATCCGAAGTAATGGTTTATCCACATTAATGACCACCCGCACTCTAATGTACTTCCCCACACAATCCCCTGATTTCCTCATATCAATCTCTAACACTTCAGCAACCATGTTCCCTAAGAATCTCCCAATCACCGCCGTCGTGCATAATAAAGAAATGTTGTGAATCTGGATCCAGAAAGCCACCTTGTTGAATTTTTTATCATATACATCCCTTTTTCCAACTGGCTTAGATAACACCAGCAAGGCCTTATCAAAACTCCACGGTCCCCCCCATAACACCTGCCTCTTATCGTTTGCACTTTTAAAGGTAAAGGAAAACATGTTGCCAGGCAACACTTCGATCTCAAACCCTTCAGCTGTCCGCCATATACGAGGGGACAAACTTCTAAACACATCACGGTTTACCAGTTTGCTAGATATGAGTTTCCCAACCAAACGGAAACCCATCCTCTTTTCCTCATCTTGTTTCATATCCATCTATAAAGGCATTAATGGCCCTACCGTGTCCTTCAGTGACAACGCCTTACACAGCCTAGCCACCTCATCATCACTCATAGCTACCTAACTACGCTCCCACAAAGCGAAAAAGCGATGTCAAAAGATCCAAACAGCTGCTTTCACCTAGGACTCACGATATTCAGAGAGAATATGAGAGAAGCCCTAGAAAAAGAATTGACCTAAAATAAATTCTCCTTGACTTAATCATCAATCTAATGGTAGTTATTAAGTCCAATAACGTTGTTGTTCCAGCAAGGTAGTCTGACCCTATATATATATATATATTAAGTTTTGTACATTTTTTCCTCCATTTCTCTTACTCTCATGCAGCACCCTTTCATTGTATATTTTTTTTTTCATTCATGTTGTTTATCATATAGAGAAGATTAAAATTAAAAAAATGAATAAAAAACGTTGAGTGATGCTATTGACAACACCCACTACTGAACTTTTTATTCCCCACTTTTTAAATTATTTAGTATTCTTTTTTTCCTTTATCAAATTACTTACAGAGACATATAATTTTTATTGAAAAAATCTTGTACAAAGTAAAACTAATAAAACCACTTTCCTTATTTTAAAACCCTAATGACAAAAGCTTTAACCACAAGATGGTTGCCTTGGTGGTCCAATGCTTGGAATTAAATACCCAAGTCCTTGGTTATACTCCTGGTAATTACATTGTGGCTAACCCTCATGGTGTTTAGCTCTATTGGTGGAAGGACAGACATGGGACTTACATCAGCGGTTCGAATCCTTCCCAAGCGGGGGCGAATTCTGATTTACCAGCTTGTATCCTTGTGGGGCCAGAGGTATGGGTCGGGGTTTCCTATTTTTCCTATTCCACGATCCAACATACAGGCCACGGCGAGTCACGCAGTTGGGGAGGACAGGCTGATGGGTGCCTAGACGAAATCCGGGATCCTCGATACCAAAAAAAAAAGATATATATTATTTCAATGCTTACTATTTTTGTTTATATTTTCTTTTAGATCTCAATCTTATATTTAGTATTTATTGATTTATTACTATTTTTGTTTATATTTTCTTTCAGATCTAGATCTCATGTTTACCATGTTTAGTATTTATTGATTTTATTGTTTTACGTGTTTGTTTTATTTTTCTTCTTAAATTCCAGAACCATGTTTGTTATTTTTCTCGGTTTATTTTCTTTAAGATCTTCTAGGTATACTATAATTTGTATCAATTCTTTTGTAGATTTTATTCTAGATCTTCCAAAGTTAGTTTAATGTTATTTACAAAAAAAAAAAATATATGAAATCATACAAAGAAAACCTAATCTCTAACAAAACGAAACCATACCAAAACTCTAATTCAATCGCTCAAAAAAAAAAATCATCAGACGATTAATATCACACTTATTTACACTCACAATCTACCACCAACAATCCAATCAACTATAGAAAAAAAAAATTTGAATCTAATAAATATCGTTTTACCATGAAATAAGAAGAAAAAATAAGTCATGCAAATGGATGTGAGAAAACTATATATAAAGATTAGAAATGAAGTATATATATATATATTTTTAAAAAGATATGAGGTGTATTAAGTTAGAAAAATATGTAAAAGGGTAGTCCTGGAAATAAATCAAAAATATTAATAAAACCATTTAATTTTATATAATTAAAATCAAAATCTTAAAAAGCGGGGTATAAATAGTTTAGTAGTGGAGGTGCTAATAGCACCACTCAAAACGAAATAGATAGCAAATATCTTGCAGACTCCATTGATAAGGTAATGAAAGAAGAACCTAATAAAGCAAATGAGAAAAGAAAAACTGTAAACAAATTTGAAGGAGCAACTAAAATTTATCATCGACTGCAATATAAAAAGTTTGAGCACAATGATCACACAAAGCTATTGAAAAATAATTACATGCCACAAATACGCTCAAAATCTTGCCATTCAAATGACAATATTGCCCTTCAAAGGTGTTAAAGTTAACAACTTTATCAAACCCTAACAGCAAGATAGGTGAATGTAAATTTTCAATAAAGATTTTTGTGTGTGAAAGGAAAACTTAAGGTAGGTTTGGTGTTATTTGCTTCTTATTTTATAATTTTTAAATTAATATTTAAAATAATATAGAAAGAAAAAAAAATCTTGAATTTTTTTTTTCTTCCAAATTTTGTCTACTATTTTCTTGCATTTCCTCACTACCCGAAAACCAAAATTTCAGATTCTTAGAACTAATCACCATCGGATAAGTAGTGTGTAAGCGGAAGTTTGTGCAATTGCGGGTAAAAGTTATACATAGGTGCAATTACACCTGAAATGGAGGGCATTTTATGCAATTTCCTAATTAATAATCCAAAACCTACTCGGCTAAGTACGAGGAGGATTTAACATGTAGTTTGGTTGTATTGAGAGTTTGAGACATAATAATCCAAAACCTACTCGGACAAGTAGTTTTGTTCAAAACTAAAAATAAACAAGTTGAAGTCTCCAACAATTTCACTCACTTGTCCCATGCGTTGGGTTCTGTCAAACGATCGGATTACTGGTATGGATCCCTTTTGCTCTGCTCTGTTCTTGTCTGTTTATCATACTTTTTTGGCATATTAATAAACAATTTATGACAATAAAATTCAATCTTTTTTAGGGTTATAATTATCTTTTTTGTATGTTTGATTCTGATTATTGTAGGTTTTTAGATATGGAGGAGACCATTGATTCCATGGATAGATTATCAGAGTTGCCTCCTTTTATCATTCATCAGATTATGTCTCATCTTTCGGCTAAAGAGGTAGCTCGAACTAGTATCTTGTCAAAATCTTGGAATCTTTTACATTCATCGTACCCCGTCTTGGATTTTCATGATTCTTATACTTATTTTGTGGGAAAAGATCTGGCTACTAAATTTCCTGCAAGATTTACTCGGGATCAAACCAGTATATTTCCTCAACGAATACATAAATTCATTGAATTTGTTGATGCTTCCCTTATTCGATTCTGCCAGCTTAACATCGCTATGCAGAAATTCAGGCTATTGATACGTCTTCTTGACGTTGAAGAACCGTCCTCTCTTCTTCTTGATAAATGGATAGGACTAGCTATTGAGAATAAAGTTAAGGAGTTAGATTTCACTTTCCACTGCAGAAGAGTCATCGGACCCCTGTTATACACTTTGCCACGATCTACCATGTTATACACTTTGCCTTAATCAATCTTTACTGCTAAATCAGTGACTACTTTAAACATATTTGGTTGTAAGTTGGTCCAGCACTGTGATAGTATAAGATTGCATTCTCTCAAAAGTTTAACTCTTAAAGAAGTCTGCATTAATGAAGAATGTCTCCAAAAGCTTACTACTCAATGCCCATTGCTTGAAGATTTGGTTTTGTCACACTGTTTGGGGTTTAGACATATTTATATCTTTAATGCTTGTAAGCTTAAGATTATTAATATCCGTCAACTCCCGAAGGACCTTGAAAGCATTAAAATTGTTATTAAATGTGTAATGGTTCGTAACTTTGAACTGAATTCTTTATTTATTTTATTTTGATTATTTACTTCAATTACAGTGGCTATACAAGCAGTTGATGAATAGAGATACCAGCTGTTGCAATTCTTATGATATTAAGTGTTGGCGACATTATTTAAAAGATTTCAAGATTGGGAGTTTCGTACCATATAAAGATGAAAAGCCTATTCATATTGATAATCCGCTCGAAGCATTGTCTGAACTTCCTATTGGAATATTGTGGTTTCATCTAGATTGGTGTTTACCTATACCTATTGAGAAGGCTTAAAGATGTTTTTTTTTTCTTAACTGAACTATACTTCTATATAACTTGTATATATTCAGTTGTGAGTGTGAATTATATTGAGCTGATGAAGGTAGAAAGTTAGTTAGTAGCTGATGTCAGCTCAAGCCAACTAGCAGTTAGAAATTTCTGTTATATTTGCCTTGTTCATCAGATTGAAGATTGAAGATTGAGATTATAGAAACTCAGTGTATATATACTGTAATGTAATTCAACAGTACAAGGATGGATTGATGGATGGATGTAGTTGCTGCAATCAGAGCCTTTGAACTAGAAGATTTTATTTCTGATTCACAATGTTCATTGAGGTACTGGAATAGGATGGATGGATGTATCAAAGAAACTTGAGCAAATCCTGGCTACAAAACCAGGAAGGAAGAGAGTTGGTCAACTTCTCCTCTGTTGGTTGCTTTCAAAGATCAGTGAAAACCTCACTTGAAAGGTTGTATTTTCAACAGTCAATGGTGAGAGTTTTGCAATTGAAGCAGCAGTCAATGGAGGCTTGTCTCAGCAAGTCACTCAGGTTCAGTCAGCTCAGAGCAATAACGTAACACAGGCCAACTTCAAGCGAATCATTGAAATAAGGACACATACCTGAGCTTCAAGCGATCTACACCTGTCTGTCTCTTTCATCAATAAGCTCTTCTTCCTTTTTCTGTAATCTACTTGCTGAGATTCAGTGTCATCCAAGTATGAAGATGGACGAATCCTATGCAACCCATCTTTCCCAAAAACATTCTCAGTAGAGTATTTCTTTTGATTACTGTTATTAACTACTCTCTCAGGTGCAACATAAAATGTAGAAACATACCTTTATCTGCAGATGCATTTATAACTTTCTTATTACTTCTTGAGGCATACCCAATTTTATGACAGTTGGTGGACCTGCAAAGCAGGAGTCAAACTCAAAAAACAACCCACTAGTTTAAAAAAAACCAACCGTCACATAAAACTAGAACAAGTACCACTAACCAGTTAATTTTTTTTTGCGTTTGTAATAGGTGTGCCTTAAGTTTTGCAAGAGCACTTGTTTGTTCAAACCACTGCATATCTTGAGCTGGTTTGATAAAATTAGCTTCTAAGACACCTGTCAACAGTGATGATGCTTCAGATGTGAACTCAGGCAACTAATGAATGAAAAGTCAGGGATTTCTAACACAGAAACAGCACCTATAACCCCACGACCATCACTTCCTGCAGCATTACAAACCCTTCAAAACGGCTGAGTGTAAGAGAAATGCAAACAGTATTCGGATAGAAACAGAATAGTATGTTAAAAAGAACTATAGAGATTACATATTTGAGTATGCATGATAAATTGATAAGGATAGTGTTAACCTGTATCCTAACAACCAATTTATTTCCATAAATAGAAATAAAAATACATATCAATGACCGTATTTATTATCCTATTACAATAAATGCAACGACTATTTTCCATTTATAGTAATAAAGTGACTGTTAACCTGTGCTCTTAGGGCATGGGTTAACACTACCCAATTGATAATTGCCAAACTAACTCTAGAAGTATAAAAGGCTTGAGTCCCAAGAGACAACCCAATGTTTCTCTTCCCATCCCCAATTGAAATAAATGGTAGTTCCTGTTGAATATTAAACTTGCCAGTCACTTTCAGCAGCTTCAACTGACTTCTAGAAGCTGATATTGTTGACCACCTCCACCGTCCAAACTCATCAACCACCATCTCCCAACTCCCTTCTTCCCAACTGCCATCTCCCAACTTCAGTTTGAATTTGCTGGTTTTGCATTTATTTTTGTTTGTCTTTAATCTCATCTCAGTTCCCTATATAAAGGGACTCAGATTATGTTGTAAAATCAGTGGAGTGGTGTAAGAAAATTTCAAGAGAGAAATAAAGAAAAGCTTCTCCGTTTTTTTTAGTGTTACAATCTCTCTCAGAGGTGCACCACAAGTGACCTCAACATTCCCATTCCACCAACAGTGGTATCAGAGCCCAGGAGAGCCGGAAATTTGAAGAACAGAGGCCAAAACCAAATTGGCCCAGAAATCAAAGTGCTCAAAATATAAATTTGAGCATACCAGTGTGTTCTACTCGTCCCAAGGAGTGCATCGGTGAAAATTTCATCGAAATCGGAGTTAAAGAGAGGTGTCACGCGCCGTTTGAAGTTGGAGAGTGTACCCACGCGCAGCCAAAGTCCGGAGCGTCACCGTCACGCGCCGGTCGTCTTCCTCGCCCGATTTTCAGGGTCCGACCCGACGTCCGACCCGTAACTGACCCTCCGACCCGAACCGTCCGACCCGTCACCTGATCCGACCCGGTTATCCGACCCGGTCCGTGAGTGCTGCTGACGTCACTAACGCCGTTAGTCCGTCTGGAATATTCCGTCAGAAAAGGAATATTCCGTTATCTTGGTTGACTTTTGTCACAAAGTTTGACCGCCCGTTTCAGACACTTCCGAACTCGTTTTTTGACAAACCCGGACTGTTTTCCAAGGTTTTAGACCATTCCGGACGCAACCGTGCACTCAGTTTTTACAAATTCAGACTCCAGATCAGTGTTCTAAGTAGTTCAAGCTCGATGGCCAACGGAAACGCGCAAGTTGTCATCCCGAAACTCACCAAAGACAACTATGACAATTGGTGCATACAAATGAGAGCCCTACTAGGTTCTCAAGATGTTATGGACATTGTGGAAGATGGATACACAGAACCCGCATCCAAAGAAGCTGAAGGAACCATGACAGAAGCTCAGACAACAACTCTCAGAGCCGATCGAAAGAAGGATTGTAAAGCTAAGTCCATAATCTATCAAGGACTAGACGAACCCACGTTCGAGCTTATAGCTTCCTCCAAGTCATCGAAAGAAGTCTGGGACACCCTTCACAAGACCTACAAAGGTGCTGACAAAGTGAAAAGGATCCGTCTTCAAACTCTACGAGGTGAGTTCGAATCTTTACGAATGAAATCTAATGAATCCATTGCAGAGTTCTATACACGAGTCATGGTTGTTGCAAATCAGCTAAGAAGAAATGGAGAAAATCTCGAAGACATGAGAATTTCGGAGAAAATTTTACGATCATTGGATCCAAAGTTTGACTTTATAGTGGTGGCCCTGGAAGAAACAAAAGATCTGGAGACGATGTCTGTAGAAGAACTGGTGGGTTCATTGCAAGCCCATGAGCAGAAAGTCACAAGAAGAAGTGACGACAGAGTATTGGAGCAAGCTCTCCAGTCAAAGTTATCCCTCCATGAAAAAAGATATGAGCAAGGGGGGACCTCACAACAAGGAAGAGAACGAGGTAGAGGATCTCGTGGAAGAGGTTCTGGAAATGCTGAAACCAAAGGTAGAGGCAGAGGAGGAAGAGACGCAAGTAGAGGAGGACGTGGACAACAAAACCATGTCTCACGAGGACGAGGACGAGGACGAGGAAGAAGAGGCGGTTACAACTACCGTCCGAACGTTGACAAAAGAAACGTTCAATGCTATAATTGCCACAAATATGGGCACTATAGCAACGAGTGCAGAGGTTTCCCAAATGAAGTAAATGAAAGTTCTAACTTTGCAGAGAAAGAGCAGGTTGAAGGAGAATCATTGATGCTAATGGCACACAACTTAACATATCAAAATCAAGATGTGTGGTTTCTTGACTCTGGAGCCAGCAACCATATGACTGGCAGAAAAGACTTGTTCACTGAACTTGATGAGAAAGTTCATGGAGAAATCTCATTTGGTGACCTCTCTAAAATCTCTGTCCAAGGAAGAGGAGATGTCATGATAAAGCAGAAGAATGGAGATCATGCTTTCATCTCCAATGTTTATTATGTTCCAGACATGAAGACAAACATCCTAAGTCTCGGACAACTCTTGGAGAAAGGCTATCACATTAGTCTTCAAAATATGCAACTCACCATCACAGATGCTCGAGGAAAGCTGGTTACTCGAGTCCAGATGACGAAGAATAGGATGTTTCCTCTCGCAATTCATCATGATACGCCAAAGTGTCTGACAGCCATCATCAACAACAAAGACTGGTTGTGGCATCTCAGGTATGGACATCTCAATTTTGAAAGTTTAAAGCAACTGGGAAGTAAGAAGATGGTGAAAGGATTGCCAAATATCCATCACCCAAATGAGATGTGTGAAAGCTGTGTTCTTAGCAAACAACACAGAAATAGCTTCGGAAAGGAGGCAAATTGGAGAGCAACCATGCCACTTGAGCTCGTTCACACAGATGTGTGTGGTCCATTGACGCCAGTATCAAATGGACAGAATCAATACTTCCTTACATTCATAGACGACTACAGCAGAAAGACTTGGGTCTATTTTCTTAAAAGGAAGTCTGAAGTGTTTGGCTACTTCAAAGAGTTCAAAACTCTTGTGGAGAAGCAAAGTGGCTATCATATCAAAGCATTGAGATCAGATCAAGGTGGAGAATACACTGCAGGTGCTTTCCAGGAGTTCCTAAAGCAACAAGGAATCAGACATCAGTTTACACCAGCTTATACTCCTCAGTTAAACGGTGTAGCTGAAAGGAAAAATCGAACAATCCTTAACATGGCCAGAAGCATGTTAAAGGATAAAAACATGCCTAAAAGTTTTTGGGCTGAAGCAGTCTTGTGTGCGGTATATCTACAAAACAGATGTCCTACGAAGAGTCTTGATACAAAGACACCGCACGAAGCATGGAGCACTCACAAACCAAGTGTCAGCCACCTTAGAGTTTTTGGCTCTATTGCCTACATCAAAGTCCCAGAAGCGAGAAGAACCAAGCTTGAAGATAAAGGAGAGAAGTGTATCCTTGTTGGATACGGTGACAGAACTATGGGTTATCGGCTATATAACCCCACCACCAAGAAAGTAATCTTCAGCAGAGATGTCATTTTTGAAGAAAATGAATCCTGGAATTGGGATCAAACTAAAGCTTCCAGAAGCGCGGAGTTGATACCTGAAGAAGAGACAAGAGAAGTGGCTACAGAGACACAAACACCCAGAGATCAGCAAACACCTCAACGTGGTTCCCCTTCACCACAAAGGTATGACACTCCATTACCAATTGATCGTGATTTCTCAGATATGAGGCCTAGAGGAACACGCAGTCTAGAAGATCTGTATGAATATACAGAACAGGTGGAAGAAGATCTTACTCTGTATTGTCTGCTGATGACAAGTGATCCAGTTAGCTTTGAAGAGGCTAACCAAGAAGGAAAATGGAGAAGTGCAATGGATGATGAGATTCGATCCATTGAGAAGAACAAGACATGGGAGTTGACTAATCTCCCAAAAGGCAGGAAAGCTATTGGAGTGAAATGGGTCTACAAAACCAAAAGGAATGCGAAAGGAGAAGTCCAGAGATACAAGGCAAGACTTGTAGCAAAAGGCTATAAACAAAAGGAAGGAGTTGACTACGGAGAAGTCTTTGCGCCAGTTGCCAGACTAGAGACCATCAGATTGCTAATATCATTAGCAGCCCAGAAAAGTTGGAAAATCTACCAACTTGACGTAAAGTCAGCATTCCTGAATGGCTTTCTTGAAGAAGAAATCTATGTGGAACAACCACCTGGATATGTGAAGAAAGGAAAAGAAGATAAAGTGTGCAGACTGAAGAAAGCCTTATATGGTTTGAAGCAAGCGCCTCGTGCATGGAATATGAGGATTGATGATTACTTCCAAAAGAACAGATTTGAGAAATGCCCGTATGAGCATGCACTATATATGAAGAAGGAGATTGACGGAAGCTTGTTATATGCATGCCTATACGTTGATGACTTGATCTTCACCGGCAACAATCCAGCCATGTTTGAAGATTTCAAGAGGAGGATGGTGAAAGAATTTGAGATGACTGACATTGGTCTAATGGCTCATTTTCTCGGTATTGAAGTTGTGCAAAGCGAAAAAGGTATCTTCATCTCTCAGAGTATCTATGCAAAAGAAATTCTGAAAAGATTTGGTATGGAAAAATGCAATCCTGTCACAACTCCAGTAGAAACAGGATTAGAGTTAAGAAAGAATGAAAGGGGAGATGTTGATCCAACCTATTTCAAGAGCTTGGTTGGAAGCCTGAGATACTTGACGTGTACCAGGCCAGATATACTCTATGGAGTTGGACTAGTCAGCAGATACATGGAGACTCCTGACCAGTCTCACCTGAATGCAGCAAAGAGGATACTCAGGTACATAAAAGGTACTCTTAATGATGGTATTTTATATACCAGATGTGAAGATTGCAGGTTGATTGGCTATTCAGATAGTGATTGGGGAAGAGATCTGGATGAACGTAAAAGCACCACAGGTTTTACGTATTTTATGGGAGATACAGCGTTCACATGGTCATCCAAAAAGCAAGCCATTGTGACATTGTCATCATGTGAAGCTGAGTATGTTGCTGCCTGCTCAGCTGTTTGTCATGGTATCTGGATCAGGAATGTGTTGCAGTACTTAGGATTTCCACAAGTTAATCCCACAAAGGTCTACATTGACAATCAGTCAGCGATTGCACTAGCAAAGAATCCAGTATTCCATGAAAGAAGCAAACATATTGATACGCGGTATCATTTCATCAGAGAGCATGTGAAGAATAAAGAGGTGGAACTAGTCTCTTGCAGGACATATGATCAAGCTGCTGACATTTTCACCAAGCCGCTCAAACATGATGTGTTTGAAAGACTAAAGACAATGCTTGGTATGACGAAACATGGAGAGTCAAGTTTAAGGGGGGATGTTGAATATTAAACTTGCCTCCAGCCAGTCACTTTCAGCAGCTTCAACTGACTTCTAGAAGCTGATATTGTTGACCACCTCCACCGTCCAAACTCATCAACCACCATCTCCCAACTCCCTTCTTCCCAACTGCCATCTCCCAACTTCAGTTTGAATTTGCTGGTTTTGCATTTATTTTTGTTTGTCTTTAATCTCATCTCAGTTCCCTATATAAAGGGACTCAGATTATGTTGTAAAATCAGTGGAGTGGTGTAAGAAAATTTCAAGAGAGAAATAAAGAAAAGCTTCTCCGTTTTTTTTGAGTGTTACAATCTCTCTTAGAGGTGCACCACAAGTGACCTCAACATTCCCATTCCACCAACAGTTCCTACATCCAACTAACAAGATAGATCTCAAGTCATGTTTGGTGAAGGAATGGAAATGAAATTGGAAAGGAATGAGGTAGGAAATTTACGTTTAAAAATTTTCCATAGATATTTACGTTTAGATTACCAATTAAATATAGCATGAAACAAAGGAAATGATCCAAATGACTGACATAATTAAACATTAGGATACATACATGTTGATCAGTGTCAAAATCAGGTTCCAATTGTCCTTGTTCATCCTCCCAAAGATTGTAAATGATTATGCGTGTACCATGATCTTTCATCGGATTAAACTACAAAGTGAAAGAGGCAACATTAAATAACAAACATATCTACATCGATAAGGATAGGAGCATCCTAACTCTAAAACAAGCAACCAAAAAATTAGATTATACATATCAACAAATATTCTAAATATAACAAGATTATATGGCTTCAGCTTTTACCTTCCAAAGAAAAGAATCAACTTTATTGATCATTTTATATTAAAAATGAAGACACGTATACATGTAGCACTACCAGAAATTCCAGACTCTACAACAAAAATTTCAAGATTGAAACTTGATCAGGACACGAAGCTTCAAGTTGCACAAAAAACAGAAATATGGTTCTTAGCAGAAGAAACTTCATTTTGAAATGGCAGGAGGTTTACTAGGAATCAACACTCTCAGCAACCAAATCACACACCTTATCAGTGGACCACACTAAAATGCCTGACAATGCAACAAAGTAACAAACATGTCTATCCTTTTTACGTATACAAATATTCACTCAACTAAAGTTGGCACCTAGATGGACATATATGCCTGCATTAAGCAAATTCATATGCCATCACAGTGCTGGAAAGCCAAGTAACTTTTAAGCATAGACATGTCCCAAGTAGTAGTTCAAGGCATATGTGATGAAGCATCATAGACCTCAAGAAGAAAGTCAATAACATGAAGATCTTCAAAGTTAGATTCCAAGTCTCAGATACACTATTGAGCAAAATCTTACTCCCTCAATCAGACATTTATAGTACACGTCATTTTCAATTGTCTGATTATATATATATATATATAGGAAACAAACAAATTTTTTATTAAAAAAAAAAAAAGAATAATAAGACTTACAAAAGTGAACAAGCAAGCAGTCCACCATGGCTTCCAAAAAGACAAACCCAAAAAAAAGCAGAACAGGAGGGAGCTTGCCCATAAAACAAAAGCTGTCCCAAGAACTGAAAGGTATAATCCCAAAACAAAACTAAGTCCCAAAAAGCTTAAACTATCTCACAATCCCCTCCCAATTTTAGTGTACGAAGAAAAAAGATGTACAATAAATTTCTTGGTAAAAGAAGCCCATAAGGATGCGAGGTAAAAAACTCAATCCCCAAGCTGTCTATGTTTTCCTCTATTTTGCTTTCAAATTTTTTTATTATTTCTCTCCTGCCAAATAATCCACAGCAAAGCATGGACAGCACAATTCCACAAAATTCTCTCATTTTCCTTCTAAAAAAGCACAAAATTTCTCCATAAAGAGTAAATACTTTGCTGCAATGAGCTGAAGAAACCCAAAAAATCTTAGCTTCTCTAAACATGTTACACCAAAGTTTATTGGCAACATCACAATGAAGGAACAGGTGGTGCATATTTTCCTCACTCCTCTTGCACATAGAACAAATAGACAGGGAATTGCACATCCTAGAAATCTTCTTTGAATTACCTCACCTGTGTTAATCTTTCCTAAAGCCACTGGCCATGAGAAAAACTGAATTTTTGGGAGCACATTCACTTTCTAAGAAATCCGTAATGCATTAAATCCTCTTGAGAAGGGTCATTTACTAATTACTAAGAGTAAAGTTTGGAATTATATGAACCGGATGAATCTAGCTTCCATATTCCAATTCCGCCAACAGTCAATTACTACATTTTCTTCCTAACCTATGCAAACTATAACTATGAAAATATCCAAATTTAAAGATAAAAACGGAATAGTAGAATGTAATAAACAGGTTTTGATGTACAGATCTCCAACGATGCTGTGCTTGCCCAAGTGGACTATGATTTTGTCTCAGATAGAATAATGGATTAAAGTAAGAGATATAGAAGAAGCAAATGCCTGAAAAAATTCAATTCCTTAAGTCTCTATTACTTCCACTTCCATTTCAATGTCCTATTGTATTCAAGTAAATATGTTAACTGAGAAAAAGCAATCTCTGGAAAGAGACCAATAAATTAAACATATTTACGAAAAGAAAACCATCTTATGTACATAGTATCTATACAGAAATCATAGATCACCTCACTAAGAAGGTCCACTTCACCAGAGAATGGAGACCATTGAGTTATCGTTTCCATGTTTCGATTCCAAACAGCTGGCGAATTTCGTATTATCTTGCTCCAATTTTGTCCTCTTCTTTCATAATCAAGCTTTCATTTCAATTTACAAAACAAAAATAATTGAAGGCATATAACCTGAGCATATATTCCATGGCAGCTTAAAAACAATAAGAACATGAACCGCATTCCACAGTTGAGATTTGAAAATTAGTCAGACACATGGGCTGAAGCAGATCATAGTAACTACATCAATTATTATGCACCATGCAACCAAGCAAATTATCAATTTAAAGAAATGCAACATACAATCCGGTTGTGAATTTATAATTAAACAATAGAAATGATGACAAATGAGATCCTAAACTTTGAAACAAAAAGAAAAGCGCTTTAGATATTCTATTATATATATAGTAAACCATAAATATGTGGCCACTGTAGCATCACAAGATAACAAAAACACATGTAATACAAACAAGTCAATCATCGAAGGAAGTAGTTACTAAGCAACTGTTTCAACTTTACTAGATAATATTTGCAACAATTAAAATCTGGCATGCACTTATTTATCAAACTATTTATCAAAATCTGGCATGAAAAATTAGAGATTAGAATAGTTAAAAAATTGAGAGAAATTAGAGAGAGATCAACCAAAGTTGAAATTGAAAAAGTTAAAGATTGATAGAATTAAATTCTGTGTCTGAGAAAGAAACCAATTAATTTAGAGATTTAGGGTAAAATTGGGAAAACAGGTATAAAATCACTTAAGTACTAGATTGCATCCCACACGATGTGTGAGAATTATTAAATGTAACGCAACAGTAGTTTAAATAGTCATGCTTTAGCACTTTATTCTAAGAATCTCAAGAAAAAATATAGAAAAATAAGGAGAATAATAATATCTTGAAATATACAGTGAAATACAACCAAGATGACTTATTTGCAGCCTCATCAGCTTTATCTTTACCATCTTTATTCACAATTCACATGATGACACCAGAAAAAGAGAAATATAAAATTGAAAAGGTCAGAAAAAGTTGGGATAGGTGCCACACTGATATTAAGTCATCTCTTGATTTATGACTCACTCCCTTACATGTGGGAGACATTGGAGAGAGAAGAGGAGAAGAGAGAGCAGTGAGAGAGGGCTTTTTATCTCGTTTCATTCAGAAGTTTCTTACTTGGACTGCACATACTTTCTTCTGCGAAATCATATAACCGGAGTCAATAGGGGCTTGTTACCAAAGTATGCCTCCAAGTTTCTGATCACGAGATCAGCCATGGACTTGCTGGTTTCTTCAGTGTCACGTCCCACATGAGGCAAGAGAACTACATTGTCAAGTCCTAGCAATTGTTCGGGGACCTCAGGCTCATTCTCGTACACATCAAGCCCAGCACCAGCCAATCGGCCTTCGAGCAATGCAGACACAAGCACAGGTTCATCTACATGTGCATCCCGTCCGATGTTGATGAGTATGCCATTTGGACCTACTGCATCAATGACTTTGCGATTGACAATGTGGTGAGTTTCTTGTGTCAAAGCACATGCTACAACGAGGATTTGGCAATTGGTGGCTAAGTCTATAATGTTTGAGTAGTATTTGTAATTGGTATGTGGCTTCTGAAATCTGGAGTGGTAAACTAATTGGGCAACGAAAAGCTTCAGCTATCTTTGCAATAGCTGATCCAATCCTGCCCAACCCAGCAATTCCAACTGATTTACCGCTGAAAACACCAAATGTAAGATGATTAAATTCAAAGTATAAAGACCAACAGGATGGAACTACTAAAAATTATGTAAAGTTAAAAACACATTGAATCCTGGTATGTTTAGCATGTTTTCTCCACTAGCATCGTTCCCACAATCTATGTTTGTTGCTTTAAATCTAGGATTTTGATATTTAATTCCAATTTATTCTATGTATTCACAAGAATTAATGCTACGAAAATTGAAGAACATATCAATGACATTCAAGCTACAGGACGGAAGAACAAGTAGGATGCACTCCTATGCAATTCAGCTGAGAAGGTTTAAAACAGAAACAGAGTTTCCACAATGTGAGATCATAAAGAAATCTTACTTTGCTAGTCCTACTCAGCCTCAATACATAATGACCACCAAAATAATATTAAATGTGATTGATCTCAATTCCTCTTTAGCTTCTCCAAGTACCGAATCTTATCCACCCAAATTGGAAACTAAAACTGACAACAAGCAAACTTCAAACAACAGGGAGAAAATAGAAATAGCAATACAAAATCCTTTGCAATCAAGTTACAATGCTCAGCATTGTAACTCATTGAGACTCAATGCACACCATGGTTAAGCTGAGGCAACCTATTCGATAATGATAGTAGACAGTGCCATGCCAAGTAGTCGCACTTCTTGCTAAAGCAACTGCTAAAGTGCCAAACAATACTCCATTACCAATTACCATCCATCATTGCTAAAATCACCCCAGAAACACTACTGAGACTTAAAAAGCTTAAAAATCCATACAATTCTCAAAAGTCTCTAAATCTAAAATTAGCAAAATTTGGATTTGGATTTACATATTTGAAAATTGACACTACCGGACCCTCAACCAAGACAATTTATAATATCGGGCAGTGATAACAAATATCCAATGATTCTAACGGTTCTTATTAGCTAAACACAGAACAATGCCAATAAGGACATTTAATTAGACATTGCCACAGAACCAGTATACATAATCAACAAATTCGCGAACTAGTATTTTAAAATCATACCAAATTATGAGAATATAAAGACATTTTCTCATATACCAAAACTTCCCCGTCTACTAAGTATGATGATATAGACATTGACATGAAACTTGTAGGATTTTAATATTCTAAGTATGATGATATAGACATTAAAATAACACAATTATGAATTCACTGTCAATAATAACATTGTCCAAATGATAAATTATAAGAAAAACCCAGATGACAAACCTTATTAGCCAATCGAAAGTTTCCATCTTTCCGTTTCCCAGACCTAACAAAACCATCAGAAGAAGAAACCCTCCTGAGAACCGCCATGATCAACACAATAGCAAGATCAGCCACGTCATCAGTCAAGACATCAGGAGTGTTGGTGACTCTGACACCCTTCTCTCTGCACTTTTCCAAGTCAATATTGTCAAGCCCAACGCTTTAATTCGCCACTATCTCCAACCTCGGCAGTGACTCTATCATCTCTGCATCGGCACCGCAATTGGTGTCGCCCACCACTGCTTTTATTAAATTCGAGTTCCGTTTAAAGAATTTGGGTTTTGAAGAGTGAGTCCACAGCTTCAAGAGAGTGAACCGGGTCGAGAGCTCGTGTTCTAAGTACTCGGACATGGGGTTTGTCATCAAAACTACTGGTTTCTCCTTTTTTATTTTTTTTTCTCTAGACAAACGAAGAGGAAAGGATTTTTATATGGTTTTGATTTTTGTACTCTTTTTGCGTCTGGTGATGTTGTCAAGGACTCAAGGCAAACAAGTGAACGACACCGTTTTGAGCAGAAAACTAAAATAAAGAAGATTATAGATTATAAATAGAAAAGTAAACTAATATGAGACCAAAAAAATAAAAATAAAAATGTTCATACTACTCTAACGCTCCAAAGGCATGACATGATTATATATCTCTTCTTTGTCATGACTGCAGGGGTCCAAGCAAGTCCTTGTCAGTAGATTTTTATGTTAATTACTTGATTGAAATGCCGCACTTGAGAGTGACTGCGGACAAGGGATACTGGACAGATGAACCCAAGCAGTAATGTTTCTAGGCATGCATATGTATGCCTGAACATACGACAGAGTTGGCATGTTGCTTGTAACCGAAAAGCTCTGGGGGCACGAAACATGATACATTGAGTACAAGTGATAAAAATGGTATATTGGTATGTAATTATAACAACATATCACAATAAAAATGGTATATTGGTATGTAATTATAACAACATATCACATTCAACTCCCAACCATGAGTCATGACAATTTTAATCAAATATTTTATGAGGCATATACATTGAATCAAAGATCACCAAGTTTGAAATCAAATCAGTTGTTACCATGTAAGGGATCCCACGGTAACTTGGAATGTTAGAGTTTGCAACCATTGGGAAAATTGGATCCGAGCAGAGATTTGGGAATCGGTTTAGAAGATGATTTGAGCTTTTATTTTTTTCAAAGAATAATTTTTTTCTCGAATAAGTGAGGGTATTTTGGTCTCACCACCTAATTTGGTTCTATTAAAACACGACTTATTAAGAGATAGAGCTCGATCAGAGAGGTGGTGGAAAACAAAGAGGGTCATTTCGAGGAAGTTATTGGTGGCAGAACAACACGAGATAAGTTGGGGATTTGATTTTTATTGCGACTCTGGTCAAAAGTGGTCGTTGAATAAATCAATAACTTTTGACTAATTATGTACTCCAGTTTACTATCCAGTATTACTTTCTGTCTTTCTTACAAGAGCATAACAGTAAATTCAGTATCTTCTTTTGTCTCTATGTTTAAAGTCAAAAAGACACTTATATCCTTAAAAGTAAGGAAAAAGGGTACAAATGTCATTTAAAGAATTTAATTTCCTTTAATAGGGTGAATTACATAAAGTCATTATGATTAAATCCATAATTACACATAAACCTATGAAACAATCATAACGACACTCGTTGCTCATTGACCCGTTAACTAACTCGGTTGACCACCATTCGTCAATCACGGAAATGGGTTGATAATAGTTTTTTCCTTATACTTGTATTTGGAAAATATCAAATAATATTTCTAATGAATTAAAAATAATTTGAACTCATATAGAATAAATGACAATCAAATGTCACAAGAAAGAAAAGTAATCAAACAAGATGAAGTTGATTCAATAGTAAAGCCTTTCATACTCATACCATGAGATTGTAGGTTCGAGTATCTCTCATTCCGTTATAAAACCCTAAATTATTGTAATATTTTTTTAAAAAAAAAGGTAACCAGGAAATGAAATTTGATTCCAATGGAGGCATCCCGCTCCCTTCCATTTCAATATTTTTTCAATTATTTATTGATTTATATATTTTTTTATGGATATATGTTAATGTAAACTTTTTATTTTGTAAAAAATTATGTTATGATATCCCCTTGCTTTTTTGTTTGGCAGAAGATTTTTTGAGCAGATGTCTTACTCGCCTAATAGACTCAGGATCTCTGATTCCAATCTCTTCTCTGGTTGGGATGCATGCCCCTACACACTTTCTTTATGCATATGATGTTGTTCTTTTCTACCAGACATCTACTCAGAATTTGTGCTTGATTTTAGATGCTTTTGAGTTTTATAGCCTCCTATTAGGTCAATGGGTTAATTGTGAGAAATCTTTTATCTATTTTGGCAAGGCCATCTCTGGGCCCATGATTATTGATTTCCTTTCCATGTCTCGGATGCGTAAGGGTGGTGATTTTCTTACTTACGAGGGGATTCCTCTCTTCATTGATGCGTCTAAGTATCACTGGTTGATGCCTTAGGCTGATAAAATAAAAAGATTTAATTACTCATATTCCTTTTAATTTAATTTAACAATATATATATATATATATATATATTTTAAAAAAAAATTGGATTTCCACTATCCATCTTTTAAATGGATGATAGAGATCCATATCATTTTTGTACAAAAATATTAAACAAAATATTGTGAAAGGATGAAAAGAACCTCCCCACTTAAAAGAAAAATAAATAAATAAATACAGGTTAATCTTCTATAATATTGAACTGAAATATTTATTTATTTATTTTGTGTGTTGCAGTGGCTATACGAGAACCTGATTAATAAAGATGTACGATATCAAGTGCTGGCGACATTACTTAAAAAATGTCAAGATTGAGAGCTTCATACCATACAAAGATAAAAAGCCTCTTCTTTTTGGATAGTTTAATGGACAGGTTCTGGGAACTTCCAACCGGAACATTTTGTTTTCATCTAGATTGGTGAGAAACTTAAGATTTTTATTTATTTATTTATTTATTTATTTTTTTCGAATGATATTCTTATATGTAGTTAACTTTGAACTTTTATTTATTTAGCTAGCTGAATGAAGTCAAGAATTAATGATAATACTATATCAATATATCATATAGCAGCGATTAATTACATATAAGATGTTTTTTTTCTTTATTGAAACGTATTTGTGTAAAACGTTAACGAATAGTCCTTTAGTTTAATAATTGTGTTTTAATTGGATTTTGTTTTGTTTGTGATGATTAATACATGGGTTAATATTTTTGTTGATTGTGAATCTATTAGAACAAAATGATTTATAGTTAACTATGGGTAGATATTGTTTTGTGTTTCTAGGTTCTAGTCAGTTTGGTTTCAGGGTTAAATCTTTTTATTTTATTTTATTTTATTTATTTTATTTTATTTTTTATTTATTTTTATTTTATTTTTAACTATGGGTAGATATTGTTTTGTGTTTCTAGGTTCTAGTCAGTTTGGTTTCAGGGTTAAACCTTTTTTAACAAGTGTTTTTGATTGCCACCAGAGGCGTAAATTTGCTTGTAAATGGATGAACTTAAAGTTTACGGGTTTTAGGTAAATAACTCTCAAGTCAGTGGTTCGAATTCTATCGACGATAAAAAACTATTGGTGATGATAATGATGGAGGGTTTGATGGTGCGTGAAAAAAAAATAATTTTAAAGATAAGAATAGTTCTTTTAAGATTTGTAAAACAGGAAAAAAAAAAAAAAAAACACAAAAGATGGAAAAAATACTTATTTTCTAATAAAAAATTATTAGGAGTCTGTTAAAATTTTCTTGTTTTATTTAGTAATTTTGATTCAGACTAAAATTGTTATTAATAAAAAATTAAAATGGAATATAAACAGATAATAATAATATCTTGAAATCTATAGTAAAATACAACCAAGCATGACTTATTTTCAGCCTCATCGGCTTTATCTTTACCATCTTTATTCAAACAATAATGCTAAACATTCCATCTAAAATCCCATATTTTTCATCCCACTAAATGTGGTATGTAAGGTGTTAAATTGTGAGTGGATACACATTAATAATGATTTATCCCACCTATTCCATGTATCCACTCACCATTTGATACCTCACATACCACATGTAGTGCGATGAAAAATATGAGATTTTAGATGGGATGTGTAGCATTACTGTTATTCAAAATTCGCATGTTGACAAAGTTGAAAAAGAGAAATATAAAATTGAAAAAGTCAGAAAAAGTTAGGAACTTAGGATAGGTGCCACACTGATATTGAGTCATCTGTAATCTGTTAATTTATGACTCCCTTACATCTGGGAGAAAACAAAGAAACACAGAGAATCTTTTCTGGGTTATTTTTTCTTGAAGATAAGAGCAAGCTAAAGAGTTGCATCATTTCATTGATAGAGAGAATGTTAGAAGGGAAAGCTTTGATACAGGACACAGATATGCCTGTAAAGATGCAGATGCAAGCCATGGCTTGTGCTTCTCAAGCTCTGGATCTTTATGATGTTATTGATTGTAAATCCATTGCTGCCCACATCAAAAAGGTACCTTCTCTCTCTCTGCTTCTTGCTCTATATCAATTTCATGAAATATCAAATTTAGTTTTTAGAACCAAAAGATGGAGATTGAGAACAAAAAGGGAGGAGCTTTTTGTGGGGTTTTAGCTGAATCTGTTGTTGTGGTCATGAAAATTGTTTTCAGGAGTTTGACAAGAGATACGGGGGTGGATGGCAATGTGTGGTGGGTTCACAGTTTGGGTGTTTCTTCACACATTCAAAAGGGACTTTCATATATTTCACTTTGGAGACTCTCCAGTTTGTCATCTTCAAAGGTTCTTCTTTTTCTTCTTCACCTACCAATCACTGAGGTTCAAGGCTGGCTAGTTAATCTTACTGTTTGGTTGTTTGTAAAGAAGAGTTGTGACAAAAAAAAAAAAAAAAAAAAAAGAAGCAAGAAATTGAGGGAAAAAAGTGCTCAAGAATTTCTTTATTGTTGTTCTTTCTTTTCCACTTTTCTGTCTTTTCAACTGTGTTGTTAATATTCTCATTTGCATTATCTTCATTGGTCTTCTATGGTAGTTAACTAGTTAAGGTATGGAAATAAGAAGATAATAAATCATTTGTAACCATTCAATGATTTGAATGGTTATTGGGTAAAAGAATGCACTGTAAGTTCAGAAGTTTCTTACTTGGACTGCACATACGTTCTTCTGTGAAATCATAAAACCGGAGTCAATAGGGGCTTGTTACCAAAGTATGCCTCCAAGTTTCTGATCACGAGGTCTGCCATGGCCTTGCTGGTTTCCTCAGTGTTACTTCCCACATAAGGCAAGAGGACTACTTTGTCAAGTCCTAACAATTGTTCGGGGACCTCAGGCTCATTCTCATACACATCGAGCTCGGCACCAGCCAATCGGCCTTCGAGCAATGCAGACACAAGCTCAGGTTCATCTACATGTGCACCCCGTCCGATGTTGATGAGTATGCCATTTGGACCTAGTGCATCAATGACTTTGCGATTGACAATGTGGTGAGTTTCTTTTGTCAAAGCACATGCTACAATGAGGATTTGGCAATTGGTGGCTAAGTCTATAATGTTCGAGTAGTATTTGCAATCAGTATGTGGTTTCTGAGATCTAGAGTGGTAACTAATTGGGCAACGAAAAGCTTCAGCTCTCTTTGCAATAGCTGATCCAATCCTGCCCAACCCAACAATTCCAACTGATTTACCACTGAACTGAAACAGCAAATGTAGGTGATTATATTCAAAGTATAAAGACCAACAGGACGGAACTACTAAAAAATATGCGAATTCAGCTTATGTAAAGTTAAAAACACATTGAATCCTGGTATGTTTAGCATGTTTTCTCCAGTAGCATCGTTCCCACAATCTATATGTTGCTTTATATCTAGGATTTTGATATTTAATTCCAATTTATTCTATGTATTCACAAGAATTAACGCTACAAAAATTGATGAACATATAAATGACTTTCAAGCAACAAGACGGAAGAACAAGTAGGATGCACTCCTATGCAATTCAGCTGGGAAGGTTTAAAACAGAAACAAAAGTTTCCACATTATATCTAATGTTACTTTGCTAGTCCTACTCTGCCTGACCACCAAAATTATATCAAATGTGATTGATCTCAATTCCTCTTTAGCTTCTCTAAGTACCGTATCTTATCCACCCAATTAGAAACTAAAACTGACAAGAAGCAAACTTCAAACAACAGGGAGAAAATAGGAATA
Organism: Acer negundo; assembly: GCA_035582765.1. Lineage (NCBI taxonomy): Eukaryota > Viridiplantae > Streptophyta > Magnoliopsida > Sapindales > Sapindaceae > Acer > Acer negundo. The sequence continues at coordinate 38,965,839 of CM069241.1, forward strand.
GCAATACAAAATCCTTTGCAATCAAGTTACAATCTTAGCATTGCAACTCATTGAGATTCAATGCACACCATGGTTAAGCTGAGGCAACCTACTCGATAATGATAGTAGACAATGCCATGCCAAAGTGCCAATTACCATCCATCATTGCAACTGCCAAAGTGCCAAAGTGCCAATTACCATCCATCATTGCATCTTGTTAAAGCAACTGCCAAAGTAACAATTACCATCCATCATTGCTAAAATCACCCCAGAAACACTACTGAGACTTAAAAAGCTTAAAAATTCATACAATTCTCAAAAGTCTCTAAATCTAAAATTTGCAAAATTTGGATTTGGATTTACATATGTGAAACTTGACACTACCGAACCCTCAACCAAGACAATTATAATATCAGGCAATGATAACAAATTTCACAAATATCCAATGATTCTAACAGTTCTTATTAGCTAAACACAGAACAATGCCAACAAGGGCATTTAACTAGACATTGCTTCAGAACCGGTATACATAATCAACAAAATCGTGAACTCCCCCGTACTATCGCCATGAAACTTGTAGGGTTTTAATACTATTAACAACAATATAGGCATTAAAACAACACAATTATGATATCACTTAACTATCAATAACAACATTGTCCAATAAATAAATTAGAAGAAAAACCCAGATGACAAACCTTAGTAGCCAATCGAAAGTCTCCATCTTTCCATTTCCCAGACCTAACAAAGCCATCAGAAGCAGAAACCCTCCTGCGAACCGCCATGATCAACCCAATAGCCAGATCAGCCACGTCATCAGTCAAGACATCAGGAGTGTTGGTGACTCTGATACCCTTCTCTATACACTTTTCCAAGTCAATCTTGTCAAGCCCAACGCTGTAACTCGTCACTATCTCCAACCTCGGCAGTGACTCTATCATCTCTGCATCGGCACCGCAGCTGGTGTCGCCCACCACTGCTTTTATCAAATTCGAGTTCTGTTTAATGAATTTGGGTTTTGAAGAGCGAGTCCACAGCTTCAAGAGAGTGAACCGGGTCAAGTACTCGTACACGGACAGTGGCAGACCCAGAAGTTTTAATAAGGTGGGACACTGGAACAAAATAGCAATTATATAAGAGAAAAAAATTTAAAATCATAATAAAATGAGTTATATGTACACTTTTTTTTTTTTTTTTTAAAGTATAATGAATTTTAGATAAAATAAAATAAATAAAACATTTAACTAAATAATCTTACGTTTAAAAGAAATAAAAATAAGAAACATAATATTAAAATAATAATAATAATAATAAAATAACATAAACAATGAAAAATTATAATATTTATTCTTAAAAAAAATTAAAATCTAATTTTATAATAATTTTTATTTATTTATAATGAATTCACTTTAATTTTATACATATGTAATTTATTAATAAATATTATTATATATGTTTTTGAATTTTTTATTCTTCTAATTATTGATTCTAAATAAATTAAAATAATAAAATAAAGAAAAACATAAATGATAAAATAAAATGAATCATAATAATAAATGAACTAAATAAATTAAAATTTAGGATTTTAGGGTTTACTGATTGGATGTATTAAGTATGTCAAACTAGAAAAAAAATATTAAAAATAAGAAAATTTCAAAATAATAATATATAACTTACTATATAGATGAAAATTTGATAAAAGAATTAGATAAGAGTGTAAAATAAAAAATATATTATAAAAGTAATCATTTTATTTATAGTGATAATCGAACTGTTGTTAAGGTGAAATGATGTCATTTTACCAGCAATGCTAAGTAATGTTGTATTGTATATAGTTTAGTTAATATATATATAAATAAACATTAAATCAAATTTTTTTTTTTTTTTAAATTTAAGGTGGGGCACGGGCCCCACCTGGGCGCAACGTGGGTCTGCTATTGGACACGGGGTTTGTCATCACAACTACTGGTTTATCCATTTTTTTATTTTTGTTTTTTGTTTTCTCTAGACAAATGAAGAGGGAAGGATTTATATGGTTTTGATATTTGAACTCATTTTATGTTCGGTGATTATGGCTACCTTATTGGGAGATTTTTTTTTTAATTTTTTTTAAATTTTAAATTTTAAATTTTAAATTTTAATTTTTTTTTGGTAATAAGGAGAGCAACATGTCCGGAAAAAAGAAACTAAAAAGAAGGCACAAGCCTAATATCGGCTAGGCCATTAGAGTAATCATCTAAAAGACCAACACTTTGAGAGGGGGGATCATCGAAGGATGTGATTCCCAACTGTAACGAGTGACCCAACTTTGCCAGGCCATCAGCAACCCTATTACCTTCCTTGAAGACAAGCTGAATACTACAACACCAATTGCCTTCCATCAAAGCTTTATAAGAATGAATGATATTGAATAGAGGGTGGTTTATAGAGGTGTTGTTAGTCAGCAGATAAACTGAAGATAGAGAGTCAGTTTCTACCACAACTTTTTTGAACCCAGCCTTCCACACAGCCTGTAATCCTTTAAAAATGCCCCCAAGTTCAGCCTCAATTATGTTACCATTTCCCTTGTTCAAGGCAACCCACCTAGCCATTTCTTCAAATGATTTCTTATCACACCTCCAGCAGAAATTGTTCCCAGGTCAGAATTTAAGCTGCCATCCACATTCAGCTTTATCTAATCATTTTCCGAAGGAGACCACACTATAGGATAGTTTATAGGCTTATTCTTACTGTCACTCTCACTATTAGCCTTAAGCCAATCATCTATGAAACTAATAATGATTTTGCCAGCACAAACAGACACTTTAAAATTGGTGTCAAACACACCTTTACATCTCCATTTCCAAATATACTAGTTGGCCACAGCAAACAGCAGATAAGTAGGGATTCTTCCCATAATCAAAGTGTTACACCTCAAATTTTGAGACAACCATTCACACCAATCCACATTAAAAGCACCAGTTGTTGTGATTTCCTTACAGATATCCTCCCATATTTTCAAAGAGGCCGAACACTCCTTGAAAACATGGTTAAGATTCTCACAGCCCTCCTTACAGCTAAAGCAAATGGTATCCAAAGTCAGGCCTCTTGTAGCACGATGTTCATTCGTAAGAAGCTTACCATGTAGCAAAATCCAAAGAAAAGTCTGAACTCTAGGAGGCATTCTAAGATTCCACAAAAAATTCCACTTCCAGTTGGGACACTCATCCTTTTTAAACAAGCTCACATAAACACTTTTCATAGAAAATTCCCTATTATTAGACAGGCCCCAAATAGCTTTGTTACTCCCATTCTGAAATCTACCAGCATGGATACAAACAAACTTACGAATAATATGCCACGGGAGAACCAAGCTAAGTTTCTAAGTATCCCAATCATTTTGAGCCATATAGTAACTAACCTTCTCAGAAATCTGGTAAAAGGAGAGGGAAACAGTGGCATGGCTTATAATTCTGCCAACATCAGGCACCCAAATATCATTCCAGAAATCTATTTTACTACCATCACCTACTCTCTAATTCAACCCTTCTCAAAGAAGCTTAGCTTCATGAGTGATACCCCTTCAAGTAATAGAACAAATACTAACATTACTGTTACCATACTTCACAAAACCATCATCTTTCAGATACTTATGCTTGAGCAAATTGCCCAATAAGCTGTCCTCATTATTATGCAGCCACCATCCCACTTTAGCTAACAGAGCTTGATTCATCAGTCTAGTTTTCTTGATTCCTAGGCCTCTTTTGCATTTTGGGAGACACACAATATCCCATTTGACAGGATGCAGCTTCTTGTTACCATCCGAATGACCCCATAAGAAATCCCTATTAAACTTGTCAAGTTTAGAGCAAATCTCAGCAGGGAACATGACATATTGCATGGCATATATAGGAATAGTAGACAACACAACTGTTACAAGAGTGCATCTCCCAGCTATAAGATTTGATAATAATATTATGTATATTATTCTTGAATGACAATGGTGTGTATATATACAAGAGATAGCTTGAAGAAGCTTAGTTCAAGTGAACTTGTGAAACCTAAATATAAGAGATAACTAGCCTAGAGATGATTACAAGAAATTATACTAAGAGATAAATACAAAGATAATACAATCCTAATTAAACTAGTTATCCTTTACATGCCCCCGCAAGATAGTGGGTAGATCAGAGACATTAATCTTGGATCGTAGATAACAGAATCTTGTCCTGGAGAGGGGTTTAGTAAGAGAATCAAAAAGTTGGTCGGAGGACGAAACATGTGATATCCATAGTTGATTGCTTTAGACTTTTTCCTTGACAAAATGGAAATCAATGGCAATGTGTTTCATCCTTGAGTGGAAGACAGGGTTTGAACACAAGTAGGTTGCACCAATGTTGTCACAGTATATTGTTGGAGGACCGGAGCTTGGGATATGTAACTCACGCAGGAGAGAGAAGAGCCGGATTACCTTAGAGGCAGTTGTGGCAATAGTTCTGTATTCTGCTTCAATGGAGGATCTGACTACTGAGCGTTGTTTGCGAGAGCACTAGGAGATAGCATTTGACCAAAGAAAGATGACGTAAGCACTGGTGGATGTACGATCATCTTGATTACCTGCCCAAACTGCATCAGAAAACGCATGTAGTGTCACTGGTGAATCGGGGCATATCACCAATCCGTGGCCAAGTGTCCCATGTAGGTAGTGTAGGAGATGTTTCGTGAGGGACCAGTGACCTATTGTTGGGCGATGCATGAATTATGCAAGTTGGTTCACCGCGAAGGCAATGTCAGGGCGAGTGAAAGACAGATACTGTAGAGCTCCAATTACTTGACGAAATTCAGTGGCATCCGTGAGAGAGGTACCATCATGTAGCGTAAGAGAATGATCTGTAGGAAGAGGGGCGGCCATAGGTTTGGAATCAAACATTTTGGTGCGATTGAGGAGGATCAGTCACGTATTTTTGCTGGGAGAGGAATAGGCCAGCTGAACATGGAATGACTTCAACTCCAAGAAAGTATGATAGAGCACCAAGGAATGGAGAAGCTTTGAGCGAGCGTTCCAACAATTTTGTTAATAATTATATCATCATTACTAGTGACTATGATATCATCAACATATACTAATAGAAAAATCACACAGTTGTTAGCATCGAAGATGAATAATGAGGTGTCAGATTGAGAATTAACAAACCCATTGTGGAGGAGAAACTGCTGAAGCTCATTGTACCACGCTCGGGGTGCTTGTTTGAGACCATAGATGACTTTCTTGAGATGACAGACATGTAGTGGTAGCGCGGGATCCGTGTATCCTGGTGGTTGTGTCATAAACACATTCTCAGCTAAATGACTCTGAAGGAATGCGTTGTTCACATCCAATTGTCGAAGAGACCACCCTCGTGATACTGAAATGCTTAGTAGAACCCGGATCGTAGTAGTCTTAACTACGAGACTGAAAGTTTCAGTGTAATCAACACCAGGCCATTGGTGAAACTCCTTGGCCACCAAGTGAGCTTTGTACTTCGATATCGAGCCATCCGGGGACCTTTTTACGTGAAACACTCATTTGCACCCCATTGTATTATAGGACGGGTTTGAGGGAACTATATCCTATGTTTCATTCTGAATAAGAGTATCAAATTCTTCAGACATATCGTGTCTTCATTCCAGAAATTTCAGGGCTTGAGACACACACGAAGGCTCAGATTGAGGATACGAAAGAACACTTGTGAAAGATAATTTCATGAGAGGCTTATGAATATTGTTCTTCGAATGAGTTACCATAGGGTAAGTGGCGGCTGGAGCTGGTTCAGGCTGTTGCATGGACAGCGATGGTGAGGTGGCTGGTGTGCTGTCAGGTGCAGTTGTTGTGTTTCGGTTCGGTGCAACTGTGGTGTCCCGGCTGGTGGCTGGTTTAGCGACAGTATTAGGGCTACTGTCAGCGGTGGCTGTAACAGCAGGAGAAGATACGATAGTTGATGGCTGAGAAGGCATTGGGGTCGCAGCTGGTGCTCGAGATTCATAGAGAGGAGGTCGACTAGGGATCACATGCATAGCTGAATTTGTGGAGGTGTGAGCACGAGAGGCTTGTATGGTCATGGTGGGAGAGACAAGTGATGTCCAGAGATTACACGTGTTGGGGTCGGGACGAGGGTGAGTCATGTGTAGTGTGTGGTATGGGAAAATTGACTCTACGAAGTTAACGTGGCGAGACACAAACATACGATCAGTTTCAGAGTCTAGGCAATGGTACGCATTTTGTGACAGTGAATAACCTAAGAAGATGCATGATTTCGACCTAGGTTCTAGCTTATGATTGTTGTATGGTTTAATCCAAGGATAACACAAACACCCAAAGACACAAAGTTTGGCATATGATGGTGATTTACCGATTTTTTTTTTCAAAAGGTGATAGCATGTGTAGCAAAGGTGTAGGCATCCTATTGATTAGGTAGACTGCAATTGTGGATGCATGAGACCAGAATGTAAGAGGTAGTGAGGCATGGGTGAGAAGAGACAATCCTGTCTCTACTATATGTCTGTGGCGTTGCTCGGAGACACTATTATGTTTCGGTGTATGCGGTGGTGTAGTGAAGTGTGAGATGCCATAAGTAGCAAGGGTGTGCCTAAGTGCGATGTATTCACCACCATTATCACTGTAAAGTGAGATGATGGAGTTTTTAAAGAATTTTTCAACTAGTGATTTATATCGAATAAAAACTATATGGACGTCAGATTTATTTTTTAAAGGATACATCCACATATATTTTGTAAAATGATCAACAAAAAGCACATAGTACTTGTAGCCATCTCTAGAGATAATTGGAGAGCTCTAAACATTTGAATAGATGACTTTAAACGATTTAGAGCTGATAACATTTGAGGTTGAAAAAGGCAATTTGTGAGTTTTATTAATTTGACACGCATTACATGAATTGCTGGGATTATTCGATGACACTACAGACAAAGCATGGGAGGACACTAACTTAGAGATAATTTTTGATGATGGGTGGCTTAAGCGGTGATACCAGTCAGGGATTGTGGCTTTGACACTAGAAAAGGCGATGATAGAGGGTTTATCCGGCTGAGCATGTGATGGCCATTCATAGACTCTATTCCTAATCCGTCTTTGCATAAGCCGCGCCCCCGTACGAAGATCCTTCACAACAAAAGAAAATGGTAAAAATTCAACAGCCACTTGATTAGAGACACAAAATTTGAAGACCGAAATCAGATTTTGAGTCATATTTGGTACACACAGAACATCGGTTAGTAAAAAAGACGAGGATTTAGATAGCAAACTAAGAGAGCCGGTGTGTGTGATATTCAAACCTTTGCCGTCACCAATCATGATGTCATTAGAACCATCATATGGAGAGTTCATAGAGAGGTTTTGGAGGTCCGTGGTGACATGATGAGAGACACCGAAGTCAAGAAGCCACTTAGGCCTGGAGGATTACGGAGTAATGAAGTGTGCTTAAGAGGCTGCCATTGTTTTGGCGGCTGGTGGAGTTGGTTTGGCTAACCATGGTGGTTCGGATGGTTTCCTTGTGGACGAGCGGCTGTTGTGAAGTTGTATGCGGAGCATCGTTTGACTGTGTGTCCTTGTTCCCACAGAGTTGACAGAAGCCACGATATGGTCTTGTCCCGTTTGATTGAGTCTGGGTGGGGTTTCTAGGGTCAGCTGACCTTTTTGAATTATTTGGGTTAAACGCTCTATTGTTCTGTCGATTGTAGTAGGATTGGTGACCACCAGTGAAAGGTTTGACAACATAGTTTGCAGTGATGGGAAATTTTTGATTTCTTGTGAATTCTTGTTTCAAAATGGCCTAAGAATTGAGAAGTTTTTCATGGAGTTCTTTAAAAGTAATTGGTGAGTCATGGGAATAGCAGATGATATGTCTTTCAATTCATCACCCAGGTCATTTAGAATTTTTACGGTTAAATCTTCAGTATTTTCTGGTGCATCAAGCATGGCCAGTTCATCCGCGACACTCTTGGCATTTTGCATGTATTCGGTGATGGATTGAGTGCCTTTGGAGATGTTGGTAAACACACATTTGAGATGCATAATGTGTTCTCTGGAGGGTTTGGCATAGATGTTGGCAAGAGCGGTCTATGCATCATGGGAGGTATTGGCGGAAGCGATAAACGGGATGATGGAAGGGGATATGGACCCAAGTATTGCATTTAACAAAAGTTGATCTTGTCTAATCCACAACGTGTAGGCCGGGTTTGGTGTGGTTTGGTCGCCGGTGGTGATTGTGGTTGGAGGGGATGGGCGTTTTCCGTCAACAAAACCCATGAGATCAAATCCAATAAGGAGGGTGTGGAATTGAAGTTTCCAGGAGTGATAGTTGGTTGCTGTGAGCTTCAGTGTTGCTTGAGCAGCGATGTAATCGTGTTTGAGAAGAGGACATGTCGTGGGATGAGGAAGAAGAGGAGATGACTGTTACCACGTTTGAGGAGGAAGAGGTTGCGGTAATATTGGTCATGTTTGATCGATGGACTCGTTTGAGTTAGAAGAGCTCTGATACCATATAAGATTTGATAATAATATTTTGTATATTATTCTTGAATGACAATGGTGTGTATATATACAAGAGATATCTTGAAAAAGCTTAGTTGAAGTGAACTTGTGAAACCTAAATATAAGAGATAACTAGCCTAGAGATAATTACAGGAAATTATACTAAGAGATAAATACAAAGATAATACAATCCTAATTAACCTAGTTATCCTATACACCAACAAATGATAAGGTTGAGCTTTTCCAAGTAGCCAATCTACTTTGAGTCTTCTCAAGGATCTCCTTATAAGTATCCGAAGTGATACAGCCATAAATGATAGGAACACCTAGATACTTCCCAAAATTCTTAGTAATAGAGCATCCGCAGACAGCAGTAAGAACCTTGGAAAAGTTAATACTGACATTGTTAAAGCAAAGAACTCTGGATTTAGGGAGGTTTACTTGCTGCCCAGAGCTGTCACAAAACTTATCAATACACTCCTTCATGACTTGGGCCAAAAAGATTTGGGAGTCTGTCAGACAACCGTGTGACCAACCCAACCAAGTGAACCTGACTGAGAACGATCCTCTGCGGCGCCACTCATCTGAAGATGGGTGAGACCAATAATCATGCTCTGATCACACGGTGATAATTCATCCACCAGACTTGATATCCTGTCTCCTTAGAACTCAAGGATACAAATGTACGAGCCTATAGAACAGATCCTATTCAAGTAAGGTCATTTTATTTTTTATTTTTTAAGAGCCTTATTGGGAGATTAAATATTATAATTTTATTAAAGGGATATTATTATTTTCCACCCTCACTTATGTGGTATTGGTCATTTTCCACTCTTTAGTTTGAGTATTGGCCAAAATCCACTCTCTAATTTTAGTTAATAGTTAAAATACACCCTACCGTTACTGTTCCATTAAAATATTTAATTTTCTGTTAGGTCAGTAAGTGCACATGAAAAATTTAATACAAATTAAAAAATGAATTAAACAAATCATTTAATATAAAACTAAATAAGAAAATTAAAATAACAATAATAAATAAATATTTAAATAAGCTTTAAAAAAATATCACTTTCTCTCTCCTCTCTCCTCTCTCCTCAACACTATCTGACTCTCCTCTCTCGATCTCATCTCCGGTTGTCAACTCTTATCTTTATTATTATTATTATTATTTTTTATTTTACAAATCTCCAACTTATCTGAAACTCATCCTCATCTCCAACTCAATCTCAATCTCAGTCTCACTCAATCTCATCTAAATATCTCTCGATTTCTTTGGATTTCTCACTCTCAGGTGGCGTCAACGGCTTGTGGTGGTTGATTTGTGGATGGTGGTTAGAAATCCGGGATTGGTAGGTGGGTTTTTTTGATTCTTTTTTAAAAATGATTTTCTTGGTTTCTAATTTATTTTGGGAGGGTTCGATTTTCTGGGTTTCCAATTGATGGTGATGATTTGTTCTTATTTATTTATTTATTTTTGTGATTTTATGGGTTTCAATTTTTGATTTATGGTTCCATGGTTAAAAAAAAATTCCTCTTAAATATAAAGGGTAAATATTTCAAAAAAAAAAAAAAAATTAGAAATGGTAAAATGGTGATGAAGATTTTGGTGTTTGAGGGCTCAGTTTGTGTTATAGTTGTTGAAATCGGTTTGTTTGTTTGTTTTTTTTTTTTTTGGAGAAGATTTTTGTTTGTGTTTGTGGGTGTTGAAATCGGTTTGGTTGGAGAATAGATGATATTTATCTCCTTTTTTATTTTGTTAAAAGATACAGATTTGGAGAAGATGATGTTTATCTCTTTTTTTCAATTTTGTTTTTGATAGATCTTGTTTTGGATTTGTTAGAGATCTAGATTGGATCTCCACCGTCTATCTCGAGGGATGAACGGTAGAGATGGATGAATGGTGGAGATCCCATTTGGATCTCCATTTTTTCTGATATATATATATATATATATATATATATATATATATATTTTCTGGGTTTGGACTGGGTTAGGAATAACAAGTTTTTTTTTTAATTTTTTTTTTTTCTTGTATGGGTTGCTGATGATGATGAATTGGGTTTGGATTTTTAAGGTTTGGTGTTGATCTTCGATTTGGTTGAGGTTTGGATGATCCAGAATCTTTTTTAATTTTTTTTTTCTTCTAGGTTTGAATGTCGTTATTTTTTTTGGGTTTGGACGATGATGGTGATGAAGATGATTTAAAAAAAAAAAATTAATTAAATTGAAAAAGAGAAGGTGCAGTGGCAACAATGTCATTTTATATTATGTAGAACACTTTTCCATCCAAAACTGACGGCAGGGTGGAAAATGGCCAATATCGAAACAAGAGGGTGAAAAATGACCAATACCTTATAACTCAGGGTGGAAAATAATAATATCCCTTTATTATAAAATTCTTTTGATACTTGATTGACATGTGGCAGTTAAACACTTAAAAATAATGAAGTAACCGGCTATAAGTTATTTTATATTACATTTATTGAAATCTATTTTAAAAATGTAATAAAATAATTTAATTTAATATTAATAATTGGTTAAAATTTTTTTAAATGATAATTAGATAATGATTATATATATCTTCAAAATAATTTTATGTGATATTTTTTTATTATTTTAATTTATATTTAATTTAGTTAAATATTTATAATATAATAGATTTAAAATAGTTAAAATTATTTTTTATTTTAAATTATTATTATTTTAGAAAATAAATAACATACCTTTTTATTTAATTTTTATAATATTTTTGATGTAATATATTTTTGAAATGGGAGAATTGTAAATACCTCCCTGACTTTTGACCTAATGCCAAATCAAACCTTTTGTTTTGAACAATAGCTAAATCAAACCCTACAATTAAATAGATTCTAAGCTTAATTGCAGAAACATCCCCTAAGTTTAGACGAAACTGTGTTTTTCATGTAACCGTTCGGTTTATTGCACAAACACCCCTGTAAAGCGTTAAAATATATAACTATATATCTTGTCAATTAAACCTTAAAATGTATAAATATATATATATATATATATACAAATACATATATACATATACAAATATACATATACAAATATACAAATACATAAATATATTCAATTTTTCTATTGTCAATTCGTCATGATATAAAATATATTAGGACGAAGAATGTAGGCTATTAGATTTACATACTTTGATTCAAAGTGTATGCACTTGTTAAAACTTATTTATAATTTATGGTTCACATTCTTCGTCCTGATATATTTTTATATAAGGACGAACTGACAATAGAAATACTGTATACACATTATGTAACTAAATATATACATTTAAATCAACAAATCTCTAACATTGAGCTTCAGTAGCTCAGTTGGTTATGACTTGTGGCCTCTAACCATAAGGTAGATGGTTTAATCCTTGATGAGAGCAATTAATTTTTTTTAATTAGAGGTAAAAGGTTTTCAGGGGTTGACCTGTTATTATAGAAAATAGATGGACCAGTTTATCTAATATGACAAAGCTTAGGGGGAAATTGATAATTACGTGTAAAGGTATTTTCGTCATTCCTTTTTGGTCAATGTTTGGTCAACGTTTCACATGGGTATTTGTGCAATAAACGGAAAGGTTGCATAAAAACACAGTTTCATCTAAACTGAGGTGATGTTTCTGCAATTAAGCCTAGAATCTAATTAATTGTAGGGTTTGATTTGGCTATTGTTCAAACCAGAGGGTTTGATTGGCATTAAGTTAAAAGTCAGAGGGGTATTTGCGATTCTCCCTTTTGAAATTAATAGTTATTTGATTTAATTTTATAAAATGTTTGTAACATAATAATTTTTGAAATAAAATTTTATTTTAAATATTTATAATTATTTTTATTATTTTTATATGATAAACTACATGTAACATAATTTTTGTACAATTTAAAAATTTTTGGATAAAAAGTTGTAATTAAAATGTGTGGGGTAACCATTTCAATTTTGTAAAAATTTTTAAATGATGTGTAACAATAAAATTGTAGTTTGTAACAACTTTACTGTAGCATAGGGGTGCATGGGCACCCAAACCGCCAAATCGATCAACCCACCCAAACCAAACCAATTTAAGTAGGTTGGTTTGGTTTCGTTAAATAAATAAAAAAAAACCGATTGGGTTGTTTTTGAACAAACCAATTGGTTTATGGGTTATGTTTTATTAAACCGTATAACACAACCCAAACCATTACAAACTTAATATATATAAATAAATATAAATATATATACACACACACATATATATATATATATATTAATATATATATTATTAATTAAATTATTAGACAAAAAATAAAATAAAAACTAAAGTTAACCCAATGCAATAAGGAGTGAGCATCAAAACTTCAAAGTGGTTGCTTGAATGATGGTGGATATTATTAATTTGGAAGCTTTAATGATTTAGTTTTATTTTATAAGTTTTGGACAGTATTTTTTTATTAACGATTATTTTTCTGCACTTAAGTTAAATTTAGTATTATAAATTAGTTTTATTGTTTATCTTAATGATAATCGGTTAAACCACATATTTATATTTAAGGTTTGGGAGGAATGAAACCATAACAAATCTTGAAAATATAAATTTAGGATAATTTTGAATATTCGGGAAACAATTGGACTCCAATTGGTTGTTTTCATATGATTAAAATTCTTGGACGTTTAAAAAAAAAAAAAAAATTCTCGCCTTGTTTGTTCATTTTCATTCTTCGTGTTTACTAATCAGGAATGGAGGGAATCCGAATCAAGTTCAATCAGAAAGGGCCGGTAATGGAGGGGAATAGGAAATTGATCAAGTTACTAAATTACATTCCATTGTTTACTAACAATTTAGGAATCGGAAAGGAATCAAATTTATTCTCTTTCTAGTGTTTACTTAAATTAGGGAATCAAAGTGATACAGATTTGATTACAAAAATACCCTTGTGTATATAACATCATGAAATTTTTTTTTCTTATTATGAAAAAATATAATTTATATTACTCATAACACTATAATTATAATAATTAACATCTTTTTATTGTAAAGTTTGAACAAATTAGATACAGAGCTATTCAGATAACTTGATTAACAAAATGCAGTAGCATATATATATATATATTTATAAATATATATGAATATGTAGTAGTTATTATTATTATTATTATTTTAAAAAGTGCAATAGTTACTTTTAGTTCATGAATGGTATTGTAATATGTATGTATGAAGATGAATTTTTTATAAATCACAAGGCTAGAATACTATAAATTATTAATTACATAAACCAATACGATTTAAGTAAGTTAAAAACAAAATTCAATAATCATGAAGGAGAAATTTTTTTTATATTTTAATTGAGGATATTTCAGTAAAAAATATCATGAATTCATTTCACAATCAAGAAATAGAACTTGATTCCCATGGTGGGTAGGAGCAATCAGTTCCTTTTTCATCAGGATTTAATTTCTAATTTATGAGTGGGGTCCACAGAATTTAATTTCCTAAAATTTTAGTAAACAATAAAATTCAATCATTAGGAACTTGGATCCCTTTACTTAGTAGGATTCCTTCCTAATTAGTAAACACGCCTCAATTAAATACAATTCCAAAATAACTTATCACTGCATTTAAGGAACCTAAATGCAAAAAATTTCCTACTTGATTGCAACCAACAATTACTACTATCCAACTATCTAAAAGTGCAACCATAGAGACCAAAATATTGTCTTTCATTATAAATGAACACTTCACACGACAACTCTTGAACTCACAACCTCAAAGGTGTAATTAGGTATGACGATCATACCACTAGATCAATCTCATATGTTATGAATTAAGAAAATATGTGTAATATTTTAGGATATACTACAAACTGCCAAGATTAGTGTTCGAAAAAACAATCTCGGTGGTTGCCTAGGTGGCGTTCGGCCGCACTGAATTAGGCCAAACCGGGCTTATTAGGTGGCTGGGAAAAAATAGCCCGATTGGTCAATTTTTGGCCGATTAATCAGGTTGGAGTGGAGTCAAATTCGTTGACTTCGCCTAGACCCCTTTATTTATTTATTTATTTTATTTTAAATCGGCTTTAAAAAAACGGGTTAGAGGAAAAGAATCGATTTGAGGGAGGACAGAGTGGAGGGAGAGAGACGAGGCCAGAGGAAGGAGACAACTTATTAGGAGCTTTCGGAGAACGGCAGACTGTTAGGATTACAATATGGGTGGAGATCTTATGATTTGGATGAGATTTGGTGATTGTTTTTTTAGAGAGAAGTTAGAGGATTGATGAGAAAGAAGGAGAGATTTCAAGAGAAAATGCCCATTAGGGTTGATGTCTAGAAAACAAATGGCATGATTATCTATGTGTTTTGCTCTTTTTTATTTTATTTTATTTTATATTGTTTTTTTTTTCCACTAATCACGACACCTATCACTTGCACATGTCACATGTGATAATCATCACACATGCTTTCTTCATATGCTGCCATTTGTCCCATATTGGTAGATGATTGATTTAATTTATTAAAAAAAAAATGAATTTTGTCCCATTAGAAAAATAAAAAAACAACCCAGATTTTGTTTTTCATATGTAAATGAATTTTCATCAAATTAAACATAGATCCATCTCCTACAATATGTCAATATCAAACAACCTAGGACTAGATGTTGATGATTTTTATTGAATATGGTCACAATATGAATTTTATTATTGATTTTGTAGGTAGGAAAAAAAACATTTCGGCCATCAAGGCGCTAGGCGCTAGGCGCTAGGCGCTAGTCTGTTGCTCGACTAGCGCCTAGCGTTTACTAGAACACTGATTTTAATAAGTTGAGAACTGAAAATGGTTGTACTCAGTTGCTTTCCCTTGATGAATTTAATGATCCAAGCAATGGATATCTTGTTGATGGCTGCTGCTTTTTTGTAGCTGAAGTTGCCGTTATTCAACTTTCTTCTCGCTATGAAGAAACTCTTTCGATGGTTAAGGAACCATTATAGTGTTAATTATAATTTAATTATTATAATTATAGTGTTATGAGTAATATAAAATTTATTTTTTCATAATAAGAAAAGAAATTTCATCATGTTATATACACAAGGGTATTTTTGTAATCAAATATGTATCATTTTGATTCCCTAGTTTAAGTAAACACTAGAAAAAGAATAAATTTGATTCCGTTTCCTAAATTGTTAGTAAACAATGGAATGTAATTTAGTAACTTAATTCCTATTCCCCTCCATTCCCTTTCCGGTTGAACTTGATTATGATTCCCTCAATTTCTAATTAGTAAACGTGATGAATGAAAATAAACAAGCAAGACCGAGAATTTTAATTTTTTTTTGAAGCTTCCGAGATTTTATTTATTTATTTTTTTGAAACGGCAAAATGAATTAAAAGCCAAAGAAGGCTAGAAAGGAACAAGAGCCAACAACAAAACAACACCCAAAACAAGCATAGGGCCGAGAGCCAAATCCAGCAACAACCAGATGACACAAAAAACAAAAGCAAAAGAGGGTAGAACAACCCAGCACCAGCAAAAACACAAGCCAGCAAAAACAAAAGAAAAAGAAAACAAGTAGAAGGCAGCCCTGCTGAAAGAAAATTAGAGAGAAAACATCGCCCGTGCAGACTTAAAACACGTTCCACTCCAACCTGTCACCAATTGGAGTCCAAACAGCTTCCGAGAATTTTAATCTTATGGAAACAACCAATTGGAGTCCAATTGTTTCAAGAATATTCAAAATTATTCTAAATTTATATTTTCAAGATTTGTTATGGTTTCATTCCTCCCAACCCTTAGATATAAATATGTAGAGTTTTCTATTATAACTATGTATAGAGATCCATTATATATAGTCTTTCTATTGTTAGTTTGAATCAGTTCCTAGCATGTTGGCCATAGGATTTTGATTATTGCATAATCAAAAAGTATGAAATTTTATACTTAAATGCAGACTCAAAGATTAAAAAATAACAATAAAGATTTGAAGACATTACAGAGAAAAATGATAGAAAGAACTGCTATTAGAAAAACAATTGAACCCAAATACAGCTTTGGAGATTAACTTGGGTTATTTAGCGGTTAACACTGATCGAGCCATTGCAATACTAGATTTTGGCCTCCCTTTCCGTTGCATTTTTTGGGTTCTCGGGTAATATCAAGTGTCTAATAGCTCGAATTAGTGATTTCGTAGGTTTCAGTTTTTCAAAGGCAAGTGTGCAAAGCTGAGTAAGTTGGGAAGCCAAGAGCGCATTTTGGGTGGTCTACGTTCCGTGCCAAAAATGGAGATGAAAAGCTGCCCAGAAATTTCAAGTGGTGGTGGCCGTGAAGTTGGTACCCATCCACGACCAACTTAGCAGCGACCTATTTTGCTCAGCATGGTAGTGATGTTCGCACCTAAAGTGGTCGCTCCCACCCACGGCCAATGTCACGATGACCTTTTCAACATCAAATAGACAGAAATGTTTGCAGTTTTACTGGTCGCTCCCACCCACGGCCAACTTGGGAGCGACCATCCGTGCCAGCTCAGCTAAGTGCGGGATTCAGACCTGATTTTCGACACCCTATATATATATATCCTATTTTCGTTGACAAAGAGTACACACATCATCATTCTTGAACCCTAGATCCTAGAATAACCTCACCTAAAACCTCTCACATTCCATCATCACCTCATATCCGAAATTCACCCAAGATTCAACGTTTCTTCTTTCTTTCATCTCCCTTGTCACATTTCTCCTTCTCCACTACCATTTCCATCCATATTTGGAGCTTTGCAAGCAAGAAGGAGAGGATTCTCAAGAGGAAGCATCCATGTCTACTATGGGCTTTCTCTACTCTTTTTCTTTCTCTTTTGATTTTCCATTGATGTGTAACTAATTTCTTAGCCAGGGGATTGATGTAATCGTATTGGACAACTCAATGTAATCAATTAGTCTATTTTTCTAATTCAATTCGATTTTAGTTTCAATTATTGAATTACTTGTTCTAATTTCTCTATTTGTGTTTTATTGTGACCACAAGGAACATTGATTTGAGAGTTAGATTATTGAAGGTGTTGAGTTTAGGTGTGGATGATCATTCCACCTAATTCTCTCATAAGCTTAGTAATTGGGAAGGTTGGTTTATGCATGATCATGCTAGACCAACTTGGCTTAGAGTTTTAAAGTTAAATAGAGGGATTAACCATTGCTTGTTACATGACCTTGTGCAAGTAATGGGAAAGACCTAGAACTTAATGGATTTATTTTAAAACAAGCCCTAAAATTGGATTGAAGTGCTTAATGAGACTAAGTGAGTGCATTGAGTGGTCTAAGAAAGTTGCATCGATTCCCTAGTGCTTTCCTCCATACTTTCACTACTTGTGTGTGTATTTGTTGTGCTAGCCTAGTTTTTAGTCCCAAGATTGCATTTTTATTTCTCAAGTTTGCATTTTTAGTTTTAAAGTTTACATTTTTAGCTTAAAGATTGCATCTTTAATTATTTACAAGAAATCATACCATTTTTTCAACCCAAAAACATTATGTAATTTAATTTTCACGCACTTAGATTAGGTTTTTTCCTAGACTAATTAATTTTCAACTGATTGAATCACCGATCCCAGTGAACAAACTTTAATGTAAATTGAAGTAAACATTTTTACTACATCAATTTTGGCGCCGCTGTCGTGGATCGGTGTAGATTCATTAGTGGAATCTTGTTGGTTTAGTGTAGGTAGTGTGTGTTATTTTACTTTTTAGTTTTATTTTAGTTTTTGTATCTTTTTACTTCGTTGGTAGTTTTGTTTCTGGTGTTTCAGGTTTTTCAGGTGCATGCATGGACGTCGTTCGCAAGGAGGATTTCTGTTCCCTGCCAATGACGATATCAACCGTGTAGGTCAGCTTGCTAGACAGTTTTAGGGGTTAGACCTTGTTGTTGTCTTGGGCGACATCCCTACTACAGAAATGAATGGACACGGTGAGCAAGATGAACAAGGTGTTCATGGTGACCAAGATGAGCAAGGTGCTCGAAATGAGCGAGGTGTACGAGGGAGTCCACCTGGGTCCCCTACACTAGAGTTAGACGATGATATTCAGGCAATGAAGGAATCCGCTCAACCGGGTGCCAAGCTTGAGAGGGCAATGTTAGACTTAAGTGTTAGCATCAATGTGATGGCCTTCTCCATCTACACGCAACTCGAATGGAATAAACTCAAGCCCACCACCATGTCTCTACTCCTTGCCGATGGTTCTATGAGATATCCTAGGGGGATTGTGGATGATGTGTTAGTACAAGCAGACAAGCTTATCATCCCGGTGGATTTTGTAGTCCTAGGCATGGATGATGTGAGTGGTGAAACCAACATGAGGCCTATCCTCTTAGGTAGACCATTTATAGCCACCGCTAAAACATTCATTGATGTGCAAAATGGGAAGCTAACCATGACCGTTTTAGATGAGACAATAGAGTTCAAGCTCTTTAAGTCATCGTCATACCTGGTAGGAGCGGATGATTATTCTTTCATTGGGATACTAGACCCCGGGGTTGATGGTGTGTTTAAGGATGTGGATTTTGAAGAATTGATCGAATGAGATTGGGAAGATCAAGACAAATAAGTAGAAGACAATTCCGAATTCGAGGAAGAGCAAGATAAAATGGAGGAATTTGAAGACCTCGAAGTCTCTATTGTAAGTCTTGCCAAGGACCCACCACCCAAAATAGAACTCAAGGAGCTTCCAACCACCTTGAAGTATGTATACTTGGGAGCAAATGAGACTTATCCGTTAATTGTCGCTTCGGGGTTGAAGAATGAGGAAGAAATGACACTCATTGAGGTGCTACAAAAGCATAAGTCGGCAATTGGATGGTCCCTTGAGGACATTAGAGGGATAAGCCCAACGGTTTGTATGCATAAGATTTTCCTTGAAGATGAAGCAAAACAGACAAGAGAAGCTCAAAGACGGTTGAATCCGATCATGAAGGAAGTAGTGAAGAAAGAGGTCTTAAAACTCTTAGAGGTGGGGATCATATATCTCATATCGGATAGCAAATGTGTTAGTCCAATCCACGTGGTACCTAAGAAATCGGGCATCACGGTGGTCCGAAATGAGCAAAATGAGTTGGTCCCACAAAGGCTTCAAACGGGGTGGAGAGTGTGTATTGACTATAGGAAGTTGAACATGGCCACTAGAAAGGACCACTTCCCTCTCCCGTTCATTGATCAGATGCTCGAGCACTTGGCGGGGCATAGTCACTATTGTTTCCTTGTTAGGTATTCTGGGTACAATCAAATAGTAATAGCAGTGGAGGATCAAGAGAAGACCACATTTACTTGTCCATTTGGGACGTTTGCCTACCGACGGATGCCATTCGGATTTTGTAATGCGCCGAGTACCTTTCAACGATGCATGATGTCTATCTTCTCGGATATGGTGGAAGAGATCATAGAGGTTTTTATGGATGATTTCTCCGTCTTTGGAGATTCGTTCGATTTGTGCTTGAAGAACCTCACCCTAGTCCTTCACAGATGCAAGGAGAACAACTTGGTCTTGAATTGGGAGAAGTGCCATTTCATGGTACAATCGGGCATTGTTCTTGGACATGTGATTTCTCACAAGGGGATAGAAGTTGACAAGGCAAAGGTGCAAGTGATTCGGAGTCTACAACCTCCAAGATCGGTCAAGGATATTCGATCTTTCCTAGGGCATGCGGGGTTTTACCGGCATTTCGTCAAGGATTTTTCAAAGATAACAAGACCGTTGTGTGCGCTTCTATAAAAGGAGATAGAGTTTGAGATGAGTGATGAGTGATGAGTGCATGGTGGCAGTTGACACTTTGAAGGATGCTTTGACAACCACATTGGTGATAGTTCCACCAAATTGGGAGTTGCCCTTTGAGTTAATGTGTGACACTTCAGATTATGCTATCGGAGCCGTTTTGGGGCAGCGGGTTGATAAGGTCCCGCACGTGATCTACTATGCTTCACGGACTTTAAACGACGCCCAGTTGAACTACTCTACAATAGAGAAAGAACTCCTGGCAGTGGTGTTTGCTTTAGAGAAGTTCAGAGCGTATTTAGTGGGAGCTAAGGTCATCGTATTTTCAAACCATGCAGCCCTTAGGTATCTCCAACAGAAAAAGGATGTCAAACCTCGATTGATTCAGTGGATCCTTCTACTTCAAGGGTTTGACTTAGAGATACGAGATAAAAAGGGAAGCGAGAATGTGGTTGTAGACCATTTGAGTAGATTGGTGTAGAAAAATCCGGAGGAAGAGTATGAATTGCCATTGAGAGAGAGTTTCCCAGATGAGCAACTTTTAGTGGTACAAGAAAAGGAGCCGTGGTTTGCTGACATGGTAAATTACTTAGTGAGTGGTATTATTCCGAAGGAATTGAACTCGCAAGGAAAGAAGAGGTTTGTGTCGAAAGCAAAGAAATATTTTTGGGATGACCAGTTCTTGTACAAGCATGGCCCCGATTCGGTCATTAGGAGATGCATTCCCGAGGGAGAGCAAAGTGACATTTTACGGTTTTGCCATGAGTTACAATGTGGGGGGCATTTCGGTGCTCGAAAGACTGCACTCAAGGTGTTACAATCCTGGTTGTTTTGGGAATCCTTATTCAAGGTTGCGGTCCAGTTTTGCTCGGCTTGTGATAGGTGCAAACGGACGGGGAACATTGGCAAGAGAAATGAGATGCCCTTATCCTTAGACTTGGTGATAAAGCTTTTTGATGTATGGGGCATCGACTTCATGGGACCTTTTCCATCCTCTTGCGGTTATAGCTACATCCTTGTGGTAGTTGACTATGTTTCGAAGTGGGTAGAGGCAAAGGCTATAAAGACCAATGATAGCCAATGTGTGGTGAAATTTGTGAAGGAGACGATCTTTGCAAGATTCGGGACTCCTAGAGCCATTATAAGTGATGGGGGAACACACTTTTGCAACAAGTCGTTTGTTGCTCTCTTGAAGAAATATGGTGTTAGGCATAAGATATCCACCCCATACCACCCACAAATATCGGATTAAGTTGAAGTGAGCAACTGGCAAATCAAGAGCATCATTGAGAAGACCGTAAATTCAACACGAAAAGATTGGGCCTTAAAATTGGATGACGCTTTATGGGCCTACAGAACGGCATTCAAGATACCTATTGGGATGAGCCCATATAGGTTGGTCTTTGGGAAGGCATGTCACCTCCCGGTTGAACTTGAGCACCGAGCCTTTTGGGCGGTTCGAAAGTTGAATTTTGATAATGACAAAGTCGGTGAGGAGAGGAAGCTACAACTTTGTGAACTTGAGGAGTTTTGATTAGATGCATATGAAAGTTCAAGGTTGTACAAGGAGAAGACCAAGTTGATACATGACAAGATGATTGTCCATAAGTAACTTCACCCGGGTATGTTAGTTCTTGTTTTCAACTCCCGTTTGAGGTTATTCCCCGGAAAATTGAAGTCCAGGTGGTTTGGACCATTCCGGGTGGCTCAAGTCTTTTCATACGGAGTGATGGAAGTAGAGAATGAAAAGACGGGTGACAAATTCAAAGTGAACGGGCAAAGGGTCAAGCCTTACATTTCGGGTGAGATTGCTTGGTTGGAGATCTTTGTGCTTGAAGAGCCGTAGTGCTCTTATCAATAGTCTTGCCTAGACGTTAAATCGTGCGCTTGGTGGGAGGCAACCCACCTAGATACCCTTTCCATTTTATGAGTTGATTTAACTTTAGTTGTTTTAATTTTGATAATTTTGCTACATTACCTCATTGCTAAATCGATGTTGTTCAGCACCTTTTAATGTGAATGTTTGGTGTTATTAAATGCAAGGTGTAGAAAAACATAGGTTTGAGGGTGGAATGGTAATTTTTTTACTTTTAATTATTTATTTATTATGTTATTTTATCTCATTCTGATATGTGTTAAGCTTGAATGTAAAAGAAATTGCCAAACAAATGCATGTGATGATTTCTTGTGTGTTGAAGAATTAGGAGACAGTCAAGCCAAATCAAGCATTCAAGGAGAAGAATCAGGTGTGGTCGCTGTCGGATTCGCACCCACCAACGACGACCACTTCCACAGCGAAGATCACTACCCCAATTGAAGGAGTTGGTCGCCGTCAAATTTGCACCCACCAACGGCGACCACCAAGGGGGTGAAGATCACTGCCCCAATTGAAGGAGTTGGTCACCGTCGAATTCGCACCCACCAACGGCGAACCCAGCGCCTGCGAACCTTCCCCTGAAACGGCTTTGTTTTGGCCAGTTGCTGCCAAGTTCGCACCCACCGAAGGTGACTTTAGCGACAGTTATCGGCGTGGGTTTTCGATATTAAAACTGATGGTGGGCACTTAATTGGAGAGAAACACTCCCAAATCACTTCAACTCTTCCTCCACACCTCTCTTTGGCAAGAACGGCCTAGGACAAGCTTAAATCGGGTAATGTGCTCTAATTCTCAAAATTTTTCTCCTTGTTTCTCTTCTCTTTGGTCATTAGAAGCCATGTTCTTGTGAAATTGATTTAATTTGGTTGAGTTAGAGGAACTAGGGGTGGAAAATCGTGATTGGTGCTTATTTTGAGACAAATTTGGTTGGATTTTGCTATCTTATGCTTGGTTTTTCATGAATCAATAAGTAAAAGTAGGATTAAGAGAGTTGTTGGTTGAATTGTGAAGTTTGGATTTCAATTTCGAAATTGCATGTATTTGGATTAGTTAGGGTTTGCAAGTAAGGAATTTTTGTGGCTATTTTGAACTTGGTATGGTTAATTTTGGGCAATCTAGTGTTCGGTGTGCTTTTTTTTTATGTTGTTGTGTGCAGGTGGGCTCGTCACAGTAAATAGAAAATTTTGTTGTGGTTTCCTGAGCAACAAAATGCCAAGATCAAAGATTGTGGACTTAGGT
This sequence comes from Acer negundo, assembly GCA_035582765.1. NCBI lineage: Eukaryota > Viridiplantae > Streptophyta > Magnoliopsida > Sapindales > Sapindaceae > Acer > Acer negundo. The sequence continues at coordinate 38,989,181 of CM069241.1, forward strand.
GAAGCTTCAGGTTCCATAAATCCTAGAGTGCCAGCAAGGGATAGAGTAAGCAGAGGGACTGCCTTGAACCTCAAATTTGAAAAGCGATTGAGGGATTTTCAGAAGAAAGAGTGCCACCCAGAAAGGGGAATTGATGTGAGCGAACTTGGAGGTACCCAAGTCCTAGGAGTAGTTCAGGTTAGAGGTTAGGAGGATTTTGTGCTGAATCCACCACCATCCAATGAACGAATTATATGCGAGTTTTATTCCGGCATGATTGTTGAAGACTGCTACAAAGGGAATGCCGTCATGGTTAGAGAAAAACCGGTCAGGATTCAGGCTGCATGCATTAATAGGTACCACAAGACCACCCTTGAGAACCCGATTCCGACGGGAGTGGAGCACCAAAATCTGTTTGTGAGGCAAAACGTGATATGAGCCAACAACTTAGTGGTTAAACCCATGACAAGTTGGCATGCCAAGGATAATCCAATAAGGCAGATAACTTAACAAAGGAGCTCACCTTTTGGCATATTTTCACCTTGCACAATTTGAGACCGAAAACGCACATGCACACAATTTCTTTTGATGTGACAAAGATCCTCTACGCATTCCTAGCCGAGAAAGACATTGTTGTGGGACACTTGATCAAGATGGAGATAAGGAGAGTAGGTGGAAGCAAGCGTCCGGATGACATACTTCCATTTCCGTGCTTAATCACGGAATTCTGTAAAGAGGCTGGGGTGGACATGAGTGATCCAAGGGATGCATCCGCCTTTTACCTTTTGCTAGGTATGATGATTGCAAATACTAGGAAGGGTATCCACAAGAGCAAGAAAGGATTGGAAACCACCGATGAGAGTTCTAAACTGGGTCGAAAGAAGAGGAGGACGGCGGTAGAAGATGAAGACCGTTGGTATTCTGAAGCGGTATTGCATGATGATGTAGACGCCGAGTGTGGTTTTGAGGAAAGCCTCCCAAGAGGTGGCACAAGTCGGAATCCGGTTGAGCGCATTTTAGCCGCGATCAAGAAAAGCCAAGATGCTAACCAATGGGCAATTTAGGAGGTCAGGAAGGACATGCAGCAACAATTTGCCACAATGGACGACAACTGGCGTTTTGACATGACAGAATTAAGACGAGAGCTGGGTTTGTCTGTCTACTCTAGGCGAAGGAGAGGTCTTACAGCTTCGGCACCTTCAGCAGCTCCGGTGGGCGAACCAATCATTGACGAAGGCGGTGCCATGAGGCGAGCCATGTAATTTTCAAGGAAGGAGGCAACAGACCGCGCGTCAGCAAAAAAAGACCCGAAAGGGAAAAGAGTGGTGTAGGACGAGCCACGGAAGGTCCAGTAGTTTAGTTAATTTAATTTAGTTGAACTTTATTTTCTTTTGTTAATTTAGTTGCACTTTTTTTCCAGTAGTTCCTAGTAGTTATTCGTATTAAATTTAATTGCATTTCTCTCTTTCGTCTAGCCTAATGGTGTGTGTTGTATTGTGCTTAGTGGATTCAGGGATTTTGTGCTGCATACTTGTGGAATTGTGCTTTGATTATATTTTGAGAAGCTTGCCTTTTATAGCCATTATGAAGTCCTTTTTGATTTTGTCTTGTCTCATTGTCCTTGTGTCAGTTTTGTGCTGTTGCGCGCCTTTCCGCCGAGTTCTCATTGTCAACATTGGGGGCAATGTTTGATTTAGGTTTGAGGGTGTGCACGGCGCCATGTCTTTTCTCTTTGAAGAAATGTGTCTTTTGTTTAAATTTTAAAATTTTTTTGCATGTGATTTTTGTTTGGTTTTTGCATGTTTTTAGGTGTTAGGTGTCGTTTTGAGTCTTTTTGAGTCTATTTTTTGCGAAAAGGCCATGTTGATCATGTTTTGTTTGGTGAGATGCTCTTGAACGGTGCCGTTAAGGAGTGTTTGTAAGCATTATGTGGCTGAGTTTGTTTTGGGTGCGCAGTGCAAGTGCAGTTAGTCCCGTTCTCTTAGTGTCCGTGTGGATGAGCCATCATGCTTGAAAGTGAGGGATTAATAGTGGAGACTACCTGTGAGTGTTTGAGTTTTATCGTTCATTTTGAGGGTAATTTCATTTCCACTCTTCACACACTTCTAAACACATCTATGTTAAATAATAAGTCTCACTACACTTAAATCGTTGTTTGTCATAGAACACTCAATCAATTATGGACTGCTTGTTGAAATTGTTATTCCCTTGATAGATGTCCTTTAGAAAGGATTATAGGCAATGTGTGCCTAACCACTCAAATATGGCCTACACACTTTCCCACCCTATATGTGTGTGCTCCCTAGCCAATTTTGAAACCAAACACATTACAATTTCATTTCATAACCCTCATCATCCATAACCTCGCGCCTAAACACTAACAGTCCCTTTTACTAATTGATGAAGTTAAGGCTTAGTATTATTGTAAATAGGGCTCTGTTATGAATGGTGTGTCTCTAGGCTTGAGTAAGGAATTGTGCAAAAATATAGTTCAAAAAAAAGAAAAAAAGAAAAAGCCGTGAGTTGTTGTCTAAATAGAGTTTGAATCAATAAAAGTTAAGTTTGAAGCACAATAGAGCAAATTGTTTCCTGGACGCCAAATGTATAGTTAAAAAGATTGTAATATAGCCAATAATCAGAATATAGAATGTGATGCCTTAATGGATTCAATTGGTTTTCGTATCACCCCATTTTCCATTCATTCAATTACCTAATCACCTAAGGCCCCGTTACAACCAAGGAAAAGACCTACTTGATCTTAGGAAAAATCTAGATAGGGAATTTTAGTTGAAGCATTCTCTTTCCACGTTCATGACATTCGGTTCTTTCCATGAGGCTTAATCACTTAAATGACGTTCTTTCAAGATCACATGCAATTATAAATTGATTCCATTACATGAACTCATATTGCATGTTTGAGGTGTGTCGCCTAGAATTCAGAGTGTTATTGAGAGAAATCAGCGAGGATAGAGTCTAGGCGAATTACATCCCTTGTTGGAGAGTGTGTTGTTTTTGAAGCATAGGCATCTCGAGTGTGGGATTGCATGTGCGCAGTGTATTCACATTATTGTTATATATATATTTTTAAAAATCCGCTTAGCTATTCTTGCATGCATCTCTCCTTAGCTGCACGACTTGGGTTTCATCATATCATGGTGGCTTCGTATTTTATTTAGTTTGTGTCGTTGTTGTCCACAACTTGAGTCTTTGAGTGGTGTGTCTTGAGTTTTGCTTGTTTATTTGTTTGTTTTATTTCGGTTTTGCTCAAGGGCAAGCAAATGCTAGGTTTGGGGGTGTTTGATCGAGCCATTGCAATACTAGATTTTGGCCTCCCTTTCCGTTTCTTTTGTTCGGTTTTCGGGTAAAATCGAATGTCTAATGGCTTGAAATTAATGACTACGCAGGTTTCAGTTTTTCAGAGGCAAGTGTGCAAAGTTGAACAAGTTGGGGAGCCAAGAGCGTATTTTGGATGGTCTGCGTTCCGGGCAAAAAATGGAGATGAAAAGCTGCCCATAAATTTCAAGTGGTGGTGGTTGTGAAGTTGGCACCTATCCACGGCCAACTTGGCAGCGACCTATTTCGCTCAGCATGGCAGTGATGTTCGCACCCAAAGTGGTCGCTCCCACCCACGACCAATGTCACAGCGACCTTTTCAACATCAAACAGGCAGAGATGTTCGCAGTTTTGTTGGTCGCTCCCACCCACGGTCAACTTGGGAGCGACCATCTGTGCCAGCTCAGCTAAGTGTGGGATTCAGACCTGATTTTCGACACCCTCTATATATATATATATATATCCTATTTTCTTTGTCAAAGAGTACACACATCATCATTCTTGAACCCTAGATTCTAGAATATCCTCACTCAAAACCTCTCACATTCCACTATCACCTCATATCCGAAATTCACCCGAGATTCAACCTTTCTTCATTCTTTCATCTCTCTTGTCACATTTCTCCTTCTCCACTACCATTTCCATCCATCTTTGGAGCTTTGCAAGCAAGAAGGAGAGGATTCTCAAGAGGAAGCTTCCATGTCTACTATAGGTTTTCTCTACTCCTTTGCTTTCTCTTTTGATTTTCCATTGATGTGTAACTAACTTCTTAGCTAGGGGATTGATGTAATCGCATTGGACAACTCAATGTAATCAATTAGTCTATTTTTCTAATTCAATTCAATTTTAGTTTCAATTATTGAATTACTTGTTCTAATTTCTCTATTTGTGTTTTATTGTGACCACAAGGAACATTGATTTGAGAGTTATACATAACCATGCTAGACCAACTTGGCTTAGAATTTTAAAGTTAAATAGAGGGATTAACCATTGCTTGTTACATGACCTTGTGCAAGTAATGGGAAAGACCTAGAACTTAATGGATTTATTTTAAAACAAGCCCTAAAATTGGATTGAAGTGCTTAATGAGACTAAGTGAGTGCATTAAGTGGTCTAAGAAAGTTGCATCGATTCCCTAGTGCTTTCCTCTATACTTTCACTACTTGTGTGCGTATTTGTTGTGCTAGCCTAGTTTTTAGTCCCAAGATTGCATTTTTATTTCTCAAGTTTGCATTTTTAGTTTTAAAGTTTACATTTTTAGCTTAAAGATTGCATCTTTAATTATTTGCAAGAAATCAAACCATTTTTTCAACCCAAAAACATTATGCAATTTAATTTTCACGCACTTAGATTAGGTTTTTCCTAGACTAATTAGTTTTCAACTGATTGAATCACCGATCTCAGTTAACGAACTTTAATGTAAATTGAAGTAAACATTTTTACCGTATCAAACACCTAGCCACATTGGGTGGTTAATGAATCCTTTAAAAGAGCTGTGCTAATTACTGTGCTTTGACACTAACTGGCTCTAAGCCAACCATGTGTTTGGTGGCCTTTTAAAGCTTTTGATCAGAGTTGGATATAATTCTCAATTTCCTTTTAATTACAAATTTAATAATTTTTTTTTTGATGAAACTGATTTTTTTAATTGAAAGGAAAATCATACTTTTTCCGTTTTATTTACATTATTGCCATTGTCTTTCCCACCCATATTTTCAACATATTAAACTATCCAAATTTGAACAAAATCATAATTTTTTTCGTTTCTTATCGGTGTTGTTTATGATTATTATTATTTTTTTAAAAAGTTATTGTTGTCTAATGAAAATAAAAATAAATTAATTTAATTAAATTTTGTCAACATATTAAAAATTTACAATGAACAAAAACTCAATTTTTATTTGTTTCTCTCATACCGTCCAATGTGGCTTGATGGTAAGAACGCCTCAGGTTTGTAATTTTTTTTTTTTTTTTTTACTCTCATCTTTAATCCAAAGAAACAATTTTCCTTTAACATAAATTTTCTTTGACACAAGATTTATGGTTTGCGATATTAAAATTTTCACTTATTATTATTATTTTTTGTTTCTATAGTTTTTTTTTTTTTGTTTCTTTTTGGATAAGGTTGTTGGGGCTCGGAACCAACCCCATCCCAACATTTTATTAAATAAAAAAGAAAGAGAACAAAAGAGAACAGAAAACAAAGGAAGAAAACTGATCAATAGAACCTAAAAGAAGGTTTGCTATAAAAATCATTAAAAGTAAAAGGGTTGCAAAAATTCGGAGCGGACCACCACCATGTAGGAGAGATGATACTAGGGCTCCTAGAAACTAAACTATCAGCAACTTGGTTACCTTCCTGATAAATATTAGTGACAACAAAGCACATTTGAGAGATTAAGCTCAAACACCTATCTCAAGTGGGGCGCCAACGCTAAGGAACTTTACGAGACCTAGAACGAAGGGTATCCACTACAAAAGTCAAATCGCTCTCCAATCATAACTGACGCCATCCAAAAGTCTAAGCATAATCAATAGCGTGAACGACAGTGACCAATTCAGCCTTAAAAGCGAAACAAACACCAAGAGGAATAGCAAAACAACCTTTAACGAAACCCCTACATGTGCGAAAAACCCCTGCACAACCAGTAAGACCAGGACTACCAAAAGCAGCCCTGTCCGTGTTAACCTTAAGATAGCCCGGCTAGGGAGGGCGCTAATAACCTCTAAAATCTGAGGAGCCTTGGAAGGACGACCAGAGACATGAAGCCATTGAAGAGTCTGAAGCTCATCCACTGAATTATTCATAGTGCCAAACTGAAGGGAGTATGCCTCGCGAACGGAATGCCAAATCAAGGAAAGAACATCAACAAAAACAAGCTTGCCACCCTTAAAGGTAGCTTGGTTCTGAAGGAGCCACACCACCCAGAAAATCGTGATGACAGAAACATGTCAAATAGCTTTCAGTTGAGTGCTAAAGACAGCCCTCATTGCCTCCTGCCAAAGGTTCAAACAAGTGCCATCCAACTTAAGTTTATGGTTAAAAGTAGAGGATACAACATCTCATAACCCACGAACAAAAGGGCAGTCAAGAAACAGATGCCTTAAGTCTTCCTCTGCAGCACAACAAAACAGACAATGAGAAGAAGAAATATGACCTCTGTCATGCAACGCAATGTCTGTAGGAATCTTACTATGAAACAAGCGCCACATGAGAACAGAGCGAGAAGGAGGAATAAAAGACGCCCAAATCTGCTTGCCCTAAAAAATAGAACTCCTAACCTTAGAAAGAGAATAATAAGCAGATTTACAAGAAACAACACCATCCAATGAACATGTCCAAACTAATGAGTCTGGGTCAGTGCTTTCCACCACCTTCTCAATCTCAGAAGCAACAGTCAGATGAGAAGTTTGAAAAGAAGTATGAATATTCCAACCCGTAGCATCTGAATAAATATCGTCGACAACAAAATCCAGCAGAGGTTGTAACGAAGACCTATCCTCAACCAATTCAATCAACGAATCTCCCAACCAGTAATCCGTCCAAAAATGAACCTTAGAGTGACGACTAAACAACCACCTAGACTCAATCATCAGGGGAGTATATTGCAATTTTAGACCTGGACAAATAGAAGAAACAACATACCATGTTCTAGGTCTGTGATCTTGGGTGAAAAACCGAGCCTGAAGATATGTGAAAACTAAGGACTCCTCAGTCAATATCCTCCAAGTGAACTTCTTAAGCATGACCTTGTTAAGAATACCATGGTCTTTAACACTAAGACCACTACTATCCTTAGGCTTGCAGCAAGATTTTCAAGTAACTTGGACAGATTTACGACCATCGATCGAACCGGTCCAAAAAAAATTCGGAATAGCAGCATTTAAATCTTTCAAAAAAGATGAAGTCCAATGATAAACTTGAAATGAATGCAGGAAAGAACCCATAATCATTGAATTAATAAGACATAACCTATCTGCCATTGAAAGAGAGAAACCCTTCCATGTTTCCAATTTCATTTTGATCTTATCAGCTCAAGGAATCAGCCATCGACGTTTAGGCGCACCAATGAAAAGAGAGACCCCTAAATAAGTCATTGAATCACTGCCTTTACGCATCCTGGACATTGAGAGAAAATTAGTAATCCGAGGCCCAGAGATGCCTCTACCAAAGAAAATGGAAGATTTTTCCTAGTTAACTCACTGACCCGAGAGAGAGCCATAAAGTGCAAAAACATCTAAAATCACTTGCAAATTATGAGGAGAAGCCCAGTAAAAGAGGATAACATTATCAGCATAGAGAAAATGTGAGGGGCACGCATCCCAACCGAAGAAGAGATAGAAGTCATAGAGCGCGAGTCTACTAGATGCATAAGGTATCTGCTCAAAAAATCTTCCGCCAAACAAAAAAGAAGGGGGGAGAGAGGATCACCCTGCCGCACACCACGCGAGTAGGGGATATAGCCCTGAGGGGAACCATTAATAAGAACTGAGATCTTAACAGAATCAAAAATAGCCGCAACCCAACCAATAAAATTCTTAAAGAAGCCAAAACACCGAAGGACTTTGAAGAGAAAAGGCCAACTAATGGAATCAAAAGCCTTACAAATGTCTATTTTTAAAGCCAGGTGCCCACAGCGACTACCATTATTCAACTCATTAAAACATTCAGAAGCACTGACAATACAGTCTCCAATTTGACGACCCCTAATGAAAACAAATTGATTTGGAGAGATAATTCGGGAGCAAATTTCGGCCACAATAATCTTAGTAATAACCTTAAACAAGAAATTACCAAGAGCAATCGGGCAAAACTGATCAACCAAGATAGCGTTCAGAGTCTTCGGAATAAGGACCAAGAAGTTAGAATTCAAACCCGAAAAAACTCGAACAGTGTGAAAAAAATCCTGCACAACTAAAACCACATAATGTCTCATAATTTTTCAACAATGAGAAAAAAATCTACTCGAGAAACCATCAGGATCAGGAGGACTTAGAGGATCCATGACAAAAACCGTACTCCTCACTTCATCAAAAGAGGGAACTTGGAGAATTGAAGCATTCTTATCAACATCAACCTATGAAGGCACATGCTCTCTAATTAAACAGAAGTTAGAACTATAGTTGCAAGGATCCAAAAAGAGACGTTGATAAAAAGAGGAAACGTGCTCACCAATTTTAGCAGGATCATAAGAAATATTCTCACCAATTTGAATAGAGGAAATGAGCTTATTTTCCCCTATACGCTTTAGCAGTGAATGAAAAAAATTTAGAGTTCCGATCATCCTCAGCAAGCCACCTGATTCTACTTTTCTTTTTCAGAAAAATCTCCTGTTGTTTTAGAATATTATCCAAATCTGCAATAGCGGCCGACTCAAGACGAAAAAGATCGTCTAAAAAACCTTAAGAATCAATCTTGCCCTGAATAAGCATCAACTTCTCATTAGCATTAGTGACATTCAAGGAAATATCCCCAAACACCTCCCAATTTCACCTCATCAAGGCCTTTTTCAACAGCTTCAACTTCTGAAAAACAATCCCAGTACCACTTCCAGTAATAGAGGAAGACCAAATAGATCTAACCAAATTAAGAAATAAGGAATGAGAAACCCACATACCTTGAAACTTGAAAGGCCGTGGACCTGGTGAAACACCCGCAGAACAAGAAACCAATAAATTGTGATGATTTGAATGAGATCTAGGCAAGGTAACATAGGCTATTTGTGACCAAGCAGTCAAAAGAATGGGAACATACAGCTCTATCTAATCGAGAAAGAACCATACCATGCTTGCCCCGGTCGATCCGGGTATGAAAACTCATTTCGTTTCAATGTCAACAAGATCACAGACCGTTAAAGCAGCATGAAAATCATCACATGAGATATCAGAAATGTTACCAGTAGTCTCATGAGCGCTTAGAATCGAGTTGAAATCACCAAACACAAGCCACAGATCATCCGAACCAGCAATGTCCATAAGAGAGCTCCAAAGAGATCTACGGGTGGTGTAGTTCACACTAGCATAAATAAAAGATATCCGATGGACAATCCTATAAAAATTAGTAGAACCAGTAACATGTTGAGAGTGAGATAGAACAATAGTAGCATCTTGAAAAGCAGTAGACCCAAAAATCCACATACTAGGAGTACCTCTAGCATTAGCACCAATGAAGTGTAACCCTATACAGCGCCAAAAAGTAGGAGAAATTGAATCAAAAACACACAATGGCTCAAAATGCAAACGAAATTTGGTCTATGACGAGAACAAAAGTCTTTGAAAGTACGTTGAGTATCACTGTTTGCAATACCTCTATAGTTCCAATAAAGGACAATCTTTTATGTAATAATTTATTTTTAGCAGCCCTAGTTTTGGGTAACCTGCTTTTATTTTTTATTGTTCTTACCTCTTTTAGCAGTAACCTCCTTCCAATCTGAATCTTCCAATTGATCTGCCCAGGAGACTCCACCTTGAATACTTGTGATTTTTAAAGCTGTGGGATAACTGAAGTCTGATTCGGTGTCTTCACTATTAGTGTCAGAGCTAACGTCACCCTCAAGAGTGTGCAAATGTGGCTCTGCCATAAGAGGATCTATCAAGGGGCTCTATATGAGCAATAACAGGATCTATCATGACATTAATATCTACATGCTTACTGTGTAATGGGATTGTGGAATCATCCAAATAAACATCATTTTTCAAGGCATCCCCTTGTCCAATATGAATGAATGGCCCGAGTGAACTAGAAGAAGTAGTCAGGTCTAAAGTTGTCTTGTTTGGAGGAGAGGTTGCAGCTTCATTGGGTTTAGTCGCAATGGCATCAATACTCGATTTGATAGTCTTAAAGACTCGAGAGGTCGGAACATCTCTTGACTTGTGTATCGATATGTACTTTTGTCTAATTTCAGATCTTCCTCTTTCCGGATTCTTGTCTTTCAGTTCAGTGGTGACATTCCCTGTAAATCGGGCCGCATGGTGACATGAGGTGGCCGAATGACCAATAGAGCAACAAACCGAGCAGAAATTTAGAACATTCTCAAAGTAAAGAGACAAAAACAAACAATCTTCCCCAACTTCTATCATGATGGAATCAAGCAAAGGCTTAGAAAGGTCAACATCAATCAGCATGTCAAACTTTAGAAGAATTTCGATCCCACGTACCATGTCTGAAAAGATTTGAGGGTGCCAAAACTCCCAAGGTAAATCATAAAACCGCACCCATATTTGAGCATTCGTTGTGCGCTGTGTGTTGGGATTAAAATTCTGAATCCATGGCTGAAGCCTTAGAATTCCATGTTTCAAATGAAGTGATCCGATGCCCCAAACTCGTGCTCTATTTTCCTCAGAATTCAAAAGAATCTGGAAGAATCCCCGTCCAAGAGAGATGAGATGCCATTGTGAGTTTAATTTCCAAATAGATTGAAGTTTTTCTTTAAGAGCCAATATATTCCATGGTTCCTCTCCCTTTGACAAGACAACTCGACCAATACGTGAGTAACTGTAAAGTTTCAACTGTTCTTCGTAAGCTTTTGGGTTGACTTTGGCTACCACATAATCACCATTTTTCTTCGGAGTTGAAGACACCGGAGCAATGGCAGAGGTGATTGCTTGGGCATAAGATTTCATTATTGGTGCGGGATTTAAAAGTCCATCCATGTGAGAGTCTATTTGGATTGAAGGGGCTCTAGCCCGAAGTTCGAGCTCTGGAAAGAGATCCGATAACTCCATATAAGCCATATGACAAAACAAACAAGTGAGAACAAATAAATAACAATATTTTAATCAAGTTTTACATATGTAATTATGTAGTATCAGATCTCATCACAACAAAAGAGGAAACTGTAGTTGACGGCGGCAGGGCATGGAAGCAAGTAGTGGCGACCGAAGAGTGACCGGCCGATCAAAAAGTAGAGGCAACCGCACGACGAGGAGCAGTAGCGACCGGACTATCGGAAGCGACGCGAAACTGGTGTGATCTGATCGACGGAACGTGCAACGGAGCTAGTGATGCGATCGGGGTCGGCGACAGACTGATGAGGCTTGGATGATTACGGCCGGCCTTGGTCGGTTTGGATCTTGGACTATCAATGTCTGCGGTGGCTAGGGTTCTTCTATCTGACTGTGGCATTATCAGATTTGGGTGCACGGTCAAACAAGACATCCCTCGGTCATCATCTATTTATACCCACTCCACTTTGCTATGTTAAACAAGAGAAGACTTGATCTTTTTCATTTCTATAGTTGATAATCTTTAAATTATAAGAATTAAATGAGAGCAACAATAAGAATTAGTGATTGGCTAAATATATAAATTTAAAAGATTTGGTTGAAAATCATTAATATGTTACTAAATAATATATGTGTTGATAAGATAAGGTTGACTCAGTGGTATGCCACACACACCTGCGCCACGAGGTTGTGGGTTCGAGTCTAACCTCTTTCCCCAAAACCCCGAAAACATTGCAATATTTCAATATATATATATATATATATATTGGTAAAAAAATATTTTTTTTTGGAAGAGGAAACAAGAGATTATTTTAACAATAATTCTATTTTGCTCAAATTTGGATGGTTTAATATGTTGAAATTTATAAATCAATTGATTTTTTGAAAATTAAATTTGGGAAACAACTCACTTTAAAAAAATAATAATATACTGTGAAAAGTGTGTGAAAAGTGAGTTTGAAAGACAATGACAATAACGTAAATAAAGTAAGAAAATAAGTTTATATTTTCAATTTATTGGTTGGTAAAATTGTAATTAAATGGAAGTTTCTAACCACCTATCAAACTAACTTCAAAAAACTTGAAAAATACATATGGCTCAAATAGAGCCAGTGACAGTGTAAGGACAGTTGCCCAAGAAGCGACCGTCCTTAGCATAGCTCTCCGTTAAAAATATTCATTACTTCTTTGAATAATTAAAAATATAGCACGTTTTATGTTATAAATATATATATATATATATATATATATAAACTATTATAATATTTCATAATTGTAGGAGAAGACGGACATTACATTTACATATTTAATAAAAGAGCAACATAACTAAAAAAAAAAATGTAACTTTATTAAATACATCAACATAATCTATTTTCTTAATCATGTGTCTTAAGATAGCAAATTTAAACTAATATGATCAATTATAAGCATGTAAAATAAACACATTGATATTAGTTGATTTGATGGAAAAAGTTTTAATATTTTCTCCGGAATTGAACAAAATAGCTTTCTACCTTATAAATTCATTAGAGTTATGGACTTTGTTGTTTAACTTTGAGAAATTTGATCGACCAAGTATTAATTCTTCCATTTGATACCTTAACCATGGTAAGAGTTTCTTCATTGCAAGAAGAAGGTTGAATAACTACAACTTCAGCTCCAAATATACAGCAATCATTCAACAAGATATCCATTACATGGGCCATTAAATTCGTCAAGAGAAAGCAATTGGGTACAACCCTTTTCAATACTCAAATTATCAAAATACTTTACACCTCCATTAACATATGCATGCAATAACAACAACTGTGAGTACCTCTATTTTGTGATTGACTTATTTCATGATATACCACATTGGAGATGATTGTGTAATAGGTAGCGCGGGTCTTCTTGATGACTATCAAAGCAAGCTTCCAAGTATCTCAATGACTTCAAGATCAAGAGCTTCAAAAGGTATATTAATTGATCTTGATTCTTGAAGAGATTAGGTCACATAAACAATTGCATGCATATTTATCTATCTTGCATTTGTTATCATGCATGTGTGTTTCATTGATTTGTGCATCTATGTAATTTATCACACTTCACACTTGCACAACTTTCATATTAGGTTAAGTGTGTTTGATGTGTTAAGAAAAGGGATTTTTTCCTTGATTGCAGCTTATGCTGGCAGTGCAATTGCCTGAACCGCAGTTTTGTCCAGAGAAGTCTCTCTGATATACCGCTGCCTATATAGCTGTAGGTGCATGTTGCCTCCGCAGCGGTCCCCCATCGTGCACCATTCTAGAGGCTACACGCTGTGTGTATTGCGGTTGGGACACCCTCTCCGTACCACGACATGCATAGCGGTCTGATGCGTTTTTGCAGCCTATTTGCCAAAACGATGTCATTTTATCTAGGACATCATATATATTGATATCTTACCTCTCTTGGCTGATTTAGAGCTTAAAACATCATATTTTAGAGAGAGGAAGAGCTCCCCTAGTGAGAGAAAGCACAAGCTTGCTTCTTTAACTCTCCAAACCCAAAACCCATCTCTATCTTGATCATTCAACATCATTTGAGCATGGGTCTTCATGGTTTCATGACTAGGTAAGTTAGAACTTCATTGAATATCATTTAATGTTCTTCTTACTCTAGATTTTGTATTTATTGCATGATTAAATACCTAGACTCTCTTTATTGCATATATCTATGAGTCTTGATAACATGATTGAGCTGGGTCGTTTTGTTTTGGTGCTGTTGTGTTTTGTTTGTTCTTCGTTTCTTTGTTGGGTGTTTTTTTCCCTGGCTTTTGCCTTGCAATAAAAGTTTGGCTGTTCAAAAAAAAAAAAAAAAAAGATAACATGATTGAGTTTGTATTTTGATAGCTTATTTGATTAGGGTGTTTTTTCTTTTACCTAAATAACTAAGCTTTGATTATTCTTGAGAGATTCATTGATAACTAGATTGATAGATTTGTGTTTGACAATCTAGTTAAGCTCTTTCGAATATTTAATGTTGTTTGTTGACAATTAGGTTGCTAAAATCTCTTTGCATCTAATTGAGTCCTCATGTATGTACATGTAGGCTTGTTTGATAACTAGGATGTTAAATTGCATTATGTACATCTAGTTAAACATCTAGTGTTTAGTATAGCACTTTTTGCATTTGCGCATCATTATTGCCATATTCACTTAGACTTGTAATTATCTTCAATGAGTCAAAGTCTTGTGGCTTCTAGGTGAAGTTGCACAAGCATTGTACTAGCTCCTCTATAAAAGGCCTACGGGTAGATTAGAAGGTGCTCACGCCAAGAGTAGTGGATCGTGGAGATCACTTGAGGGTGTAACTTTCTCTTCATATAGAGATTGTCTAGGGTTGATCTAGAATCACTATAAAAGGCATGCGGGTACGTAGTAGTGGTGGGTTAGTGATTGAGAATGGTTGATGTCAACTTTGGTTGTAAACATCATTACATATAGTGGATTTGAGGACAGTGTGTGGCTAGTAGAATAGCTCATGGTTTTTCCTTGTTGAAGGTTTCCACGTAAAAATCAAGTGTTCTTTAATTTCCGTACTTTACACTTGATTTATATTTGGGTTTTATTGAAAAATAACCCATTTGGGAGCCTAAAATTGAAATCTAACTCATTTTTGAAAAACTTGCAAAACTAACTCTTTTTTCATGCGTAAGTACCATTTTACCCTTACTTACTAACTTTTCTCTTTTATTCATTATATATCTATTTAGTCCTTATTTTCATCACTTCTTCCTCTCCTCCCAGCCGACCCTCATTCTTTTCCCTCTTCAAAATTTTTTCTTTTGTTCTCTCTTCCTTTGCAAGTACAAGTTAAGCAATTCTACCATTGAGCAAGTAGAAAAAAGCAACTCTACCATTGAGCAACTCCACAAGGGTTCCTTCCATTGAAGCTTTGAGGTGAGTTTTTATTTTTTTTGAACTTTTATACTTTATATCCGAATTTTATGTCCGATTTTCTGGAATTTGTGTAATATTTTTGTGAAAATAGTTTACATTTATATAATAAATCATGGGTCTTGTTTGAATTTGAAGTTGTTATGATCAATTTAAAGTTCAAAAGATAAATTTTGAGTTTATTTATTGTTAAAATGTGTTATTTACTTAGATTTGTGTATTAAGGTTCTTTAATAGTGTGAAAATAGCTTACATGAGTGTAATAGAGCATGAGTCTTGGTTGAATTTGATGTTTTTGTGGTCAATTTAAAGTTCACAAGCTAAATTTTGAGTTTATTTATTGTTAAAATGTGTTATTTACTTAGATTTGTGTATTAGGGTTTTTTATTTTTGTAAAAATATCTTACATAAGTGTAATAGAGCATGGGTCTTAGTTGAATTTGATGTTGTTATGGTTGATTTTCCATTATAGTATTGAATCTAGACAATTGAAACTATTTTTTTTTGAATGTGTCCAACACTGTTTCTCAACAGCTATTAGGAATTCTTAACTGTCGTTGGGAATTCCTAACAACCGTTAGGAAGTCTCAACATCCGTTAGGAATTTCATAACATTGTTAGGAATTCTCAATTGCCGTTTGGAATTCGTAACATGTGTTTGGAATTCCTAACGTTTGTTTGGAAATCCTAATGGGAGTTAGGAATTCTTAATGGGCGTTAGGAATTCCTAACGGATGTTAGGAACTCTTAACGGAAGTTAGGAATTCCTAACACCGGTTGGAAATTTTTGAAGGCATCCTGATTTCCACATAATGTTTGGAAGTAAGAATATTTTGTAGATTCAATGTACTATGAATTTAGAATATTTGTTTTGGAATTTAATTATAAATTTCTTATGCATTTGAAAGGTGGCTTGCATGGATAAAGTTCGGTTTGTTGTTTTATACGGCGGTGAATGGATTAACAGTGGTGAGAAGTTCAAATATCAATATGGAATGTCTAAAATAATTTCAGTTTCAAGGGAAACGTCGTATGAGTCATTACATGGCATCGTATCTCGTCTTGTTGAAACCAATCCAAACGAGTGCTCCATCAAAATGAAATTCATCTTCAATTCACCTGAGGTTTTAGCACCGTTTGAAGTTGTGATTGATGATGATGTGCAAGTTTTCTTGTGTGAAAATTCTGATGTGAATACAAGAACCTCTTTATGTGTTACTATAGAACAGAAAAGAAGAATAATTCCAAACACAGAAGGTCCTGACAATGAATTTATCAACGAAAACATTGCCGATGTTTTTGAATCGGATAATGGCAATGGAGTTGGTCTTGATAATATACATGAAAGTCTATTGAGTCCAAATGACTTTCAAAATGTTGATGTATTTTCTATTGGGGTGGACAATAATGATGAAGCTAGAAATAGTCGGCCATCAACCTCAGAGGTACCCTCAAGAAGATCAAGGGTTGCGAGTTCTCAGGGAATTGGGGTAAAATCATCAACAATACATGGAAGTTACACATCATTGGAGAGTGTAGTCAACAATGTTCAAGAAGTTGGGGTTGGTGATTTATTTCCTAGTAAGGAAGAGTTACATTTCAAGATGCAATTGTTGTCAATTACTAATCATTTTCAGTTCAAAGTGAAGAAATCCACCAAAACTTTGTTGGTTATGTCATGCATTGTCGAAGATTATAAATGGCGTGTCCGTGCAACAAAGCTTAAGGATTGTGAATCATTTCGTGTAAGAAAATACTAGCCCGATCACACATGCTCTCTTGACGCCTTCCAATTTGATCATAGACAAGCAAGTAGCAAATTGATTGGACATTGCATAAAATCCAAGTTTGAGGGAACTTCACAATCTTATAGACCGAACGACATAATTGAGGATAAGAAAAAGCAGTGTGGAATGACTTTGGGTTATAACAAAGCATGGAGGGCTAGAGAGGTCGCCATGGGTTTAGCTAGAGATTCACCAGATGACTCATTTACCATTCTTCCTTCATATTGTCACATGCTTGAAATGAAAAATCCAGGGATAGTCACATTCATTGATATTGATGCTTTAAATCGCTTCAAGTATTTTTTTTATGGCATTAGGACCTTCCATTAAATGTTTTAAAAGTTGTATTCGTCCAGTGGTAGCTGTTGATGTAACTTTCTTGAAATGCAAGCATCAGGGCACCCTGTTTATTGCAACAAGTTTGTATGGAAATAACCAAGTCTACCCATTGGCCTTCGGTATTAGTGATTCATAAAATGACCAATCATGGCATTGGTTTTTTACAAAGTTACATGTGTTGATTGGTGAACTGGATGATCTTGTATTTATCTCTGACCGAAACATAAGCATTGCAAAGGCAGCTACAAGTGTGTTCCCTAATTCATTGCATGGTATATGTATGTATCACCTTGGTCAAAACATGAAGGCAAAATTTAAAGGTGTTGAAGTCCATGATATATTTTACAAGTGTTTAAAAGTTTATCGTGTTGTTGAGTTTAATCAAATTATGCGTCAAATAAGGGGTATAGATGCGAGTGTTGCATAATATTTGAATGAGGCAGATCCTATAAAGTGGGCTAGAAGTCACTTTGACGAAAGAAGACATTGCATAATGACAACGAACATTGCAGAGTGTTTGAATGACATTTTAAAGGATGCACGAGAGCTGCCGATTACAAAATTAGTTGAGCATATACGTGGTTTACTACAAAAGTGGTTTTGGGAAAGGAGCGAAGCTGCTGCAAAAATGAATACTCCAATGACAAAGTGGCCAAAAAAAAGCTACGTCGTAGGAGTAATAAATCACGTTGTTACCGTGTGCATCCTATCAATCTATACAAACACCAAGTCGTTGACGGATACTTAAATGGATTTGTTAACTTAATTGAGAAGACTTGTACTTACCAAAAATTTCAGTTGGGCCAACTCCCTTGTAGACATGCACTTGCTGCTTGTAACCTTCGTCGTTCTTCATGTTATGACTATTGCTCCCATTATTACCATAAGGAAACATTGGCTACAGCTTATGGTAGTTCCATTTACCCTGTTGGGCCTATCGAAGAGTGGGATGTTCCTGATGATGTACAAAGTCGTGTTGTTCTACCACCAAAAGGCCGCAAACCTCGCAGACGTCCGGCAAAAAAACGCAAACCATCTCGAGGTGAAGAAATTGTACAACGGAAGTGTGGTAGATGTGGAGGATTAGGACACAATAGGCAAAAATGTAAGGCACCAATTCCTTTATTCGATCAAAATGGAAACTCTTAAGGTATAATAAATATGTTTTATATTATAGTTTACAGTTGTTGATAATTGCTATTTAATTTTTAGAAATGATTAACTTTGTTGACTATGGATTTTTATGTTCTATAATTTATTGTTTATAATAATTTTACATGTTTATTTGTAGGTGGCTGGATGGCATGAGATATTGGTTTTGTAGTATTAATTTTTTGTTGTTTGACAGTGTTGTGTAAAACAGTTGACACAATTTAATATGCTTGTTTTTATGGATTTAATTGCTATGAAGCTTGTTGACAAAATTTAATATGCAGCTTTTTAAGGATTTAAGAGTTGTTTGACAGTGTTGTTATGAAGGTTGTTGTTATGGATTTAATTGTTTAAGATGAAAATGTTGATAGTGTTGTTAACTTGTTAACAAAGTTGTTATATGTGGTTATTTTGTTAAAATAGGCTCTGCATTCTAAAAACAAAAGCAAGTATTACATATCCATAAAAGGCCTTTTTATTTATGCATTTTCGCAATAAAACAACCCATAAATTTATTAAAAACAAAAACAACCCAAATTTCAGTATTTTTACAACAAAAACAGCCCCTAAATTAATTAAAAACAACCCATACTTTTTAAAACAAAACAGTCCCTGTAATTTAACAATAAAAGCAGCCCCTATATTGTAACAACAATAATAAAAAAAAAATAGCAAAGTTTCTGTATTTTCACAAAAAAACAAAAAAAAAAAAAAAAAAAAAAAAAAAACCAGCCCATACCTTGAATAAAAACAGCCCATACAATTTAACAGCCACTGCAATTCAGTATTTTCACAACAAAAACAGCCCTGCACTTTAACAACCAAAACTGTCACTACATTAAATAAAAACAGCAATTTCTACATGTTGTATTCAAGAATCCTGCTAGCTGCCAAATTCAAAAAACCAACCATTTTTGCTAAAACATGGCTACAATATCGTTTTCAATATCATCTAAAATAAGACTATAAGATATAGAACTTCCAATATTATTTTCATCAAAAGACTACAAGACTACAATAAAAGATACATAATTATAATAATTCTTCAACATACTAGTACTATGCTGTCTGAAATACTAGACAACCAAAGATTACAATTTCGAAGTGTTCAAAGGGCTATTCTTGATCGCCAAAGTTGTAAACACAAATTCTCACCATGTATCAAATGCTTCGCATACTTGATGACAAAAACTCCGCAATCACTCTTTTCCTATTGCGGCACATTCACACAACGCTCAACTAACCAATCCGACATATCTTCCTTGTGCTGCAATTCTGGCATTTTTGAGAAAAATTCTATCTTGTGAAGCAATAAAGGAAGCAGAGTAGATAAAGGTTTCATAAACTTCAAGAATTTCTTCCCTGATCCTATCAAGTTTATTTCAGAGTCGTACACAATGATCTTTCGTGCAATGAAGTCTATTTCAGCTAAGATCCAATATTTGCTCTCATAATTCAAAGGGATATACACCTATAAAATCGAATATATATTTTATTTTCATCAAATAATAATTAAAACCATACATCATAGTCATAAGAGAGCTTTTGAAAGTGCAGACAAAAAACTTATTTTATCTATTTCTATCCATGGAGTTGCTAACTTTGGTGATACGCCATTTGCATAATCAAACAATCTGTCTCTTTCAAACCACAAACCTTCTTCATTAATATACCGTTCATACCTTGCATCCAAATTTTGCTGTTTTTTTTTTTAGAAACATTAAAAGTAACACGTTAAATTTATTATTTCAATAAAGGACATCGTACATATAAGATTACATACAACTAATTTGTACCTGTAAAAATACATCCGTCGTGGTGCAAATCTCCATTTTAGTGGTGGGAGAGTTAGATTTGACTTGATGAATCCAGTACAATACATAATCTATATGCTGATACAGAAAGTAAAGGTTCACTCTTAGGGTATAACAAAAAATAGCAAAATCCATATATTATGTTTCAATGTAACACATACCTGGTCATTCAACCATTTGTTAGGCGTTATGAGGGTTTTGGACCAAGCCCGAGTAGCCTGACACAGCGGTAGTTGTATAACATTCTTGCTGAAATATCAAATAAATCATTGTTAGATGCACACAATGGGAATCACTAGCTATGTATTTGGTTGTTATAACAAAATTACGAACATAATATACCTGACATCTACAGAATCATCTTCTTCTACCCATGCCATGAATTTGTTCAACTCAGACTGCAGCAACTTAGGAAATGGTTTGAATTTGAGTAATTTTTTTGGCTTTTTTACCTCAATGTCTGTATATGGAGTCTTCAACACAGCAGCCTTTCTGGAGCGTCTTTTGAGAGGTAGTGGTTGATGCTGTTCATAAACAATGATACTCCTCTCTGAGTGAACTGAACTACAAACCCCCTCGCATGCCGCTTTCTTTTTCATATCTTCCAAGGGTCTGGTGATTTCAATAGTTGTGTTGCATTTGTCCTCAACCTGTGAAATATTTATGTAGGATTTATTGTATCAAAGATAATATCAAATATTATGAACAGAGTTGCAGAAGCATGTGAGGTCTTAAATATATGAAATATAAAAATAAAAAATAAAAATCTAAGAGATCAGTTAGTAATTAATTTCAGTTTGGTAGATCATTTTTTTATTTGAATTTCACAAAGGACTAGCTAAGAAAACTGGCTCTTAAATCCTTTTTTGAGATCCCAAGTCCTAACAACTTCGACAATATATATTTTTTTAATTTTTTTTTTAAAGAGATCTCTACTCTTGATTTAACAAACAAATATAAAAGAATAAACAATAGAAGATTTTGTAGAAATTGTTTATCACCTTCTCAGCAGGTGTGTTTTCTTCATCATCACTTAGATCATCCACATGCATTTGTGCTTCAAAGTGTTCCTGGACACCTTTCTCTTCACCATCCCAAACATCCACATTCAATTGTTCATCCACTGTATCCAATACAGCTTTCTCATCCATATTCTTACCATCCATTTCCATATCATTCTCCATTTTTTCCTTACAATTATATTCATCTTCTGTGGGAGTCTGTCATTTGCCTCCTAATAAACTGATAATGAAATCTAGCTTCTTGTCCATTGCATCTACGCGCTTTCCAAGTGCATCTAATTTCCTTGTGTTCTCATCATTTTTGACGTTACAATCCTATGATTAATTTGAATATTAGATTATATTAGTCATATATGCAATAACTTAAAAAAAACATACAATGGATATTAAGTGTTAGCTCACAGGACAAACAGGTTTTGACTTTTGCTGGTGCCATGTAGATGCATTTGCTTTTCTTCAGCCTCTTCACGTGCAACATTTTCAGACCCATTAGAGGCTCACATATCCTCTTCGCCTTCACCATTGATCTTTGGTGGTTCTAACGCGCAGTCAGGGCTGAGTAGGAATTTGACATACTCCTCTCCACTCTCTAGAGGAGTGGGGTGCAGCTTTTTCAAAACCTGAGTCTACCATAAATAAATAGTAGTATGGGTTAGTGTGCATAAACTTCAATGTTTGAAATTAATTAAGCAATTACATTCTTTAAACTTACATTTTTTCGATCCAACAACTTCATAACAGATGAAGCATCAGGCGTTCCGGTGGTATTCCAATTTACAATCCACGGAAGCAAAGAACCAGATTTAATAGCAATCGCAACTCCAACAGCAGGAATTGCCACACACGCCCAAATCTAATTGTTAAAAAAAAAAAAAAAACTATCAATAAAAGTAACAATTAAAAATAAAAGCATTGCGTAGTTTACACTTTAGATGCACTAACCTGAAATGCATAAGGAAACCCATGCAATGGATATTGTATGATACAATCCTTTTCCTTATTGGCCTGACGCTTCCTTTTTTTTCCCTGATACTGTCTCTCTCAAGATTGTATGATACTTTTTAGACAATTTTCTCAAATCCCTCTGAAGACAGTTCAAAGTTGTCTCATAACACTTTCTACCCCACGGGTACTTGTTGAAGGTTTCTAAATCTTCCAACAATTCAACATGTTGGGCCCCGATATAGACTTTCTAATCCTTGCCAAACAAAACCGTCTCCAAAAAATAAAGTAAAGCTAGCTTCACCATGTCTTCATCATTATCTGAAGAAGCAGCTTTGAACATTGCCTCCAAAGTTTTATTATTGAATCGCACTTCCCCATTCAACATTGACGACCGAAAACTCCCACTACCATCCCCTTTTTCCTTACTTAGCACCGGAGGGTCAGGGCCACACTCTAAACCAGTGATGAGGCAAAATTTTTGAATAGAAAACCGTAATTTCTTGCCACCTATTGCAAACCACATCTCAGATTTATCAGGAGACGGTATTTGTCTAAGTAAGAGATGATGTACCAGCTGCCCGGAAAACTTAAGGTCATTCATGTCTAGAAGTTTCCCAAAGCATGTTGTGCGGAAGAGGGATAGTTGTGCCTCCGTCGACTTTTTCTTAATGCACTTTACAGCAGCCGTTGACGAAGTGCTGTTTATCTTCCCCGGAAAATGTTCTGCAACCTTTATTAACAATTCCATCTCTTCTCCCATTTAATTATCTTGAAACATAACATAAAACCATAAAATATTTATATTAGTATAAATGTTTTAACAGAATAAGCAATTTAAGGTGATGGATATTACTGTAGTTGGAAATTCCAAACAGCAGTAAGAAATTCCCAACGGCTGTTAGGAATTCTCAACAGCCGTTGGGAATTCCTAACTGCAATTAGGAATTCCTAACGGCCGTTAGGAATTCCTAACACCCCCCAACGACTGTTGAGAATTCCTAACATCCGTTAGGAATTCCCAACGGCTGTTAGGAATTTCCAACGGCTGTTAGACTGTTAGGAATTCTTAACACCCGTTGGGAATTCCTAACACTCGTTAGGAATTCCCAACGGCTGTTGAGAATTCCTAACAACAGCCTAGCAACACAAGCCACAAACAAACAGAGGCAAACAGCCCACAAACAGAGCAAGGCACCAGCCAAGCAAACAAGAACCGAGAACAGAGACCAAAAGGAGAAGAAAAAAATAGCAAGAAGACAACAACAACACTAAATCCCCACACCCACCCAAAACCAAGAGCAAGTCACATGTCACCCCATTCCACAAATCCCCACTCATGTTGGATCTCATCTTCGCCAAACTATCCGCAAAGAAATTGAAAGCACGAGAATCAAGAATCAAATCCTTCTTTCCATCCCTCTTTGGCCCAT
Source organism: Acer negundo (assembly GCA_035582765.1). Taxonomy (NCBI): domain Eukaryota; kingdom Viridiplantae; phylum Streptophyta; class Magnoliopsida; order Sapindales; family Sapindaceae; genus Acer; species Acer negundo. Next base: position 39,012,624 of record CM069241.1, read on the forward strand.
CACTTATCAATTTTTTGGTCAAGGAATAGAGGCCTCGAGATTGCTCGAATCAGAGGGTATACAGACACATTTGACCTTTGTTTACAGGTACATATATAATAATGTAAATGGTCAGGGGATATGTTAATATATTGACACCGATATGATATAGAGTGTATTTTCTTTAAAGATCTTTAAGTCAGAGTTTCTATGATAAGTTGATATATATATTTACTCATTTGACTAACCTAGATCTTTATGAATAATCTGTTAAAAAGCAACATGGGATTCTCATGTAAATGTTGTATTCTAGTATGTTGCAATTGTCTTTCCATACATGTTCTTTCTGTTTGGTGTTAGTTTAATGACACATGTAACTTACATGTTCTTTCTTGACTTATATCAGTCGTAACATAGTTGTTGTCATAAAGTAATTTCCTTGGATGAAACAAAGAACTGATAGCACTAACATATAACTCTATTTTGATAAAAAGTCCTATCAAGTATCTTTGATATGATCCTTGTCATTCCTAATTAATAAACACTTATATTGTGGTGCCTTTTTACTACTGTTTTTGCTAATTTAGAATGTCATGATTAACTTTGTCATTGTTTCTAAGTTAAACTATTTACCTATTTCTCAAGCATTGGCCTGGTGTGTCTTCAGCTTTGCTCAAGCTGTGGCTGCTGCTCAAGCTAGTGCTGCTGCTCAAGCTGGTGCTTCTGTTATTCAAATATTTGTTGGCCACCTTAGGGTATTTATTTGCCTTCTAGTATTCATAATAGTTAACAAACCTTCATTTTAGTTAGTACTGAGTCTAGTGACATCATTAAGGTGCAAATGTGCTATTTCAGGATTGGGTACGCAATCATTTTAGTGACCCCGAGATAGAATTTGCTCTTAAAAGAGAAGAGGAGAGGATCTTGGGTTGGCTTTGGTTAGTTTACAAACATTTCCCTTGGAATTTGTAATTCAAGAAAGTTGTGTTTGTGGCATGATTTGTTTGGTGAATAATACACCATATCCATAATAATAATAATAATAATAATAATAATAATAATAATAATAATAATAATCTTGTATTCAGTTGTGATTGTTTTATTTTGTTTACGATTTCTTCAAAATCATGTATTGTTCCTATTATGTCAATCTTTGTGTGAAGCTACTAGCCTACTAGTATTGGAATCTCACTTTATCATTTAGCTCTATCTAGATCTGTACTTTTCTTACTAATGTGGAGCTATATGTTTTGATAAAGCCAAATGCCATTGTGTCTTTTAATGTCTGTTGAGCAGTATCCTTTGTCCTTTTTGCTGCTGAGGTGAAGCTAGTTGTGAACCATTCGATATCAGTCTGATTTCCTCATTTTTGCTTATTTGTCGATCCTTGTATATTTGTATCATTGCATTCAGAATTCAGGTGTACCTTTGTAGGTCAATCTTACTTTTAGGTTTGGATTCTGTATTGCATTTTGGTTTCCTAACTGGTTTTACGAATTCCTAACGAATGTTTGGAATTCCCAACAAGTGTTAGGAATTTCCAACTTCTGTTAGGAATTCCTAACCGATGTTGGGAATTCCTAACACCAGTTGGAAATTCCAAACACTCATTAGGAATTCCAAACATCCGTTAGGAATTCCTAACACCCGTTAGGAATTCCAAACACCCGTTAGGAATTCCAAACACCCGTTAGAAATTTCTAACACCAGTTGGGAATTCCTAGCACCAGTTGGGAATTCCTAACACCCGTTAGGAATTTTAAATGTCCATTAGAAATTCCAAACATAGCAAGAATTCCTAACATCCGTTGGAAATTTCTAACACCCGTTGGGATTTCCTAACACCCGTTGGTTGGTGTTTTTACAATGTGATTGTTATGATTGTGTGGGGCGTTTGGTGATGACAACAATGTTTGAGTGTTTTTGTGTTTGGTAATTTTGGTATAGTGATGTTTGATTTGCTATATTGTTAGTGTTTTTGCCATCTTATTGTTATAGTTGAGAATTCCTATATTGCTGGGTTTAGTAATATTTGAATGTTTGGATTGGATTTTGCGGTGGCTGTGTACTCTTAGGTTTGGTATTCTGTACTGTATTTTGGTTTCCTAACCGGTGTTAGGAATTCCCAACCGCTGTTAGAAATTCCTAACTTATGTTAGAAACTCTTAACACTGGTTGGGAATTCCTAACACCCGGTGATTTGAATAAGATTATTGCGCTGAGAAGTTACTGGAGTCCTACGGGATTTGTGAGGTCTGCCCTCTGATTCAAGTTTTCGCAAAGCTTCATTATATTGCATTTGAATTATTACATCATTGTTGAGTGGAAGTTTTAAATCTTTTCTTCTCTGATTCTTGCTTGACTTGAGTCTAGAAATTTAGTGACATTGTGTTTAGTTTTTTGACTTTCAAATTATTAAAAATTTTAAACCTCTTCTTTCGTGAAGGTGGCAAGGACTGGGAGGGTGGCATTGGTGCGGGAGCCAGGAGTAGATTCCACATCCCTACGAGGATATCCTCTACCTTTGTAATATTTGAGATATTTAGTAGCTGCTTGATAGGTTTTTTGAGTAGCATAAGATGAATGTTTGTGTATTTCGAAGTTGAGTTAGAGATGGTAATTGTGCTTGATATGCTTATTGCACATCTTTGTCCAAGAGGAAACAACTGTTTAGTTAGGCTGATATGTACTTCGTAGTGTTGAATAAATGATTATAAAGTTAGGTTCCTTTTATTACAGAATATCTTTATTTTCCATTTTAATGATCAAAAAATGCAAATTCAACTTCAATATGTTATATATTCATAAGAGATATTCAGGTTGGCTGCGAAAATATATGGCAAAAGTTTCATTCCACTACAAATACAACTTTACAGATGGTAAATTCCAAGAGAAGAAATGTGTAAAAAGTAGTGTTTGATCTTAATGATCTCCATTTAAAGTGTGGATCAATTGTTCAAAAAAAGAGCCAACTTAAATCCAGAACTAAAGAGAAATTTCACTAATAAAAAATAACAATTATAATATACACAATTGCTTAAGGTTACAAAAGATGTGCTCTAGATATATGAAATATAATAATATGAATCATCAAAGCTACAAACATTACAAATATTCAAATGCCTTTTCTTAATGGCATCAAACGGTGCTAAAACCTAGGTGAATTGAAGATGAATTTCATTTTGATGGAGCACTCGTTTGGATTGGCTTCAACAAGACGAGATACGATGCCATGTAATGACCCATACGACATTTCCCTTGAAATTGAAATTATTTTAGACATTCCATATTGATATTTGAACTTCTCACCACTGTTAATCCATTCACCGCCGTATAAAACAACAAACCGGACTTTATCCATACAACCCACCTTTCAAATGCATAAGAAATTTATAATTAAATTCCAAAACAAATATTCTAAATTCATAGTACATTGAATCTACAAAATATTCTTACTTCTAAACATTATGTGGAAATAATGATGCCTTCAAAAATTTTCAACGGGTGTTAGGAATTCCCAACGGGCGTTAGAAATTCCTAACAACTGTTAAGAATTCCTAACGGGCGTTAGAAATTCCTAACTTCCGTTAGGAGTTCCTAACACCCGTTAGGAATTCCTAACGCCCGTTAAGAATTCCTAACTCCCGTTAGGATTTTCAAACAAACGTTAGGAATTTCAAACACTTGTTACGAATTCCAAACGGCAATTGAAAATTCCTAACAGTGTTATGAAATTCCTAACGGATGTTGAGACTTCCTAACGATTGTTAGGAATTCCCAACGACTGTTAAGAATTCCTAATAGCTGTTGAGAAACAGTGTTGGACACATTAAAAAAAAATAGTTTCAATTGTCTAGATTCAATACTATAATGGAAAATCAACCACAACAACATCAAATTCAACCAAGACCCATGCTCTATTACACTCATGTAAGCTATTTTTACAAAAATAAAGAACCCTAATACACAAATCTAAGTAAATAACACATTTTAACAATAAATAAACTCAAAATTTAGCTTGTGAACTTTAAATTGACCACAAAAACATCAAATTCAACCAAGACCCATGCTCTATTACACTCATGTAAGCTATTTTCACAATATTAAAGAACCCTAATACACAAATCTAAGTAAATAACACATTTTAACAATAAATAAACTCAAAATTTATCTTCTGAACTTTAAATTGATCACAACAACTTCAAATTCAAACAAGACCCATGATTTATTATATAAATGTAAACTATTTTCACAAAAATATTACACAAATTCCAGAAAATCGGACATAAAATTCGGATATAAAGTATAAAAGTTCAAAAAAAATAAAAACTCACCTCAAAGCTTCAATGGAAGGAACCCTTGTGGAGTTGCTCAATGGTAGAGTTGTTTCTTTCTACTTGCTCAATGGTAGAATTGCTTAACTTGTACTTGCAAAGGAAGAGAGAACAAAAGAAAAAATTTTGAAGAGGGAAAAGAATGAGGGTCGGCTGGGAGGAGAGGAAGAAGTGATGAAAATAAGGACAAAATAGATATATAATGAATAAAAGAGAAAAGTTAGTAAGTAGGGGTAAAATGGTACGTACGCATGAAAAAAAAGTTAGTTTTGCAAGTTTTTCAAAAATGAGTTAGATTTCAATTTTAGGCTCCCAAATGGGTTATTTTTCAATAAAACCCTTTATATTTTTGTGTGTTTGGGTTTTTATATATTAACATTGACTAATAGAAAAATTGGTAATAATCGAGTAACAACCCATTCACCCCCCTCTAGGTTGTATTTGGCACATGTAATATATATTTTCAATTGGTATTAGAGCAGGTTCCTAGACATACCTATAAGATCCTTGCCATACTTGTGTGTCATGCATTTATGTGCATTTTGTTCGTTGCATTCATTTGCATTCATCTCATTCATTAAACATAATGAGTGGCATTGAGATGTTAGAGAGTAACTTGACCTCCTGGAAAGGAAAGAAATTAACTTCGATGAGGAGATAACTCTTATGGTGGAGAGATTTAGGAGATTTTTGAAATCTTAAAAGAAGGGTATGACCTCCAAAGTAAAGGAGGAGATGGAAAATGACCTTACTTAAGAAGGATGAAGCAAGTAAGGATTATTCCTCAAGGATAGATGACCCTTGCCTTGAGTGTGGTGGATTTGGCCACATTGCCTCCATGTGTGGTAACTTGAAGTACAAGAAGGGAGGAAAAGCTATGATCGCTACTTGGAGTGATAATGAAGTTGAAGTAGTTGAGGGGTGTTCCACTAGCTCAATTGAGTGTGAGAACAACTACTTCACTTATTCGGTCTCCTACCATGAAGAAGCTCAAGCCGTTACCAAGTGTTTGTCACTTGAAGGATTCAAGAACAGTAACTTGAAGAGTGGGGACCAAAGAGGAACGAGTTTGAGAGAAGTTAGTCTTGACAATATGATCTACTCAAGCACAAGTGGGAGAAGCTTCAATCAAAAGAGTACATGCTCGGAAATCTCTTGTGATAATGAGGTGAATTATCAAGAGGTTATTGACCATCTTCAAAAGCGCTTGAAGAGGAAGAAAAATGATATCCTTAGGTTGAAAAAGGATAATCTCCAATTAAAAACTAAAGTGACTTACTTAGATGAGGAAGTTTCACTTGTAAGAGTGAATGAAGTGATGTTGGAGAATGAGCATGAAGAGGCAAGAAAGTTGCTTGCCAAATTTACTTCGGGATCGGAGAAGCATTGGCAAGAAGCCCAATGACAAGCAAGAGCTTGGATTTATAGATGATGAGACCACACATTCCTTGGACAAGACTACATTTATGAAGGAGATATCTCCTATTTGTCCGCCTCTATTTCAACACCCAAGAAATGTCTTGTTGTGGGTGAATCTTCTAATAGCTCATCCTTAAAGATGCTTCTAAGAAACCAAGCCAAACCTCAATCATTGAAAATGCCTCAACCGAAGTCTCACCAACCATTGAGGCATGCTCCATCAACTGGCTCATCCACCTCAAAGAGCTAAACCACAAATGCACCATCCTCCGACTCATGGTCCAAGGACAAGCCAATCAGTGCAACATTAAAGACAACCTCATCAACATGACAATGCAACGATGAGAACTCAATGCAATGGTATGAAGTCTTCTTTTGTACCTACTTGTCATTATTGTGGTATGATTGGTCACTTAAGACCAAATTGCTTTAATTACATCAAGAGGTGTAGAATAGAGAGCATGAAAGAAAAGAGGTTGAACCGTAGGGCTATGCATGATCCTAGGAAACCTAGAGAACTTAATATTTTGACCACTAAAAATGATATGGTGGAACCTAGGTTGGATAAGGAAATTAAGCATCCTTTCCCTTGTGCTAGAATATCACCCATAGATACTATTAAGTCAAATGGACTTAGTATGTCTATAGGAACTTGTCTCTTGCCCTGATATAGTACGAATTTGACCCCATGAGGAGAGCTCAAGCAAAGTGAGCGAACTTGGATGATTTGCTATGTGCAAAAAGTTGATTATTTTTATGCTCTTTTATGATTTCTTGAGAGTGCTTGGTGAATAACATTGATTAATGCTTTAATAATGTTTTTAATTATACCTTGCACGGTTGCTTTGTTTGTAATGAATGATTTCTATTTTTGCTCGAGTATGTTTCTCTATTTGAGGAATGTTCTACTTGTTAGTGCATGTGATTGACCACAAATTTTTCTCTATGTTCATGATTCTATGATATGCATTCTTAAGCTCTCTCTTGAAAAAGGGCTACTGGCAATATGACGTGCAATTGCCTAATGTAAGAAATGGCTACTCATTTGAAACCGAGTGAAAGCCATCAAGAGAGTTACATTTGCATGATAAACATAAATACTTGCTTGCTAGGATAAAGGAGAAAAACAAAAAAGTTGAAAAATTATTGTGGTGTGAGTGATGCATTGCTTAATAAAGATGTCAAAATTGTTGATTGATGATGTGTCTTGCAATGTAGAAAAGATGACATAATTTTGATGTGATTAGTACACTTGCACAAAAATGCTTGGATATATATCTTATTGTCATAACAACAGGGCTTTAATTGGTTTTACTTCATTTGGAAAACCTATTGATTTTTGCTTTGATTGATTTTTATGCATGAGCTTAATAGTGTTTGTATTACATGCTAAGCAAATTTTACACACACACACACTTTTTTGTGAATAAAATATCCTTGATTCTCTCTCAATTTCTTGAGTTGCATAAAGTTTGTTAATATGATTATACAAATGCCTTTTGTGCTAATAGCTCTCTTTGCTAACGCAACCCGATATGGAGAGCTCCTTTGCTGATCTCATGAATAAAATGGGGAGAAGTCTTGAGAGATATAGGGGGAGCATTGTGTATGCTTTGGTGGAGATGCCTTGAGAGAGAGTAACCCTTTAGGGGGGAGCATTGCACATACATTTATTTGATATGGTTTTTTTTTAGTGCAAATGCTTTTTATGTTTGTTCACCTCACATGCATTTGTTCTTGGAAAGTGTTTTCTTGCTATTGTGTGTAGGTATGATGATCTACGAAGAGATTGAAGACCTTGAAGACTTAGTTTCTTAGGTTTCTCTTATTGTAACGTAGAATATACATTTGTTGACTAATAGCTTTCTTTTTTTGCTTTGTGAGGATATTTTGTGAGTGGTATTTTGTCATGAAATAGCCAAATAGGGAGATTGTGATGACCTCTATTTTTTGATTGACTTATTTCATGACATACTACATTGGGGATGATTGTGTAATAAGTAGTTCAGGTCTTCTTGATGACTATCAAGGCAAGCTTCCAAGCATCTCCATAACTTTAAGATCAAGAGCTTTAAAAGGTATATCACTTGACCTTGATTCTTGAAGAGATTAGGTGTACACACACAATTGCATGCATATTTATCTATCTTGCATTTGTTATCACGCATGTGTGTTTCATTGAATTGTGCATCTATGTCATTTTTCACACTTCACACTTGCATAACTTTCATATTAGGTTAAGTGTTTTTTATGTGTTGAGAAAAGGAATTTTTACCTTGACCGCAACTTGTGCCGTCGGGCTTACTGTCGGCTGTGCAATTGCCTGCACCACAGTTTTGTCCAAAGAAGTCTCTCTGATGTACCACTGCCCATACCACCGTAGGTGCATGTTGCCTCCGTAGAGGTCCCCTACCGCGCAACAGTTCAGAGGCTACACACCGTGTGTACTGAGTTTGGGACACCTTGTCCATTCCGCAGTACGTACAGCGGTCCAACGTGTTTTTATAACCTGTTTGTCAAAACGATGTCATTTCATCTAGGATAGCATATATATTGATCTCTTACCTCTCTTGGCCGATTTAGAGCTTAAAACAACATATTTTATAGAGAGGAAGAGCTCCCTTAGTGAGAGAAAACACAAGCTTGCTTCTTTAACTCTCCAAACCCAAAACCCATCAACATTTTGCGTTATTCAACATCATTTGAGCATGGGTCTTCATGGTTTCATGACTAGGTAAGTTATAACTTCATTGAATATCATTTAAGGTTCTTCTTACTTTAGATTAGGTTTTTATTACATGATTAAGTACCTAGACTCTCTTTATTGCATATATTTATGAGTCTTGATAATATGATTGGGTTTGTATTTTGATAGCTTATTTGATTAGGGTGTTTTTTTTATTTATTTTTTATTTATTTTTTTATTTTTTATTTTTTACCTAAATAACTAAGCTTTGATTATTCTTGAGACATTCATTGATAACTAGATTGATAGATTTGTGTTTGACAATCTAGTTAAGCTCTCTCGAATATTAAAGGTTGTTTGTTGACAATTAGGTTGCTGAAATCTCTTTGCATCTAATTTAGTCCTCATGTATGTACATATAGACTTGTTTGATAACTAGGATGTTAAATTGCATTTTCTACATCTAGTTAAGCATTTAGTGTTTAGTCTAGCACTTTTTGCATTTGTGCCTCATTATTGCCATATTCACTTAGACTTTTAATTCTCTTCAATAAGTCAAAGTCTTGTGGCTTCTAGGTGAAGTTGCACAATTATTGTACTACCTCCTCTATAAAAGGCCTGTAGGTAGATTAGAAGGTGCTCACGCCAAAAGTAGTGGATTGTGGAGATCGCTTGAGGGTCTAACTTTTTCTTCATATAGAGGTTGTCTAGGGTTGGTCTAGAATCACTGTAAAAGGCATGCATGTACGTAGTAGTAGTGGGTTAGTGACTGAGAATAGTTGAGGTCAACTTAGGCTACAAACATCATTATCTAGAGTGGATTTAAGGACCATGTGTGGCTAACAGAATAGCTCGTGGTTTTTCCTTGTTGAAGGTTTCCACGAAAAAATCAAGTGTTCTTTAATTTCCGAACTTTACACTTGATTTATATTTTTGTGTGTTTGGGTTTTTTATATGTTAACATTGACTAATCGAAAAATTGGTAATAATCGATTAACAACCCATTCACTACCCTTTCCCCCCCTCTAGGTTGTATTTGACACACATAATATATATTTTCAATAGCAAAATATAGAGGTGTAACTTTCTCTTCATATAGAGGTTGTAACTTTCTTTTCATATAGAGGTTGTCTAGGGTTGGTCTAGAATCACTGTAAAAAGCATGTGGGTACGTAGTAGTAGTGGGTTAGTGACCAAGAATGGTTGTAAACATCATTACATATAGTGGATTTGAGGACCGTGTGTGGCTAGCAGAATAGCTTGTGGTTTTTCCTTGTTGAAGGTTTCCTCGTAAAAATAAAGTGTTCTTTAATTCCGCACTTTACACTTGATTTATATTTTTGTGTGTTTGGGTTTTTATATTTTAACATTGACTAATCAAAAAATTGGTAATAATCGATTAACAACTCATTCACCCCCTCTAGATTGTATTTGACACACGTAATATATATTTTCAATAACAAAATAATTGTGTTATGGATGGAAATTGAATAGAAAAAAACTTTTATTTATCATTTATGTAGGAAATATACATGTTACCTTGTATGGTCAAGGACTTCTTCGTTTTCTGATTAAGCACAAACAATTTCATGTTAATGCAAACAATCCAATTTTTATTAGAAAAAATAAAAATCACTTTCTTCTTCCATGGCCAAATTAAGAGAAATATGACCTTTCCCTTCACAGGTCTCGTCTCCATGTGGGTAGAGAATCAGTTTCCTAACACAAATTTCATGAGTATATTAAATTAATAAAAATTAAAAAGAAAGGTAAATGAGCATTTCAACTTAATTAACATTCGTAACTCTTTAAAAAATAAAAAATAAAAAAAAATAAAATATAAAAAAACGTAACTTTGTAACCTCCAACATCATAAAAACCAGATTCGTATGCTTTTCCTTGTCCATGCCATAAAGAGTATGACTCTATTTTCAGCGTAAAGTGAGCTGGTGGAATATCTCTTTCATATCACAAAATTTCTAAAAATAATAATAGGAAAAACAATACAATAGGAGAAATAAATTGATTGGCAAGAAGAAACAAAACAGTAGGAAAAATAAATCAATGCATACAAAAAACTGATGGAAAATCCATAGCTAAAATTAAACTTCAATTGGAATAAAAATACCATGTCGGTTATACCTCGCAAAACACACTTGAATTTGAATCTTGAAGTTATAAAAAAACGATTAGACAAAAATATGAATTTAAGTAAAGGAAAATTTTAACAAGTTGGCTTTTGATACATATTAACATAATTACTTACTGAGACTATTTATAGACAGATGTAAAGTTTCTTGACGAAGGGAAAGCTATAGGTTCTCGAAGTTGACTAGCACCGTAGGCTACTTGAAATTGAACGAGGCCGGTGGTGTAGTACAATGATTAGTATAAAATATCGTTCCCTTCAGGATTGGTTGATGAGTATCAAAATTGATTAACCTAATTACTATTTGGATAATCGAAATTTAATGAAGATGATTATGCTACTCAAATTAATTAAAACTAAGATTAAACTAATTAACAAAACACGATTAACTACAAGCAATCACACAAGGAAGCACACAAGCAAATATATTGTAACTTATATGAGATGAATGGCTAAGGCTTTCGAATCCACCTACCAAATTATCAACAATTTATAAATTCACCATTAGAATAAATTATGCAAGTGTTAATATGTAGACTCATGTACTCTTAATTAATCCCCATTCTCTCTCAAGCAATAAGAAAATTATTCATGCACACCAATAACCTATATGTCGATGATTATCCGAACTATGCATAAATTCATCAAGTGTTATGGCACACTAGCTAATGCGTCCTATAGGCTAGTATCACATATTTCTATCTTACTAGACCTATATCATGCATTTCATCAAGCACGTTGTGTGCTTCTTCTCTCGGTACATCACACAACAACCAAAGAGTAATCAAGTGTTAGCTAGACACTTAAAAACAAGTAAAAGCATGAACACATGTACACAACACATGCATTTATAGATAAAGTAGTGGTCTTTATTGATGAATCATGGGAAAGGTTTCATCTTGGTCTTAGCCAAGGATGATTTAGTTCATATTACAACATAAAGCCATATATGATAGACAATAAGTACAAATCATGGCAAAATTCTCTAAATACATGTAAAATAAGAGAATGGTGTGTGGAGAAAACTATATAGAGTGCTCTCTCTTCTCTATGCTTGACTTGATGTGCTTGGCTCCTTCTCTCCTTGATATCCTTCTTGCTTCAAGGTGGAGTTTTTATGGTGGGTTTAGGTGTAAAGGGTAGGGATTTGTGTTTTGACGGTGGGATTATGTGTTTTGGTGAAGGTTTTATGGATGAATTTTGTGATTGGTGAGGTAGATTGCTTAAAGGTGAGATTTTGGGCACTTTGAAGCTAGAATGTGGTGGAAAGGTGTCGGGGAAGAAAGAAAGAAGGTTATTTATAGTGTTTGGAAAATTAGGGCACAAAACCCCAAAAAAAGCTGAGTTGGAGCACTTATGCGCAGTATGTGCATTGTACAAACAACAATTGTATTGCGCTAGATTGTATTGCGCTGAGTCTCTAGATCAAAAGATCTGGTGGTGTGCTTGTTGAGTAGTGCTAGTGATACGCTGTATGAACAATGCATACACTTCTTCTTCAACTCTTCACTTTGTCCCTTGAATTTCCTTAACTTTGCAATATTAACCTTGGATTAATAAGGAAGCCAGCACAAGCTTATTAAGAGGTTAAATACTTGATTTTTACTTGGAAAACGAATGCAATCGATAGGATATGGAGGGTACACCAAGTGTAGAAATGGAAGTTTTTAGAATCCACGAGCTAGGTTGTATGGATACAGACACATATACGGGGATACGACACGGTACGATCCAAGGATACAAAAAATCTACAAAAGAATTGACAATTCAATCAACACATATTCTCAATAAACATTTATCCTCTCTTACTTTTTTTATTTATTATTTTTTTTTTAGAGCGGCAGCAATATCCACTTTTGAGCGATGAAGAAGAAACCCTAGAATCTAGTCCTTTTTTTTTTTTGGTTGAAATATTACATTATTATATAAATTCGGAGTTTTTTTTTTTTTTCTAGGAGGAGGAGGATTCAAACCCGCAATCTCGTGGTGCAGGTGTGGGGGGTTTTACCACCGAACCAACTTCATCTTGTTACCCTAGAATCAAGTTAGGTGTATAATGTAATTAGATACTTTTATAAAATAACCTCCGCTTTTGACCCCAATACCTTTTAAAATTATAAATTGAACCCTTTTTTTTTTTTTTTTTTGAAAAGCAATTTATTAAGGGTGGATAAACCACCAAGAAACGAGTTGAAAGACCACCAGAGAAAGCAACAACCCAAAAGCACACAAAAGCCAGAACAGTGCAAGCCAAAACAAGGGTAAAAACAGACCCAGAACATGCAGAAAAAACACCAACACCCTTCCAAAGGAAGCCCACACCAGAAAAAGACAAAAAAAAAAAAAAAACAGAAAGACAGGAGCAAAACAAATCAAGATAAACTACAAGACAACACCTCCAGGCCCCCTTATACACCTTTCACTAAAATGTTCACCCCCTCCCTAAACGTATCCAACTTTGTACTAAAATAATTATAAATTGACCCTTCTTTTTACAAAATCGTGTAGGAAATAGAAAAATAGAGGTCAAAACTCAAAACAACATTTTCTTGGAAAACCGCTACCTGGTATGGGGGAAATAACATTTTTTTTTATTAGACACTTGATAATAGGAAGACAATGTTAGAACACTAGTGAGGAGGGAATCCAAATCCAATGTTTTATTATTATTATTATTATTTTTTTAAGGACTTGATCCAATTCCAATGTTAAAATACATTCTCTCAAATTATTTACATAAAAGACATGTAATTCCATAATTTCTTTTACAAGTAAATTTTTTGAAATTAATAAAAATAATAAAGGCATATAAGAAATAAATTAATGGCCATGAAGAAGATGCATGACCATATACTTGATGACATGTAGTATAGTCTAAAACTACTTACTTTTTCCACTCTTTGATAATGTTCTACTAACATTATAGAATTTATCCTAATAGTTTGTTGTAATTGAAAATGAGAGAGAGAGGTGAGGTTAGTTTCCAATCTAGGCAGTCGGGTGAGAGAAAAGACTTATAGTCATACTTGGTTTCAATTTATGCAGACAACTTGAATCCAGTTGTAGATCAAAAAGGATTGCGGGGTATCTTTAAAGCGTTTGGCCATGTCAGAGATATTTTCTTGTCTTCCACGAAGAGCTTTAGGAGAAGTAGATATGGGTTTGTCCGTTTTGCTTTGTTAGATGAAGCCAAGAGAGTTGCGTGGTTGACAAACGGTATGCATGTGTACGGATGTCCAATCATGGCCAAACTAGCTAATCTAGATTGGAGCAATAGGAAGATGCATGTTGTTAATAACTAAAGACGGAGGACTAGAAAGGTTGATATATCTGCGAACCATAGGCATGTTCAACCTGGGCTATTTTTTGCTAAGGCGGTTAAGGAAACAATGGACAGTAGTGAGCCTTATGTCATCAGCCAGAATGTTAACCGGAAGTGTGTTAACCTTGGCTTTGAACAAAGGATGGGGAGTCATAGTGTAGATTTGAGGATGGAGACCATGTTTTGGGATGAAACCAAATATGACTCTAGTTGGCTAGATTATAGTTTAGTGGGAGTCTTAAAGTCTTTCATCGACATATCATCTGTTATTTATAGTCTGCTTGATAAAAAGATTTTCTTTACCTTTTATTATTTAGAAGACAAGAACGTTCTATGGCTATTCTGATCTTTAGAGTATAGGGAGTCATTTCTGTATAATAAAGCTCTGTGGAGTGGTTTTTTCTCCTCTTTATGTGCTTGCTCGCCAGCCAACACTCCATAAGCTAGGCTTGCTTGGATGGAGTTTGCTAACGTTCTTAAGGATTGTTGGAATGAGGTTTTTTTCAAGAGGTTAGGATGGGTAGTAGGTGAATTGTTATTTATTGATGAGGAGACGTTAGACAGGAGAACTTTGGCTAATGGGAGAGTATCGGTGCTGATTACAAAAGGCCAGAAACGTCCAAAGGTATTTAAGGTGAATACGAGGAGGCAAAATTTCACAGTCTTTATTAAGGAAGATCATGAACCTATTAAGTATAAAGTGATCCTAAGTTGGTTAGGACTTGATTGGTTTGATTCTGACGGTGAGACAAGCTCTAGTTTGGGGGCTTCTGATGGTGGTCGTTGCGGCGGCTCCGATAAGAGGCATGTAAACGAAGAAGCGTTAGGGAGGCCTGATATTATTAATGACAAGCCGCAGATTCAAGTAAATCAGTCGGGGTTGAGACAAACAATTATGTTAGTATGGGGAATGCTGAAGTTGAGGGTGAGAAAAGGTGCTGCTGCGTCGAGGAATGAGAAGGCAATTATGGTTAAGGATTTCATGAAGAGGAGGGGTTGCATTGGTGGTACCGTAGATAAGCTTGCCTTGGATTTAGTAGATGAGAATAGCGACAGTTGGTCTTCCTCATTTGAGGATAATGGAAATAGAGATGTTATAATTTCTAATAAATGCAGGGAGGCATTCCTTAATAGGGGAATGGGTCAGAAGTTTGGAGGGAATATTATTATAGATTTGGGTTGTGTAAAGGCCTAGGATGGTGGACATGCTAACAATATAGGCCTAAATTTAATGGATCAATCTAACTCATTGGAGTCGGACTCAGACAATTCAAATAAGACTGGGTTTAACTCCGATCCAAACCAGACGGCTGGGTCCTATGAGAACACGGTGTCTTATGTCTCTAAGACTCTAAAAACTATCAATCAAAGTGAGGAGGCTCTTTGCAAGCATTCATCTGGGTTAAGGACCAATAAGCCTTCAAAGTGCGGAGGTAAAAGTGTTGGTTCGTCTAAAAGGCATGGTATGGTGACTCGATTCGATAGATCTAAGGTATAGAATATCCATAGAGTCTTGGATATATCTGGTAAGAGTATTTTTACAGTGATGGGGAGTGATGAGTTTGAGGTTGAAGTGGCGAAGATTATTGAAAACGGGGTTGCAATTGGAGTCTTAATTGGGTCGGATGTAGGAATGGGCAGTGGGGGTTCGTTAGAGACTGTGAAGAGCAATAAGACAATCCAGTGGAGACTTAGTGAAGAAGCTGCTAAGGTGATTGAGGTGGGGGTAGCATTGGGGTTTGATTTCAACTGGAAAGTGGCTTAGGTTTCTGAACAGATAATGAGAAGGGTGGTCGAGGATGAGGAGAGATTTAGAGAAAAACAATGAAGGGCTGTAAACTTGTCAGGTTCAGTGAGGTCTCATTCTTTTTTATGTTTATTATTTCTTGGAATATTCGAGGACTGGGTAGACTGGAGAAGCTTAGAGCTGTAAGAAACTTTGTTGGTATCCATAAGCCGTTTATGTTATTTCTGTAAGAAACAAAACTGGGGTGGATGTTGATGGTTTCGCAGGTGGTCTGTTGACGTTGTGAGATGAGGAGATTTTTATGGTTTCGGCTTGTATTACCAACGAGAGGTCTATCATTGTTTCTAGGGTGTTAACTAAATTGAAAAAGGAGGTTAACTTTTGTAACATTTATGCAGCAAATCAGGAGGAGGGTAGAATGGAGCTTTGTAAGTTTATTTTGGAGGCGCAAGCCTCATTGATTGGTACTCGGGTCATAGGAAGTGATTTCAACACTGTCTTGGATCAGAGTGAGCTTATTGGGGGTCTTAGCAATAGAAGTTCTATGCAAAATTTCTAGTCTTTTATAGACGCGGCTGGGGTCGTTGATCTGCCATTACAGGGAATGGCCTTCACATGGACAAATAATAGGAAAGTTGGATCCTAGGTAAGACTAGATAGATTTTTGTGCTCCTTGTTGTTTTTGTCGAGGTTTCCGTCTATTTTTCAGAAAGGGTTGTGTAGGAGTGTGTTGGATCACAATCCGATATTGCTAGGTGAGTTTGGTGCTGACTGGGGTCCGAAACCATTTCACGAACATAATGAATGGATGTGTAACACATAGCTGCTGGTTAGGGTTCGTGATTCATGGAATATAAGCAGTAAAGGGGGTTCGGCCAATGTCAATTTGTTGCGGAAGTCCAAGGCAACGAAAAAATTTATCAAAGAATAGGCTAGAGAGAAAAGGGTGAGTGGGGATGTTTCTAAATGGTTGGACAACGAACTCAATGAGATAGAAAAGAAGGCAGTGGTGGCGGGGTGGTCTGAAAGCCTTAAACAAGAGAGGAAAAATTGCTTGGTTAAGATATGGGAGAATATTAGAAGTAAGGAACAAAAATGGAGGCAAGTTTCAAGGGTGAAATGGTTATAGGATGGTGACAGAAATACTAGGTACTTTCATATGATGTCCAACATGAGAAAGAAAAGCAAGTGGATTGAAGAAATTCATATTGGTAACCAGTTGTTTGTTGGTCCGGCTCAAGAAAATTCACGTTAGAAGAAGTATGGAATGCTTTATGCGAATGTGATGGTAATAAAGCACCAGGGCCGGACGGGTTTAGTTTAAACTTTATTAGGTCCAATTGGGAGGTAGTTAAAGAGGATTTTTTGGGGTTCATGGAGGAATTTCATAATGATGGCTCAATGGTAAAACATATGAATAGAACCTTTATTGCTTTGGTGCCGAAGGTTCAAAATTCACAAGTGTTGAAGGATTTTAGGCCTATTAACTTGGTGGGTGCAGCCTATAAGTTTTTTGCAAAAGTTCTTGCTAATAGACTCAAAAAGGTGATGGATAAGATTATTAGTCCGTTTCAAATGGCTTTTGTGAAGGGTAGATAGATTGTGGACAGTTTTGTGATAGCCGAGGAAGTGATCCATTCTTAGAAGAAGTTGGTGAAGGGTGATCTCCTTGTTAAGCTAGATTTTGAGAAGGCGTATGACAGTGTCAATCATGAATTTTTGTTAGTTTTGAGTTTGTTGGGTTTCGGCTCTAAATGGATTAATTGGATTCGGGCATGCGTTTCTACTCCAATGTTGTTTGTGTTAGTAAATGGTAGCCTAACAAAGGAGTTTTTGATTGATAGAGGTCTCCGGTAAGGGGATCCTTTATCTCCATTTTTGTTTAATCTAGTAATGGAAGTGTTGAGCTGTATGCTAGTGAAAGCTAGAGAGTAGGTCCTGATTAGGTGTATTGGGTTTCAAAATGACGAAGTTCATTTAACACATCCCTAGTTTGCTGATGATACACTGTTATTTATTGAGCCTCGCATGGATTTTCTTATGAATGTAAAACGAGTATTAAGATGTTTCAAGTTGGTTTCTGGACTTAAAGTTAACTTTCACAAGTCTTGTCTTGTTAAAGATGGTAAGAAAATTCCGAGCGATGAAGTGTTGGCTGGTGCTTTTCAGTGTGTTTCGTCTTCTTTGCTAATGTCGTACTTAGGGCACCATTAGTTGGAAATGCAAGTAGCGAAGGCTTGTGGCTTCCGGTTATTAAAAAGGTGGAGGACCGATTGGCTCCTTGGAAAAGGGGTTTCTTGTCTAGAGGTGGGAGGTTAGTTCTCATAAATGCAGTTTTATCTAGTCTTTCTACATATTATATGTCGGTATTTGGCATCCCGGTTGGGGTAGCTAAGAGGATTGAAAGGCTTCAAATGGATTTTTTCTGGAATGATGGTTTACTAAAGAAAAAGGTTCAGGAAGTAGATTGGGTGTCAGTGTGTAAAAGTAAAAGATTATAGGGTTTAGGCATTAGTCGTATTAAGGAGAAGGGTGTGAGCTTGTTAGCAAAATGGATTTGGAGTTTTGGGAAGGAGCACTCTTCTTTATGGAAGAAGGTTTTGTGCGCAAAGTATGGTTCCAAGCATGATGGCTGAAAATACTTATAAGATTATACTAAACAACTTAGAGACGAGGGTGGGGGGTAGGAGTGAATATGTTGACACTCTAATTTTAAAACTCGTTCATGACTTATGTCAAAACCTTAGTGAGCATACAAATTAATCTTATAACATGATTGTTATGAGAAAATAATTAACACATGTATGCTCAATTCAGCACCCTTAGTCTACACAACATATAACAAGAGACAATGTATCTTATATACAAGTATATTCAATGAAGAGCAAATTCCACAAGTTGTACTTTGAATATTACAATATAAGTACACTAAGTAAACTTTACAACTTGATATAGAATATCACAAGATTCAATGTTCAAACATTTACAAAATACAAGAGACAAATATTGATTCAACAAATAATGTGTACATCTCTTTCTCTACAAATATCTTGTTAACAAGGATGTGAGGACATGAAGATCTTAAACAAGATATATTTATTATACATACAAATATAGAGAGATAGAGATAGAGATATTTGATACATTGATTTTTACATGGTAAAACCTCTAAAAAGGAAACGTCCACGGGTTGAATCCACAACCACTAGCAAAACAATTCACTATGATGAAAATGACTTACACACTCAAGACTATCAACAAATGATATCCACTATAAGCTATCAACTCCTAGTCTACTCTCGGGCCTAGTGAACCACCTAGCCTAATCCCTATCCAAGGTGTGTCCCACACCTCTAGGAAGCAACTTCCTATCCAAGACGCTCATGACTCTAGAAAGATTTCCTTGCTTAACTATTCGGGTCACAAAAATCCTAGTCAAACTTCCCTAGCTCAACCATCAGGAGTATTACACTCCTAGCTAAGACTTTTGCTTAGTTATCCAGATCCCCTTAATCCTAACTATGACTTCATACTTGGCTATCTGGAACATTTTCCTAGCCAAGTCTTCTTGCTCAAATTAAGGCTTCACTCACCTTAATAAGAGACTTCAACCTTTTGCAAAGCAAATGATCTAAGTGATGCAAATGATACAAACACATGCAACATAGAATATATGATCAATACATCCTATGAAAACTAGACTTAGTCATATGAGCACACAAATCAAAAATTGTCTAGTTACAAAAACATGAATTGAAACCAAGAGCATGTGAAACACCTAAAACATGTAATTCCTAGTTTCATTCACAAAGCTAACACTTGAATAAATCATATGCATGAATCACATATTCAAGATATTAGAAACATATAACAAAAATGCTAGAATCACAAAATATGATCAATGAATATTCTAGCAAGTATTTAAAGCAAGGATATAATTATTAATCAATTAAATCTTAGTTAGCACTAAATACAAAATCAAATGTGTTAATCATAGATTTGTTCAATTAAAGGATCCAAGCACATGCTAAGGTTATTAATCATGAAACGAGGCAATCAAAACAAAAATAACCCTAGATATCAAGCTAATCACAATACAACTCACAAACATGTGAAAACCTAGAATTCTAGAAAACTAGTTCATATTCAAGTCTCTAATTAGACAAGATTAGCTTTAATTTGAAACTATCCTTCTCAATAGCATTCACCATACATACACATACATATAGAAGAAGAAAAACCTAAGGTAATTGAAGATCATAGAAGATGAAATCACAAAGTTTAGTTCAATACCTAGGAATCCCGAGCTGGTTTAGTTTTGATGATGAAATCACTATAAAACATGATCAAACAGCTGCAAACCTTTTTGAAAAAGGTAAGGGACTTGAATACGAAGATTCTCCAACTTGAATCACTTAATTCAGAGTCCGAATGAGAAAGTTATGGTGTTTGGAAGTTGGAAAAGTTGGAGAGAAAATTCTGCGCTCTATGAAATTCAAATTTTCTTCTTAGAATAAAATGGGAGGGAATGGAGGAGTTTTAAATGAATTGGAGAGAGGGAAAGAGTGGGCAAATGAGGGGCTGCCACCTCACTGCCCTGTGAGAGGTGTGTGGGCTCATGGGGGCAGAGAAGTGGTGTGGTCGTGAGCCTCACGACCACCTCACCCACCCACAAGCTTGGCCGTTGGCCAAAGCTTGCTTCCTTTGCGCTCCTCTCTCGTTCTTCGACTATATTCCAGCCTTCGAACTCTGATTTTGAATATGTCTTTAGATTATGAATCATGACTCCCTCACGCACAAGGGTGATTATAAAACTTTGACAAACTGTTGAGAATTCGACTCGATACACGAAGACGAAGACAACTCAACGAATGAAAACGTAAAGTAGTGTAGTTTTAAAGTTTGGACTTGAAACCTAATGAGTGAGTAACCGAAATGACCAAGACTCAATAAGAAACATAAGAGATCATGTTCAAGTCCAAAAACAATATAACGGAAATAAATAAACACAAAGTCACACACGTATGCCATTTCCTAGACATAGTCGTAGAACATGCAATTAACAATGTTTATCAAATTAAATCTAATGCATGTGCATACATTACCAAGTGTGTGAGAGTGTTATACCAATGATATAAAACTATACTGGGACACATATGAATGCCATGTGTGTGTGTGCCTAAAGGCCTTGCAAGAAGATAGAGGTCTAAGTATACCTTTGATGCTTTCTCCTCTTGAAGGCTTCACTTTGCTTGATATGTTGCCTAATTTCCTTGACGCTTGTTAAATCTTGAATCTAAACAACTAATCAATATAAAGAAAATGTCGTTTTGATATAGAATGACGCCAACAAGATTGAAAGTCTTAACAATGGCATTTTATGGGATTTTTGGGAGGCGAAGGCTTGTTATCCCTTTGTAAATTCGGTGAATAAGATTTTTGATCATAACTCAATTTTGGCAAGTATAATTAAGAAGGGATTTCGGGTGATTGTGGGTCGGGTGAGAGGGTGAAGTTTTGGAAAGATTTAGGTTGGGATTCCATCCCATGAAGCAATGCTTTTCTGAGAATTTACGCCTTAGCCTCGAATAAAGATGGTGTGGTTTGTGAGTTTGGAAGATGAGAAGGAGAGTGTTGGATTTGGGATGTTTCATTATGATGATCACTTTTCGATTGGGAAATCGTTCAATGGAACAGTTTTACGCTTGCTCTAAATTGCATTTCTGTTCCTTTTGGTTTTTCTAATGCTTTGGCTTGGACTTTTTATCGAAATGGATCCTTTTCGGTTAAGTCCTTTAGAAGGTGTTTGGAGGAGAAGGGGGTAGTGGACAGTTCAGCGATTATCCCTTTGCTCTAGTCAGATTTTGTCCCTCTAAAGGTCGAAGTATTCTTATGGCAGTCACTCAAAGGCAGTAATCTTGTTAGAGAAGTTTTGAGTAATTTTGGTATGGCACAATTGGCCTCTTCCGATTGTCCTTTGTGTGGAAGAGAGGTGGAGTCTGTTAATCATCTTTTTTTACACTGTGAATGGTCCTGGAAGTTGTGGTCGGAGGCAATGGGTTGGTGGGGGATCAACTGTTGTAGAAATTGGGATTTCTTAGGTTGGGCGGAAGGCTGGTTAGGAATGCGTAATGCTAAGTCTAGGAAGAGAGCATGGATAGTGTTGTTTTATGCTCTATGCTGGAAAATATGGGATTATCGTAATGCTGTGGTGTTCGGTGGAAATGATGCTATATTTTCTTTGGCTTTAGACTCTATAAGGTTTAGAGTGACATTGTGGTTTAAACATTTTGGTACTGGATCTAATGAGGATTTAACAATCCTATTTCTTGATGTTTAAAGGTGATGTGTTGATAGGCAGCTGTCAAAGCGAAAGTTAGTTGGTTCGTGGTCTCCTCCTTTGAATCATGATCTCGTGTTCAATGTGGACGGTTCAACTAAAGGTAATCCAGGCTTGGCTGGTATTAGTGGGGTCTTACGGAATGCGAGTGGTAAGATTCTATGTTTTTTTTCTGCCTCGGTGGGTATGGCTGATTCTTTTTTGGCTGAACTCATAGCCATTCATCATGCATGTGCTTTGATCTCGACAAGTATGTTTCTTCAGGATTGTGATATCTCTATCTTGAGCGACTTTAAATCAGTGGTCTCATGGATTAATGGTGAAGGTTTTGGTCATCTTCGTTTTGTGAAGTGGATTTATGACATTAGACAGTTTCTTCAGTCGACGAACTTGGTTTCCATCAAGTTTACTGATAGAAGTTGCAATTCTCTTGCTGATTGTTTAGCTAAAGATGGGTCTGGTCTCCAAGAGGAAAGACTTGAGTGGGGCCTTTGATGGTTCGTTTGGGTTTCTGTAGGTGCTGTTTCTTCACATGTGTTGATTCACCTGCTGCATATGATACATCTGTTTGGTGGTTGCAGCTTGGGGTTGAGCTGGGAGTGCTGATCTGAGTTGAGTTGTGCAGAGTTGTTGTGGTCTGATATATTATCTGGTGGCTATTGTATTGTTGTGGCCATTGTTATGTTTCCTTGTTTATTTGGGTCCCCTGTTTTTAGCTTTGTAGCAATGGTGGTTTTTGTTTAGGTGTTATAAGACGTTGTGGCCTCTTTATTTTGTATATATAATAATAAAGTAGTTTCAAAAAAAAAAAAAAAATGACCATATACTTGATGGCCCGACCAAAGACAGATTTATGTGCATTAATGCATCCAAAAACTAATGGAAAATCCATAGCAAAAATTAAAATTCATTATTGAATTTTTTTTTGAAATATTACACGATTACATAAATTTGAAGTTTTTTTTAGGGAGATGGGAGGACTCGAACCTGCAACTAGGGTGTAGGTGTCAAAGTTTTACCACCGGACCAATCTCACCTTATCAAATTCAATATTGAATTCAATAGCAAATTTGAATACAGTAGTATTTTTGTTTGAGGAATAATTTTTTGGGCAACGAGATAGAAATATAGAAGTAATTTTTTTTGAGTAGTGTGTAGAAAATTAACGAAAAAATTCGAAAAAGAAAAGGAATCAATTTGGGTTAGACTTGTAAAAACACTTGAATTTGGATACTGAAGACATGGAAAAACACTTGGCGTGTTTACTAATCAGGAATTCCATTCACGGAAAGGGAATTAAATTCCTAATTTTGAAGTTGATGTAGGCGGAAACGTATGAGTAAGACAATCAATGATAAATGATGAAATTTTATTCATCAAAGTCTACCTCCAAACTAAAAACTAAGGCCTGAATAAATAGCAAAAGAAATATGATTCCACTTGAATTCTATATCTCCTAATTTCCTAAACAAAATAGATCTCTAAAACTTTTAAAACAAACGGGAAAGAATCCCAAACGAAAAAGATCTCAAATCTCCTAAACGAAAAAGAAAAAGAAAACTCTAAAACTCGAGAACGTAAGTCCTCAGCCAACAATCGAAATTGTCAAATTTGGGCTTGCTACAGCCTGTTACGGGAGAGGAAATTGTTTGCCCCCGTATAATCCTGTGACGTGTAAGCAACCCAAATACGAAAAATGCTACTGATCCGCATCGGAAGCTTACAAAACGTTAAGAAAAAAAATAATTAAGCCAAAGAACTTTTCACCAAGTACTTTGGCTTTTCATAGATGTGCATAATTACATATTACTATTTATAGGAATTAAACCAAGCCGAGCTAGTTTGAGTTAGATGATAATTTGTAATGTTATTTTCTAGTCCAATTAAACCAGTTTAAATCAAGTTAGGTTTGCTAGTTCAAGTTATAGTAGGTCATCTGAAATAGTGATAATTAGTCCCATATTAATAGGCATGTAAAGTTAATTGTTTCAACAACAAAAAAAAAAGTTTGAACAGAGTTTTCAACATTAAGAATATTAATCAGTTGAATATGAACCTAATTAAAAATATTTTTTGGAAACAGATTTTTTTTTCCCTACATTGTTTATAGGCAGATTCAAAGTATTATAAAGGAAAAGAAAAACCGATGGAAAAATAATTTTAAAAATCTAAAACATTTCTAAATTTATCATTAATTCAAATCACTTATACATATACTGAAAGATGCATGCATGATATATATCAAAAATAAAATGTACATGAACTTAATAATGGATGTAATAAAATTGATGATTCTTCCTAATGCTAAATAAACCATAAAATTAGCTCAAAAACAACATGAAATTGCAAAGGGGTGTGACATATGATTTGTTCCAACCAAACTGTTTACCTCATGTCATCATCTTATGTTTCATTTATCGTAAAAAGAAATTAATTCTTATCACATCATGTGATATGGTTTTTCATTAAATCTAGATAACCTAAAAAAATTAGTCTAAAAACTGATGTAGAAAGTGATTTGTTGTTACTCTGTCATTCACCATATCATCCCATAATTTGTAAGATGAAGAGAAATCACTTACCATATCATTTATGTTGAGTTTTGGGAACTAGTTTTTAATATCATCACATCGGTATTTTGTATCAAATAACATCTATATTTTATATCATTTCATATAGCACAGCTGTGATTATAGCTAGCATTATTTTAACACAAAATCTCAAACCGTAGAATATATCAATACGGGCATGTAAGGAAACACAATCTTATTGATTATTATTAAATTGATAAACCAGATTTGATAGAGTATCTGCTCATGCATTGAAGACAAAATATATCTGCCTTCACTCCCAAGTCCCAACACAAATATAAATCACACCGCAATTGTCTATTTTCGGACCTTAGTGACAGAAATTACATCAAATTCTACTTCAACAATTAAAGTATCATCGTTAAGGTATCCCTTGTCGAGTTCATGTAATTCCTTTATCGAAATAAAATTTGAGAAACCCCATTCCTCGTTCGAATCAAACCAATGTGAAACTACAAAAAAACAATTTAATGTTACAAATAAGCTCAAGTAAGTTGAATATCAAAATTAAAACATTTGTAACGGGGAAAAGTTTCATTAGTGATTCACCTTGTTTTTCAACCTTTTTAAGCCGAGAATGATCTATTACTCGTAGCTTGCATTCTGCATACACTTTTCTTTCAAGTATAACACTTATCCAATCAGATAGACATATATAAAGAGACAGTGATTTTCCCATATTAGATTTATTTCCCTTGGGAATAATTTTTAAATTCCTGGAATCAACATAAGATAAAATAATAACTACTTAGTTAATATATATATATATATATATATAAAGCAAAAACATTGTTATGTAAGAGGTGTAATATGTACGTACCATTTCTTTCCTCCAACTGTAAATTCATTGGAGTACTGTAAATTGTCATTTAACTTTGAGAAATTTTCGATCGACCAAGTATAAGTCCTTCCTTTTGGTTCCTTAAGCATGGTAAGAGTTTCTTCAATGCCAGAAGAAGGTTGAATAACAAAAACTTCAACTCCAAAAACACAGCAGTCATTAACAAGATATCCATTACATGGGCCATTCAATTCGTCAAGAGAAATCAATTGGGCACAACCATGTTCTTTTCTCAAATTATCAAAATACTTTAACGCTCCTTTAGCTTCTGCATGCACATATAATAATTAAATAAATATATGTGTCGATTTTGTTTGTTACGAAGGAAATTGATTAGAAAAATCATGTATTTGTCAAAAAAGCATGATATATATATATATATATATATGTATTACCTTGGATTGTCAAGTACTTCTTCGTTTTCTGATTAAGTACGAAAAATTTCAAGTAAGCACAAACAATCCAATTATTATTAGGGAAAGAATTACTTTCATCTATGGCCACATTAAGGGAAATATTGCCTTTCCCTTCACAGGTCTTGTCTCCTTGTGGGTATAGAATCAATTTCCTAACACCAACACACCAATTAAATATATGAGCAATATTTGGAAGATTTTTTTATTTTTTTTTATTTTTTTATTTTTATTTTTATTTTTTGTTTAAAAAAAAAGGCAACGAGCATTTCAACATACCATTTGTAACCTTTGACATCAAAAATACCAGATTCATATCTTTTCCCATGTCCATGAGGTGCATTCGACAGTAAAGAGTACGACTCTATTTTTAATGTGAAGTGAGCTGGACCAAAATCTCTTTCATCTCGCAAAGTTTCTAGAAAATATTAAGAAAACAAAACCATATGTAGAATAAAAAAAATTAGTTCCCATGAAGTAAACAAAACCACAGGAAAAATAAATTAGTGCATTCAAAACAAGGATAGAATGGAGTCTGCCTTGAGGGTGGTTCTGGGTGTGGGGTTTTTTCGGGGTTCTTTGTCTTGTTTCTTCTGTTTTGTCGGTGTTTGTGCTGTTTGTTGTCTGGTTGTTTTTTTCTGCTGGCTTCGTGGGGTTTGCTTTCCCCTGTTGTTCTGTGTTGTTGTGCGCTGGTCTTGGGGCGCTGGTGTGCTCTTCAATAAAGTTTAATTTTAAAAAAATAAAACACTGATAGAAAAATCCATAGCAAAGTTGAAATCTAAAGAAAAGAAAAATAAACATACCATTTGGGTTAGACATCGCCAAACAATACTTGAATCTGAATCCTGAAAATAACAAAACAATTAGAAAAAAAAAAAAAAGAATAGAGTTAAGGAAAATTTTACCAAGTTGTCTTTTGATAGATATTAGAGGGAATCAAGTTATATGGGAATGTAATTAGTAAAGGAACTTGATTCCTTAGGAAGGCCTCTGTCAGTATCTTAATTCTTAATTTGTGTGTCCTACCCCTACATAATTTGATTCCAAACTAATTTTTAGACCTCGCAAATTACACACAACCCACTAATTCGATCAAAACTCACTTGCTAAAATCATTTATGAGTCTAGCTTTATTGGATTAGGTCATTAATAGGTCAGGTCATTAAAATCCAAAAAAAATAATTGGTTGGGTTTGGGTTTATCTCTCAAAACCCATTAAACCCATGACACATCCATTAAGTTTAATAATAACATTATAATTATTTTAAATCCAATTTGCACCTACAAAATGAAACCCTACATTTCCTAAATTGATTAATATAAAAGTTTGGAGATCCCAAAATTTCCTAAATTGACTAAGAAAAAAGTTTGGAAATAAAAAAAAATATATCTTAAATTTATTACTAAAAAAGTTTGGAAACCCTAAATTTTGCTAAATTCATTAAAAAAAAAAGGTGTGTAAACCCTAAACAACTAACCTATAAATCAATAATTTTTCTTCTATTCTTCTCTTTTGCTATAGTGATAAATATTGATATTTTGGTGAGCTTCATCCATCAATTTTCACTATTCATCATTAAGGTACGATTATTAAGGTACGATTGTTTATGTGACGATTAAGAAAATTTCATCATTAATTCATTATACCATAACTTTTTTTTTTGAAGTAATACATTTACAACCATTACAATAGAAATGTGGGGACATGCCAATTTTAGACAATACATCTGCAACCAACCGGGAGAAAACTCCCACAATAAAGTAGATTTTTTTTTTTTTTTTTTTCCAAGAGTCAAAATAATTATTTATAATTTTGATTTTGATCAATATTAGTAAAATCAAGCATTTATTTCGTGAAAGTCCATGTTTCCATAATTTGATTATCTTAAAAGTAAATTCTAATGCACATACCAATTTACAAATCTGTATCATAAAAAAAAAAAAAAATGGGATTAACTATTAAATTTGTAATAAAAAGTTTTAAAAGTGGCAATTTTAATGACCAAATGAGGTTTGTTTAGGATTTACCTCCACACCTATACTACGAGGTAACCCTGAATTTATGTAATTGTGCAAAAAAAAAAAAAAAAAGTGGCATTTTTTGATTATTACAAATCAAAAGTTTGGATTGAAATCATGTCCCTTCCTCGTGTTGATCACATATCATAAATTACCAACATGATGCATTTACCATCGTCCAATATGGCTTTGTGGTAAGAGCATTAGGAGGCTTAAAAATTAAACTTTTAACTTGTATTGTAAGATTTTGTCTTTAATCAAGTAGATGAAAAAATTGAATCGAAAGTTATATTTTAAAAATAGAGAATATGAAAAAAAAAAATTAGAAGAAACTCACTTGCGGGTTTCTAAGGAAATCGAAATCTGAGCTGGAATGTAACAATATTGTGTTAGGATTTGAGTTTTGCTATTTATATTAGCTGTTACAATTTATTTATCTAGGTGTTAGACGATATAACTTATTGGATTGGTTTTTGTTTTGTTTTTGATTAAGGAATATTTTGTTTTTGATTAAGTAATCTGGAATACTTTCCTTGTTGGAGTAACTTTTCAGAATTTGATCAAGGAATCGAACCATTGTTGAAGTAAGAGTGTGCGTTTCTACTAATCAAAGAATTTGTTTTAATATTAAAAGCTATATTGAGAATTTTTTTTTTTTGGCAAAATATAAAAAACAGTTTCTTTTATTTTTTTTAAAGAAAAAAAAAAGAAAATTATTTTATATTTACCGTGAGAACTGAGAAGCTCAGAATTAGGGGTTCTTCCTAAAAAACTCTTCTTGAGCGATCAATTATTGGTTATAACATTAGTCAATAACAGATCAAAATTTTCGATTGAAATGATGTCCACCTTCGTGCTGGTCACCAATCAAAATTTTGGATTCTTCGCAGCAATATTATTAATATCCATTCCCATGGCAAATAATAATAATTCCATTTTGGTGCTCGCCCTAATACTTGTCCATGTATCGCAGTGACAAGATGAGGTTGATTTAGTGATAGACTGACAATGATATATCTCTCACACTAACACCAAGAAATTATGGGTTCGAGTTGTGTTCTCTCTCCCGAAACAGTGAATTATTGTAATATTTCCAACAACAAAAAAGCACTTAGTAAAAATAAAAAATTAAAAAAAAAAGTTTTCAGAGTTGAATTGAACACACGCACAATAGCATAAATCTCAAACTGTGAAATACATCAATACCAGCAGATTTGATAGAGTATCTGCTCATGAATGGAAGAATAAAGAAACTGTAAAATACATCAATACGAGTATCTGCTCATGAATTGAAGAAAACTGTCTGCCTTGACTCCCAAGTCCCAATGAAATATAAATCACACTACAATTGTCCGTGGTCGGACCTTAGTGATAGAAATTACATCAAATTCTACTTCTACAATTAAAGTATCATCTTTATAGTATCCATTGCCGGGTTCATGATATTTCCAAAGTGAAATAAAATTTGCAAAACCCCAATCCTCATCCGAATCAAACCAATGTGAAACTAAAAAAAAACAGTTTAAAGTTAAATATATTTGCTCAAGTAAATTGAATATAAAAAATAAAACAAGTATGCTTATGTTGTTGCCCGTTGGCTCTGTGTCCCTGTGTTCGGCTGTTTTTGAATAAATTGCCTTTGTAATAAAAATAAAATAAATAAAACAAGTGTAAATCAAAAGTTGTCATGAGTGAGTGGTTCACCTTGTTTTTCAACATCTTTAAGCCAATAATGATTTAATACTTGCAGATTGTATTCTGCATAAACTTTTCTTGTAGGAAAAACACTTTTCCAATCAGCATGCAATAAGTAAAGAGATAGTTGGCCCTCTCCAAAAACAAATTTACTGGCATAAAGATTTAATTTCCTAGAATCAACATAACATTGTTAATATAACAAGCTAAACATGGTTGTGCAAGATAAATGTAATATGTATGTGTTAGCGAACAAACGTCACTATATGCGCGGAAGCGTTGCCGAATAGAACACAAACAAACACAATAACAAAGAAAAGATAAGATGAAGAGAAGTAATTAAATCCAATCACACACAACACAAGAATTTACGTGGAAACCCAAATCAGGGAAAAAACCACGGCCGTTAGGACGACAAGAGAAAGTTCTAATATGTAGTAAATTGTTACAACCACACACTTAGGTTCTCTCTCTAAATAATACCCTAAATCCAATTACAACCAATGCTCCCTTTGAGATCTCTATAGTATTTGCTATTTTTCTCCACCACTAATAACCTAGTTATTATTGTCTAATTATATGAATCACAAGGAGTTTAAACTAAATGGAAATCCTACTCCTATACGTACATGAATTACTTGTTCCACATAAATACTATGTCTTATTTATGACAAGTCTACTTTTAAGGAGGAATCATATTCTTATAATCATAACAACTTCTAGAAACAACATATTTCCTCTTCCATGAATATTTCTTGATTCAACGCATACTTGTGATTGACTACGATTCAAGTTGCAGTTGGTCACCCACTTCCTAAACCGTGTTGAACTTGACCACTCAAAAAACTGTGATCCATGCGCCATATCACCAAGATGATCATCACGATCGCTGCCTGTACCGCCGCATGTGACTTTGCCTCGTCGACGGTCTGGGCAGTGTAAAACCTGCTGGACTTGTCCGCTCCATATACCTCTGTCCATGCATGTGTCTGTCCGGCGGTCTGGGCTGCGGTAATTCACATAAAATGCTCCTTCAGTTCTTCTTCGATTTCAAGCCTCCCTCAAACATAATCTCATACTCATAAACGCTCTCACGTCTTCAGGAAGTCTCCACATTGGTAAATCATGTTTGGTAACCATTGGTAATTTAAGCCATATCCAATAGTATGTACCATATCCTTCCTACAATTGTAAATTCATAAGAGTACTGACAATTGTTATTAACCTTTGACAAATCCTTGATCAACCAAATGAGTTCTTCCCTTTGGTTCCTTAACCATCGAAAGAGTTTCTTCATAGCGAGAAGAAAGTTGAATAACGGCAACTTCAGCTACAAAAATGCAGTAGCCATAAAAAAGATATCCATTGCTTGGATCATTAAAGTCATCAAGGGAAAGCAATTGAGTACAACCATTTCAGTTCTCAACTTATCAAAATTAGCGTTATAATAAACGCTAGGTGCTAGTCGGGCGATAGACCAGCACCTAGGCGGCTGACTCATTTTTTTTTTCTTACCTACAAAACCAATAATAAAACTCATATTATGACCATATTTCAATAAAAAAATAATCAACATCTAGTCCTAGGTTGTTTGATATTGACATATTGTAGGGGATGGATCTGTGTTTGAATTTGATGAAAATTCATTAACATATGAAAAACAAAATCCGGTATGTTTTGTTTATTTTTCTAATGGGACAAAATTCATTTTTTTTTTTAATAAATTAAATCAGTCACCTACCATTAGGGACAAATGGCAGCATATGAAGAAAGCATGTATGATGCTTACCACTTCGTCCTCCCTCAAATCAATTCTTTTCCTCTAACCCGTTAAAAAAAAAAAAAAAATGGTCTAGGCAGAGTCAACAGCTTTGATTCCGCCCCAACCCGATTAATCTGCCAAAAATTGGCCAAATCGGGTGATTTTTTCCCAGCTGCCTAATAAGCCCGTTTTAGCCTAATTCAGTGCGGCTGGACACCGCCTAGCGTCTCGGCAGCCGCCTAGGCGACCGTCGAGACTGTTTTTTCGAACACTGATCTTGGCAGTTTCTAGTATATCCTAAAATATTATACATATTTTCCTAATTCATGACGATATGAGATTGATCTAGTGGTATGCTCATCATACCTAGTTACACCTTTGAGGTTGTGAGTTCAAGAGTTGTGTGTGAAGTGTTCATTTATAATGAAAGACAATATTTTGGTATCTATGGTTGCACTTTTAGATAGTTGGATAGTAGTAATTGTTGGTTGCAATTAAGTAGGAAATGATATGCATTTAGGTTCCTTAAATGCAGTGATAAGTTATTTTGGAATTGTATTAAATTGAGGTGTGTTTACTAATTAGGAAGGAATTCTACTGAGGAAAGGGATCTAAGTTCTTGATTTATTAATTCCACTGTTTACTAAATTTTTAGGAAATTAAATTCTGTGGACCCTACTCACAAATCAAGAATTAAGTTCCTGATGAAAAGGGAACTGATTCCTCCCACCCACCATGGAAATCAAGTTCCATTTCCTGATTGCAAAAGGAATTCATGATATTTTTACTAAAATTTCCTCTCTTAAAAAAAAAAAATCGTCTCCTTCATGATTATTGAATTTTGTTTTTAATTTACATAAATCATATTGGTTTACATTTTAGTTTTTGAATCTTCATATTGGCTTACATAATTAATAATTTATAGTATTCTAGCCTTGTGATTTATAAAAAATTCATCTATATACATACATATTGCAATACCATTCATGAACTAAAATTAACTATTGCACTTTTCAAAATAATAATAATAATAATAACTTCTACATCGAAGAAAATCTTTCGATGGTTAAGGAGCCAGAGGGAAGAACTCATACTTGGTCGATCAAAAATTTCTCAAAGTTTAATGACAATTGTCAGTACTCTTATGAATTTACAATTGGAGGAAGGACATGGTACATACGTATTACATTTCTTTTGCACAACCATGTTTAGCTTGTTATATTAACAATGTTATGGTTATTCCAGGAAATTAAATCTTTATGCCAGTAAATTTGTTTTTGGAGAGGGCCAACTATCTCTTTACTTATTGCATGCTGATTGGAAAAGTGTTTTTCCTACAAGAAAAGTGTATGCAGAATACAAGCTGCGAGTATTAAATCATTATTGGCTTAAAGATGTTGAAAAACATGGTGAACCACTCACTCATGACAACTTTTGATTTACACTTGTTTTATTTTTGATATTCAATTTACTTGAGCAAATATATTTAACTTTAAATTGTTTTCTTGTAGTTTCAAGTTGGTTTGATTCGGACGAGAATTGGGGTTTTGCAAATTTTATTTTGTTTTGGAAATATCATGAACCCGGCAAATACTCTAAAGATAATACTTTAATCAATTGTAGAAGTAGAATTTGATGTAATTTCTGTCACTAAGGTCCGACCACAGACAATTGTAGTGTGATTTACATTTCATTAGGACTTGGGAGTCAAGACAGATAGTTTTCTTCAATTCATGAGCAGATACTTGTATTGATGTATTTTACACTTTCTTGATTTTTCTATTCATGAGCAGATACTAAGATACACATTTGGGGAATGGGGAATGGGGATGGATATAGGTCCCCTCATCTCCATCCCCACTTCCCAGACCTTCCCCCATCCCCTTCCATTTCCCCATTTGGGAAAAATGGGGATGTGGGAATTTTGGTAGGAGGTATATCCATCCCCATCTCCAGTTTCCTATTTTTCCCGTTTTTTTGTTTCCGTTTTTCCCTATTTTCCCATTTCCCTCGGTCCCCCATTGCCCCATTTAACTAAAAACTACAAATTAAACTAAAAAAACAAACATTCCATTGCAAATACAAAATAAAATCCATTAGTGCATTACAAATACAAAATAAAGTGTTTCAAATAATTCAAAGTTTCAAACTATATATATAGTTAAAAAGAGTAAATGTGTATATATAGTTAGGGTTTTCAAAGAATAAAAACAAAAATTAAAAATATATATTATAATTATATTTGTATAAGTTTGGGGGAAATGGGGAAATGGGGATGGGATACCTCCCCCCCATCCCATCCCCATTTCAATGTATTTATGGGGGAAATGAGGAAATGGGGATGCCTTATTTCAATTTGAGGATGAAAACCATCCCCCTCCATTTCCGGAGATGGGGACGCGAGGAAATGGGTATCCAGGGGAAAATGTGCAACTCTAGTGGATACTCTCTATCAAATCTACTGGTATTGATGTATTTCACAGTTTGAGATTTATGCTATTGTGTGTGTGTTGAATTCAACTGCGAAAACTTTTTTTTTATTATTATTTTTATTAATTGTTTTTTTGTTGTTGGAAATATTACAATAATTCACGGTTTTGGGAGAGAGAACACAACTCAAACCCATAACCTTATGGTGTTGGTGTGAGAGATTTATCATTCTCAGTCTATCACTGAATCAACATCATCTTGTCACTGCGATATATGAACAAGTATCAGGACGAGCAACAAATTGAAATTATTATTTTTTGCCATGGGATTGGATATTAATAATATTGCTGCGAAGAATCCAAAATTTTGATTTGTGACCAGCACGAAGATGGACATCATTTCAATCCAAAAGTTTGATTTGTTATTGGCTAATGTTATAGCCAAGTTGATGGCCCAAGAAGAGTTTATTAGGAAAACCCCCAAATTCTGAGCTTCTCAGTTCACAGTAAATATAAAATAATTTTTTTTAAAAATGATACTGTTTTTAAGTTTTACCAAACAAAATGGAATCTCAATATAGCTTTTAATATTAAAACAAATTCTTTGATTAGTAGCAAAGCACACTCTTATTTCAACAAGAGTTCGATTCCTTGATCAAATTCTAAAAAGTTACTCCAACAAGGAAAGTATTACGGATTCTTTAATAAAAAACCAAATATTTCTTAATAAAAAACAAAACAAAAACCAATCCAATAAGTTATACTGTCTAACGCCTATATAAATAAATTGTAACAGCTAATGTAAATAACAAAACTCAAATCCTAACACAATATTCTTACATTCCAGCTCAGATTTCGATTTCCTAAGAAACCCACAAGTGAGTTTCTTCTAATTTTTTTTTTCATATTCTCTGTTTTTTAAAATATAACTTTCGATTCAATTTTTTCATCTACTTGATAAAAGACAAAATCTTACAATACACGTTAAAAGTTTAATTTTTAGCCTCCTAATGATCTTACCACAAAGCCATATTGGGCGATGGTAAATGCATCATGTTGGTAATTTATGATATGTGATCAACACGAGGAAGGGACATGATTTCGATCCAAACTTTTGATTTGTAAAAAATAAAAAATTCCAGTTTTTTTTTTTGTACAATTACATAAATTCGGGGTTACCTCGTAGTATAGGTGCGGAGATAAACACTAGACAAACCTCATCTTGTCATCAAAATTGCCACTTTTAAAACTTTTTATTACAAATTTAATAGTTAATCCCAAATTTTTATTTATTTATGATACATATTTGTAAATCGGTACGTGCATTAGAATTAACTTTTAAGAGAATCAAATTATGGAAACATGGAATTTCACGAAATAAATGATTGATTTTACTAATATCGATCAAAATTATAAATAATTATTTTGACTCTTGCAAAAAAAAA
This sequence comes from Acer negundo, assembly GCA_035582765.1. Classification (NCBI taxonomy): domain Eukaryota; kingdom Viridiplantae; phylum Streptophyta; class Magnoliopsida; order Sapindales; family Sapindaceae; genus Acer; species Acer negundo. The sequence continues at coordinate 39,047,795 of CM069241.1, forward strand.
ATCTACTTTATTGTGGGAGTTTTCTCCCCGGTTGGTTACAGATTTATTGTCTGATATTGGCAGGTCTCCACAGTTCTATTGTAATGGTTGTAAATGTAATACTTCAAAAAAAAAGTTATGGTATAATGAATTAATGATGAAAATTTCTTATTCGTCACATAAACAATCATACCTTAATGATGAATGGTGATAATTGATGGATGAAGCTCACCAAAATATCAATATTTATCACTATAGCAAAAGAGAAGAAGAGAAGAAAAATTATTGATTTATAGGTTAGTTGTTTAGGGTTTACACACCTTTTATTTATTTTTATTTTTTTATAATGAATTTAGCAAAATTTAGGGTTTCCAAACTTTTTTGGTAATAAATTTAAGATATTTTTTGATTTCCAAACTTTTTTCTTAATCAATTTAGGAAATTTTGGGATCTTCAAACTTTTATATTAATTAATTTAGGAAATGTAGGGTTTCATTTTGTAGATGCAAATTGGATTTAAAATAATTATAATGTTATTAATCTATTATTAAACTTAATGGACGTGTCATGGGTTTAATGGGTTTTGAGAGAAAAATATTTTTTTAGGTTTTAATGACCTGATCCAATAAAGCTAGACTCATAACCGATTTTAACAAATGGGTTTGAGTCGAATTAGTGGGTTGTGTGTAATATACGAGGTCTAAAAATTAGTTCAGAATCTTTTTTCTGGTTTGTTGTGGTTTTGCTTGCTGTTTGTCCGCGTTTCTCTCTTTGAGGTCATGCCCTCTGTTGTGTTTGTTGTCTAGCCTTCTTTGGCTTTTCTAAAACTCAACTGTTCAAAAAAAAAAAAAAAAAAAAAGTTTGGAATCAAATTGTGTGGGGGTGGCACACACAAATTAAGAATTAAGATACTGATAGATGCCTTCCTAAGGAATCAGGTTCCTTTACTAATTCCCTTCCCATATAACTTGATTTCCTCTAATATCTATCAAAAGCCAACTGGGTAAAATTTTCCTTAACTCTATTATTATTTTTTTTTCTAATCGTTTTGTTATTTTCAGGATTCAGATTCAAGTATTGTTTGGCGATGTCTAACCCAAAAGGTATGTTTCTTTTTCTTCTCTTTAGAATTTCAACTTTGCTATGGATTTTTCTATCTGTGTTTTTTTTTTTGAAAATTAAACTTTATTGAAGAGCACACCACCGCCCCAAGACCAGCGCACAACAACACAGAACAACAGGGGAAGGAAGCAGAAGAAAACAACCAGACAACAAACAGCACAAACACCGACAAAACAAAAGAAACAAGACAAAGAACCCCGGAAAAACCCCACACCCAGAACCAACTTCAAGGCAGCCTCCATTCTATCCTTGTTTTGAATGCACTAATTTATTTTTCCTGTGGTATTGTTTACTTCATGGGGACTAATTTTTTTTATTCTACATATGGTTTTGTTTTCTTAATATTTTCTAGAAACTTTGCGAGATGAAAGAGATTTTGGTCCAGCTCACTTCACATTAAAAATACAGTCGTACTCTTTACTGTCGAATGCACCTCATGGACATGGGAAAATATATGAATCTGGTATTTTTGATGTCAAAGGTTACAAATGGTATGTTGAAATGCTCGTTGCCCCTTTTTTTTTAAAACAAAAAAAAAAAAAAAAAAATTCTTCCAAATATTGCTCATATATTTAATTGGTGTGTTGGTGTTAGGAAATTGATTCTATACCCACAAGGAGACAAGACCTGTGAAGGGAAAGGCAATATTTCCCTCAACGTGGCTATAGATGAAAGTAATTCTTTCCCTAATAATAATTGGATTGTTTGTGCTTACTTGAAATTTTTCGTACTTAATCAGAAAACGAAGAAGTACTTGACAATCCAAGGTAATTACATATATATATATATATATATATCATGCTTTTTTGACAAATACATGATTTTTCTAATCAATTTCCTTCGTAACAAACAAAATCGACACATATATTTATTTAATTATTATATGTGCATGCAGAAGCTAAAGGAGCGTTAAAGTATTTTGATAATTTGAGAAAAGAACATGGTTGTGCCCAATTGATTTCTCTTGAAGAATTGAATGGCCCATGTAATGGATATCTTGTTAATGACTGCTGTGTTTTTGGAGTTGAAGTTTTTGTTATTCAACCTTCTTCTGGCATTGAAGAAACTCTTACCATGCTTAAGGAACCAAAAGGAAGGACTTATACTTGGTCGATCGAAAATTTCTCAAAGTTAAATGACAATTTACAGTACTCCGATGAATTTACAGTTGGAGGAAAGAAATGGTACGTACATATTACACCTCTTACATAACAATGTTTTTGCTTTATATATATATTAACTAAGTAGTTATTATTTTATCTTATGTTGATTCCAGGAATTTAAAAATTTTTCCCAAGGGAAATAAATCTGATATGGGAAAATCACTGTCTCTTTATATATGCCTATCTGATTGGATAAGTGTTATACTTGAAAGAAAAGTGTATGCAGAATGCAAGCTACGAGTAATAGATCATTCTCGGCTTAAAAAGGTTGAAAAACAAGGTGAATCACTAATGAAACTTTTCCCCGTTACAAATGTTTTAATTTTGATATTCAACTTACTTGAGCTTATTTGTAACATTAAATTGTTTTTTTGTAGTTTCACATTGGTTTGATTCGAACGAGGAATGGGGTTTCTCAAATTTTATTTCGATAAAGGAATTACATGAACTCGACAAGGGATACCTTAACGATGATACTTTAATTGTTGAAGTAGAATTTGATGTAATTTCTGTCACTAAGGTCCGAAAATAGACAATTGCGGTGTGATTTATATTTGTGTTGGGACTTGGGAGTGAAGGTAGATATATTTTGTCTTCAATGCATGAGCAGATACTCTATCAAATCTGGTTTATCAATTTAATAATAATCAATAAGATTGTGTTTCCTTACATGCCCGTATTGATATATTCTACGGTTTGAGATTTTGTGTTAAAATAATGCTAGCTATAATCACAGCTGTGTTATATGAAATGATATAAAATATAGATGTTATTTGATACAAAATACCGATGTGATGATATTAAAAACTAGTTCCCAAAACTCAACATAAATGATATGGTAAGTGATTTCTCTTCACCTTACAAATTATGGGATGATATGGTGAATGACAGAGTAACAACAAATCACTTTCTACATCAGTTTTTAGACTAATTTTTTTAGGTTATCTAGATTTAATGAAAAACCATATCACATGATGTGATAAGAATTAATTTCTTTTTACGATAAATGAAACATAAGATGATGACATGAGGTAAACAGTTTGGTTGGAACAAATCATATGTCACACCCCTTTGCAATTTCATGTTGTTTTTGAGCTAATTTTATGGTTTATTTAGCATTAGGAAGAATCATCAATTTTATTACATCCATTATTAAGTTCATGTACATTTTATTTTTGATATATATCATGCATGCATCTTTCAGTATATGTATAAGTGATTTGAATTAATGATAAATTTAGAAATGTTTTAGATTTTTAAAATTATTTTTCCATCGGTTTTTCTTTTCCTTTATAATACTTTGAATCTGCCTATAAACAATGTAGGGAAAAAAAAATCTGTTTCCAAAAAATATTTTTAATTAGGTTCATATTCAACTGATTAATATTCTTAATGTTGAAAACTCTGTTCAAATTTTTTTTTTTATTTTTTTTTATTTTTTATTTTTTTGCTTCAATGTTTAGCATTAATATTCTTAATGCTAAATGCATTAAAATAATTTTTGTTGTTGAAACAAACTTTACAAGCCTATTAATATGGGACTAATTGTCACTATTTCAGATGACCTACTATAACTTGAACTAGCAAACCTAACTTGATTTTAACTGGTTTAATTGGAATAGAAAATAACATTACAAATTATCATCGAACTCAAACTAGCTCGGCTTGGTTTAATTCCTATTAATAGTAATATGTAATTATGCACATCTATTAAAAGCCAAAGTATTTGGTGAAAAGTTCTTTGGCTTTATTATTTTTTTTCTTAGAGTTTTGTAAGCTTCCGATGCGGATCAGTAGCATTTTTCATATTTGGGTTGCTTACACGTCACAGGATTATATGGGGGCAAACAGTTTCGTCTCCCGTAACAGGCTGTAGCAGGTCCAAATTTGGCAATTTCGATTGTTGACTGAGGACTTACGTTCTCAAGTTTTAGAGTTTTCTTTTTCTTTTTCGTTTAGGAGATTTGAGATCTTTTTCGTTTGAGATTCTTTTCCGTTTGTTTTAAAAGTTTTAGAGATCTATTTTGTTTAGGAAATTAGGAGATACAAAATTCTAGTGGAATCATATTTCTTTTGCTATTTATTCAGGCCTTCGTTTTTAGTTTGGAGGTAGACTTGATGAATAAAATTTCATCATTTATCACTGATTGTCTTACTTGTACGTTTCCACCTGCATCAACTTCAAAATTAGGAATTTAATTCCGTCTTAAGTATCCAAATTCAAGTGTTTTTCCAAGTCTAACCCAGATTTATTCCTTTTACTTTTTCGTTTCTTTTTTTTGAATTTTTTCGTCAATTTTCTACACAGTACTCAAAAAAAAAAAAAAATTACTTCTATATTTCTATCTCGTTGCCCAAAAAATTATTCCTCAAATAAAAATACTAATGCATTCAAATTTGCTACTGAATTCAATATTGAATTTGACGAGATGAGGTTGGCCTGGTGGTAAAACTCTAACACCTGCACCCTTAGGGTATGTTTGGTAAGGAGGAAAGAAAATAGGAAGGATGGAAAGATTTGGAAGGATAAAAAACATGATGGAAAGTAAAGAAAATAATTTTCCCTTAGTTGTTTGGTAAACAAGAAGAAAAGAAAAGATCATTTTTATTGATTTTACTATTTTACCCTTATATTATATTTTATATATTAAAAAAATGGATAAAATTGTAATTTTAAATAACCCAAAAGTTTTCCCCTCTTTCCCTCCCATTTCCTCTCACTTTTGGGAGGTTAAAAAATGGCGGGTTCTGCACACAAAATTTTCCTTCCACTTTTCCCTTCCCTCCATTTTTTTCTCCATACCAAACATATACTTTTCCATTTTCTTCTCCCTTTTCCCTCCACCCATTCCTTTCCTCTCCCTTTTCCTCCCTACCAAATACACCGTAAGGTTACGGGTTTGGGTCCTCCCCTCTCCCAAAAAAAACTCAGAATTTATGTAATAATGTAATACTTCAAAAAAAAAAAAAAATTCAATAATGAATTTTAATTTTCGCTATGGATTTTTCCATCAGTTTTTGGATGCATTAATGCACATATATTTGTCTTTGGTTGAGCCATCAAGTATATGGTCATGCATCTTCTTCATGCCCATTAATTTATTTCTTATATGCCTTCATTATTTTTATTTTTATTTTCAGAAATGTTACTTGTAAGAGAATGAAATTATGGAATTACATGTCTTTTATGCAAATAATTTGAAATTAAATAAAGAATGCATTTTAACATTGGATTTGGATCAACTCTAAAAAAAAAAAAAAAAAAAAAAAAAACCATTTGATTTTGATTCCCTACTCACAAAAACATTGTCTTCCTGTTGTTACGTGTCTAATAAACAAATACCATTTCCCCCATGCCAGGTAGCTGTTTTCCCAAAAAGTGCCGTTTTGACCTCCATTTTCTATTTTTATGTTTTAGGCATGATTTAGTAAAAAGAAGGGTCAATTTATAATTATTTTGGTACAAAGATGGATACGGCTAGGATAGGATTTTTTTTTTATTTTTTTATTTTTTTATTTTTTGTCTGTCTGTCTGTCCCGGGGGGGTGGGCTGGAGGGTGAGGTGTGGTAATGTTTTAATTATTTTGGGGTTCAATTTATAATTTTAAAAGGTATTGGGGTCAAAAGCGGAGGTTATTTTATAAAAGTATCTGATTACATTACACACCTAACTTGATTCTAGGGTGACGAGATGAGGTTGATTTGGTGGTAAAACCCCCCACACCTGGACCGCGAGGTTAAGGGTTTGAGTCCTCCTCCGATGAGAAAAAAATTCCGAATTTATATAATAGTGTAATATTTCAAAAAAAAAAAAACAAAAAAAAACTAGATTCTAAGGTTTCTTCTTCATCGCTCAAAAATGGATATTGCTGCTGCTCTCAAAGAAAAAAAAAAAAAGAGAAATAAGAAAAGAAGAGGAAGAGAGGATATATGTTTATTGAGAATATGTTTTGATTGAATTGTTAGTTTTTTTGTAGATTTTTTGTATCCTTGGATCGTACCGTGTCGTATCCCCGTATGTGTCTGTACCCATGCAACCTAGTTTGTGGATTCTGAAATTTTCCATTTCTACACTTTGTGTAGCCTTCATATCCTATCGATTGCGTTCATTTTCCAAGTAAAAATCGAGTATTTAACCTCTTAATAAGCTTGTGCTGGCTTTCTTAGTAATCTAGGGTTAATATTGCAAAGTTAAGGAAATTTGGGGGCCGAAGTGAAGAATTGAAGAAGAAGTGTATGTGCTGTTCGTATAGCGTATCACCAATGCTACTCGACAAGCACACCACCAGCGCTTTTAATCTAGAGACTTAGAGTGCAGTACAAGCGTTGTTCATACAGTGCACGTACCGCACACAGGTGCTCCAACTCAACTTTTTATGGGGTCTTGTGCCCTAATTTTCCAAACACTATAAATACCCTTCTTTCTTTCTTCCCGACACCTTTCCACCACCTTCTAGCTTCAAAGTACCCAAAATCTCAACTTTAAGTCATCTTCCTCACCATATCACAAAATCCAACTTTAAAACCTTCACCAAAACACATAATCCCACCGTCAAAACATAAATCCTTACCCTTTACACCTAAAGACACCATAAAAACCCCACCTTGAAGCAAGAAGGATATCAAGGAGAGAAGGAGCCAAGCACATCAAGTCAAGCATAGAGAAGAGAGAGCACTCCATATAGTTTTCTCTACACACCATTCTCTTATTTTACTTATATTTAGAGAATTTTGCCATGATTTGTACTTATTGTCTATCATATATGGCTTTGTGTTATAATATGAACTAAATCATCCTTGGCTAAGTCCAAGATGAAACATTTCCTATGATTCATCAATAAAGACCACTACTTTATCTATAAATGCCTGTGTTGTGTACATGTTTTCAAGCTTTTACTTGCTTTTGAGTGTCTAGCTAACACTTGATTACTCTTTGGTTGTTGTGTGATGTACCGAGAGAAAAAGCACACAACATGCTTGATGAAATGCATGATATAGGTCTAGTAAGATAGAAATATGTGATGTTAGCCTATAGGACTCATTAGTGTGCCATAACACTTAATGAATCTGCGTATAGTTCAGATAATCATCAAGAGATAGGTTATTGGTGTGCATGAATAATTTTCTTATTGCTTGAGAGAGAATAGGGACTAATTAAGGGTACATGAGTCTACATATTAACACTTGCATAATTTACTCTAATGACGTGTCTATAAATTGTTGATAATTGGGTAGGTGTATTCGAAAGCCTTAGTCATTCATCTCATATAAGTTACAACATCTTTGCTTGTAGTTAATCGTGTTTTGTTATTAATGCTTCTTATATAAAAACATGAGAGAGAATTATAGAGAGAGAAGCTTTGACAACTGGAGTCAGGTAAGAAGATCTGATTTTATTCTCCATTCCATTTTCGTGGACAACCTTAATCAGAATGTGGACCTGTCTTGCCTATGGGGAGTCTTCAAGTGCTTTGGTAGGGTGGGAGACATATATCTCCCTGCTGCAAACAAATCTAGGAAGATAGGTTTTGTGTTCGTAAGATTTTCAACTTTGGAGGAAGCCATAAGAGTTGCGGAGAAGATGAACGGTATGCACTTATATAGTTGGCCAATCAAAGTCAGTGTTGCCCCGCATGGGTAGAGTAATATGAAGCCTACTGGTTCAAAATAGGAGGAGGGATTCATAATGGAAGAAGGGTCTAGCAAAGGCCATCATCGGGACAGTAATGGGTCTAGTAGAGATTATCACTAGGAGATGAAGACGACGGACAATCATTCTTTTGTGAAGGTGGTGAGAGAGATGAAAGGGAAGGAAGAACAGAGAGATGTCAATTTCAAGGAAGAAGGAGTATCTCTGGTCTTGGATAGGAAAATCTCTGATGGAAAATGGCTAGATACTTGCGCGATCAGGGAGCTAAAAAATATCTCAAAGGTCATTAGCATGAAGAAAAGGTTGGTGAACAGAGGATTCGCATTCAAGGTCATATATTTAGGTGGCAGATCAATCCTATGGGATTTTGAATCTGTGATTGAAAGCGAGGGGTTCATAAAGAGTAGGTTCTTCTAGGATGATGCCTTTGTCTCTATGAAGAAATGGTCAGAATCAATGCAAAAGCAATCCATATACTGGTGTGGGTTAACATCTCAGGGGTGCCCTTGAATTTTTGGAATGTTGATTTCTTCCATAAAATTGGTGGTCTTTTGGAAGAGTTTATCAAACTGGATAGTGATACGGAGCACAAGAGAAGACTGGATATGAGTAGAATCCTAATGATTATGGGGAAACATCAGCAATGTCCAAACAAGGTGAAGGTAGTGGATGGATTCAGGTCTTTCCCAATATGGTTGGAAAAAGATAGCAAACTGGTGGATCACAAATGGATGTTTAAGTCTCTGGGTTTGAATGAAGAACATTGGCTGGAATCAATGGAGTCCTTAGAATAGGGAGGAGGTAGGAGAACAGGGAATAAGGCGATAATTGGTGGGAAAAAGCTGCAGAAGTGATGGACAAGAGTGGGTATAAAGTTAATGATTCAGATAACCCCCTCAATCGAAAATTCAAAAAAGGGGGCTCAAGGGACAAGGGGAAGCAGCCTTTTGTCAGAGTTCCAAAAAGGAAAACATTCCATCTAAGTGGCATGTTCGAAAAATTGGAGCTAGAAAAGAAAAAGCAAGTCAGTTGCAGAGAGGAAAGCTAGATTTCAACCTCTAATTCTGACTTTGAAGAAAGGCAGATGGGGAATTTTGGCTTCTGTAAGGGTGAAAGTTCCAAGGTGAAGTTGGTGGGCAAAAGGCCCAAGTTAGATGGGCCTATGAAAGCTTTTGGGCAAAAGCATGGTCATGGCAGTAAGAGAGAGAGGATAAGGATTAATTGTGGGCCTCAGGCTGAGGGTCTCCAAACTTATGGTGTGGTTGGGCTAACCGACTCCACCTCAAAGAATTCAGAGCAACAGTCCAGTTCTTTTACTAACATGCCACAAATTAGAGTGACCCATATGAAAGGCCCAAACCAGATTATTGATAGCAATAAGGAGCAACATGTGGTCTCATTTTCAGATAATGATGGGAGGATGGTCCTGTTGCCTTTAGAAGATCCCATTCTATTGCCTTTAAGGAATGAGGAGGGAGCTCAGATCAGGGGACAAGACTTCTAGGAAGTTCCATTTTCAATGGAATTAACAGGTATGGAGAGGGTGGAACCGAGTGGTAATACGAGGAAAGAAGGGTTAGATGACATAGGAATAGTCAGGATTTACTGGAATTTGGAGGAGGAGATTGCAAAGGTGATAGAGAAGGGAGTGGCCTTGGGACATATTTTTACCTCTAAAATTCCTGATAGAGGGAAAGGAGGAGCGAACAGTAATAACTTTCAAAAGACATCCACTACAGGAAGCCGTGATGGTCAGAATAGTGACATTCTGCCAACAGACTCCAGCTGGAACTTAGATGAAGAGGTGACTAAAGTGATAGAGGTGGGAGCGGCCTTGGGTGTCGATTTAATAGCAAGGAAGATGAGATAAGGCCAGTGATAGCGAGAAAAGAATTAGAAGACGAAGCCAGGTTCAAGGGAGCGAATGCCTCTTAAGGTACTTCTGCTTAGTTTTGCTTTGGGTTTCTTTCCTTTTATGATTATTATCTCTTGGAATGTGAGAGGGCTTGGCAGGGAAGAGAAAAGAATGATGGTTAGGGGTCTTGTGCATAGAATGAAACCGGATATTCTTCTACTACAAGAGTCAAAGCTGAGTTCTTTTGATAGTCGAGTGTTAAGATCTCTTGGGGGGTCTTGGTTACATATAGGTTTGAGTGTTGACTCTATGGGAGCTTTAGGAGGCTTAATAACCTTGTGGAAGGATGATGCTTTCAGAATGAAAGCCTGCATTTCTAACATCAATTGCATCATTATATCAGGGTTGTTGGTGAGGTTGGGAAAGAAGGTGGTGATTTGCAATGTTTACGCAGCTTCCTTTGAGTCGGAGAGAAGAGCTCTTTGGAACTTTATTTTGAATTCTATGCAGGGGTTTCAAGCTCCTTGGATTGTTAGGGGTGATTTCAACATCATTCTTGATCCGTTAGAGAGAGTAGGAACTGGTTGTAATATGGGCACTATTAGAAATTTCAGAATTTTTTTATTACAGGCCAATATTGTTGACATTCCTCTTCAAGGGATGGATTTTACGTGGTCCAATAACAGAGATTCTCAAGCTTGGGCTAGGTTGGATCGCTTTCTCATCTCGCCTTCAGTCTTGTTATGGTTCCCGAAGCTTATCCAAAAAGGGCTGCCTAGAGGTCTTTCAGACCATAATCCTGTTATGCTAAGTGAGGTGGGTTTGGTTTGGGGACCTAGTCCCTTTCGTTTCATTAATTGGTGGTTAGAAGATAAGAAGATGATGAGGGAAGCAATGAAAGGTTGGGCAGACTGCAAGGTCTTCGGGTCTAAAGGTTTTATCCTTTTTTCCAAGGCTAAGGCGTTGAAAGTTTCCTTGAAAAACTGGATCAATTCCTCCAAGTTAAATGCGCAGGATTCGTCAGTTCTTGAAAAGAAATTGGGGGAGATTGACTCTAAGGCAGTGCTTGTGGGGTGGATGGAAGCTCTTTATAAATATCGGTTAGAGGTGTTGGAGGAGCTGTGGAAAAGGCTACGGAGAGAGGAACAAGGGTGGATGGAATCGAGGATTAATTGGTTGCTAGAAGGGGATAGGAATTCGAAATTCTTCAATAGTGTGGCCAACGGAAGAAGAATTAAGAACCGGATTGTGGAGGTGACTCTAGATGGTTTGAAGGTTTTTGATCCTAATCTTATTAGCAAAGGGGTGTTTGATTTTTTTAAGAGTCACTTTCTTAAGGGCAATTGGCAGAGACCAAGTTTGGCGGGTGTGAGGTTTAGACGGTTATCCGAAGAAAAGAGGCTTTTGTTGGAGGACAAATTTAGTGTTGAGGAAGTTAGGTTGGCTTTAGATAATTGTGAAGGGAATAAGGCGCCGAGTTCGGATGGGTTTAGTATGAATTTCATCAAGACTCATTGGAATGTCATCCAAGTTGACTTTATGAATTTCATTAATGAATTCCATGAAAACGGGTCAGTTGTGAAGGAGATCAACTGTGTCTTTATCACTCTAATTCCAAAAGTTATGAAACCGAAAAATATGAAGGATTTTAGACCTATTTGCCTTGTGACTTCTTTATACAAAATCCTCGCTAATGTGTTGGCAAATAGGCTTAGGAAGACGATGGATACAATGATTGGGGAAACTCAAATGACATTTGTCAGAAATCGCCAAATAATCAACAGTTTTGTCATTGTAGAAGAAATTATTAACAAGTGGAAGCATGAAAAAGAGGGGGGGTTGGTTGTTAAGCTTGACTTCGAGAAGGCTTATGACAGCGTGGACCACGATTTCTTGGATTCCATGATGGAGAACATGGGTTTTGGTAGGATTTGGAAGGGTTGGATGAAAAATTGTGTAGCCTCTTCGCTGTTGTCTGTCCTGGTGAATAGGAAACCTACTTCTCAGTTTGGTATGGAGAAGGGGTCTAAGACAAGGTGTTCCTCTTTCGCCATTTCTTTTTAACTTGGTAGTGGAAGGCTTGAATGGTTTACTCAAAAAAGCTCTTGAGTTGGAGTTCATTCGTGGGGAGGATTTCGAAGATAATAAGGTTCATGTGACACACCTTCAGTTCGCGGATGATACTATCCTCTTCTTCAAGCCTAAAAAGGAGTATATTCGCAATGCGAAATGTGTTCTCTGTTGCTTTGAGCTAGTGTCGGGGTTAAAAATCAATTTCCACAAGTCGTGTGCGATTAGAGTGGGCATTGGTAGAGCTAGGGAGTTGGTTCAATGGGCTTCGATTTTTAATTGCAAGGCAGCAGCACTTCCTATCTCCTATCTAGGTTTCCCCTTGGGAGGTTGACCGGGGATGAATAGCTTTTGGAATCTAATAGTTGACAAAATAGAGAAGCACCTAGCAGTTTGGAAGAGGAAATTACTGTCAAGAGGTGGGAGATTAGTTCTTATCAAATCGGTGTTATCAAACATCCCCACGTATTTCCTTTTTGTTTTCAAAATTCTGGTGGGAGTGGCTCAAAGGATTGAGAGGATGCAAGGAAAATTTTTGTGGGGAGATGGGGAGAGTAGAAGAAAAAATCATGCGGTAAAGAGGGGTGATATTTGTTTGAGTAAGGCAAATGGTGGGCTGGGAGTTGGGAAAATCTTGGATAAAAACAAGGCGATGTTAGCCAAATGGATTTGGAGATTTAAGAGAGAAGATAAGGCTTTGTGGAAGAGAGTTATCTGTTCCACCTACAAGATTCAAGACATTAAGTTGAGCTGGAATTGGCAGGCAAGTAATAAAGCTTCTTTTTTCGTAAAATCTTTGGAGTGCCTGCTGAAACCTAGCTCTCTTTCGAAGAAAATCATTAAGGAAGGGCTCAAAACTATGGTGGGAGATGGTAATAGAGCTGACTTGTGGTCCGATGTCTAAGTTGAGGATATCCCTTTGAAATTGGCCTTTCCAAGATGCTTTGTTTTAGCTTTTAAGAAGGTTGGCCTGATTAAGGATTTTGGGTATTGGGTTGGTTCAACTTGGAAGTGGAATATGGTCTATAGACGCCCTCACTTTGATTGGGAAAAGGATCAGGAAAGTTGCCTTGCCAAGTGTTTGGATTGCTTAACAGTTCGTAGGAACATTGCTGATGATGTAGCTTGGTCCCATTGTTCTTCAGGCTTGTTTTCGGTGGGTTCTTTCCACAGAATTCTGGAGGAAGCGACGAATTCCAAAGGGTCTATCCCCAACTTCATGTGGTAAGGTATCATCCTATAAAAAATTGAACTCTTTCTTTGGCAGCTCTGGAAAGGTAAAGTGTTGGTCAAGAAAGTTCTTCAGCGTCATGGGATGAGTCAGATAAGTGATTTGAGTTACCCTTTCTGTAATGAGGAAGAGGAAACAGTTGACCACCTTTTTTCTTCATTACAAGTGGGCGTCTTTTCTTGGGACAAGAGGCACGTTCTGGTGGGGGGTGGTCTCATGTGCCAATAACAACTTGAAAGGTTGGTTAGAGGGTTGGAGAGGCCTCTATCCTAACTTCAGAAATGAGAGAGCCTGGTGTTCTCTTCTTTATGCAACCATGTGGACAATTTGGGACAATAGAAATCTCCTCGTTTTTGAAAATAAGGAGCCGAGCAGGGAACAAGCGACATATTTGGTTAAATTCAGGATCGTTTGGTGGTTCAAGCACCTCGGTCGTGGTTCTAATGATTCAATTGATGCCATATTTCGCAATATCAGTGAGCTTTGTGTGGAGCATAAGAAGATTAAGAGGAAGAAAATCGTTGATTGGGTTCCTCCTTTGCAAGAGAACCTTAAGTTTAATGTAGATGGCTCCTCCAAAGGTAATCCTGGTCCAGCAAGCATGGGAGGAGTTCTGAGGGATGCCAATGGGAAAGTTCTTTGTCTATTTTCTACCTCTTTGGGGATTATGGACTCAAATGCTGTAGAGATCCGGGCCATCAAGAAGGCTGTGGAGTTGTGCCATTTTAATCCGCTTCTTCGGGAACGAGATATATCGATGGTGAGTGATTCGAAAGTGGCGGTCTCTTGGGTAAACTCGAATGAGTTTAGAAATGTTGATCATGTCAATATCATCTACGACATTCAGTGTATTTTAAATGATAGAGGCGGCTTACAAGTGGTTTTCGATTCCAGAATGTTTAATTCCTTTGCGGATAGTTTGGCCAAAATGGGAGCGGATAGTAGAGGGGATTTCATTGATTGGTGTGATGTTTGATGCTTTTCGTTGTTTCGTTTTAGTGGTGGTTCCTGGGTCGCTACTTGTGTCTTTACTGTTTTCCTCTGTTTTTCTGTTGTTTGCTGGATTGCTTGTTGCTCTTCTACTTTTTTTGCTTTTTGTTTTGGTGTGTGGGGGCTGCTGTTTGTTGTGCCCCTGTTGCCTCGGTTTGTTGTTGTGGTTGCTGTTCGTTTTGCTGCCTGTGGGCTCTGCGTCCTTGTTGTTTGGCTGTGTTTCTTGTTTTTTTTTTTGCCTCTTCTTTTAAATAAATGATGCCTTTCAAAAAAAAAAAAATCGTGTTTTGTTAGTTAGTTTAATCTTAGTTTTAATTAATTTGTTTAGCATAATCATCTTCATTAAATTTCGATTATCAAAATAGTAATTAGGTTAATCAATTTCGATATTCATCAACCAATCCTTGAGGGAACGATATTTTATACTTATCATTGTACTACACCACCGGCCTCGTTCGATTTTGAGTAGCCTATGGTGCCAGTCAGCTTCGAGAATCTATAACTTTTGATTCGTCAAGAAACTTTACATTCGTCTATAAATAGTCTCAATAAGTAATTATGTTCATATCTATCAAAAGCCAACTTGCTAAAATTTTCCTTTACTTAAATTCATATTTTTTTCTTATCCTTTTTTTATAACTTCAAGATTCAAATTCAAGTGTGTTTTGCGATGTCTAACCCAAATGGTATTTTTATTCCAAATGAAGTTTAATTTTAGCTATGGATCTTCCACCAGTTTTTTCTATGCATTGATTTATTTTTCCTATTGTTTTGTTTCTTCATGCCAATTAATTTATTTCTCCTATTGTATTTTTTTTTTCTTATTATTATTTTTAGAAATTTTGTGATATGAAAGAGATTTTCCACAAGCTCACTTTACACTAAAAATAGAGTCATACTCTTTTTGGCATGGACACAGGGAAAAGTAACGAATATGGTTTTACACAGGGAAAATAGAGTCACACATGTATGATAACAAATGCAAGATAGATAAATATGCATGCAATTTTGTGTGTGCACCTAATCTCTTCAAGAATCAAAGTTACAAGTGATATACCTTTTAAAGCTCTTGATCTTGAAGTCATGGAGATACTTAGAAGGTTGTCTTGATAGTCATCAAGAAGACCTGAACTACCCATTACACAATCATCCCCAACGTGGTATATTATGAAATAAACCAATCACAAAATAGAGGTTCTTACGGTTATTGTTATTGCATGCAGATGTTAATGGAGGTGTAAAGTATTTTGATAATTTGAGTATTGAAAAGGGTTATACCCAATTGCTTTCTCTTGACGAATTTAATGGCCCATGTAATAGATATCTTGTTGATTCGTTTTTGCTTGAGAGCGTCAAATTCTTATGCTGACAATTTGGCAAGGAATGGCGCTAATAGAGAAGGTGATGTTATTCAATGTGGTAGTATTTGAGACAGGACACTGATGTGTTTAGGCTTGTCTATGATTCGGGGGTGTTGGGTGTTGTAATCTGGGCTGGTTGTATCTGTGTTGTATTCCTCTGGTGCGATGTTTCTTATGTCAGTTTGTTGTGTGTTTTGATTTTGTGGGTGTGTTGAGCTGTTTTGGCTTTCGGTTTGTTTCGCAGTTGTATTTTGTTCTTCTTTGGGATCATTTTCCCATGCAATAAATTTGCCGTTTAAAAAAAAAAATAGATATCTTGTTGATGATTGCTGCATTTTTGGAGCTGAAGTTGTAGCTATTCAACCTTCTTCTTGCAATGAAGAAACTCTTACCATGGTTAAGGTATCAAATGGAAGAATTAATACTTGGTCGATCAAATTTCTGAAAGTTAAACAACAAAGTCCATAACTCTAATGAATTTATAAGGTATAAAGCTATTTTGTTCAATTCTGGAGAAAATATTAAGACTTTTTCCATCAATTCAACTAATATCAATGTGTTTTTTTTACATGCTTATAATTGATCATATTAGTTTGATATCTTAAGACACATGACTAAGAAAATAGATTATGTTGATGTATTTAATAAAGTTATATATTTTTTTTGAACAACAGCAAACGACTTCATTAAGAAGGCCAGAAGGCCAAGAGCAGCACAGAACAAGAAGGCGAAAGCCCAAAGAAGAAAGACACACAGCAAAGAAACCAGAAAAACAACGCAGAACACAGAACCACAACAAGCAAAACAAAAAGAAGAAGTTACAGCGTTCCCCAAATCAAGAAATCCCCATTATTAGCAGCACCTTTCTTAGCCAGGGAATCAGCCAGGAAATTCGAAGCCCGGTGCTTGAAGACTAAACTGATATTACCAATAGATCGTAAGAAGGAACGAATATCGTAGATGGTGTTGACAAACTTGAGACTACCAAATCTGTCATCATTAATCCAAGAAACTGCTGTTAAAGAATCACTAATGATGACGATATCGCGAAGGAGCAGAGAAGGAATAGCCGAAACAAGCTGACAAGCCTTTAAAATGGCCATCAATTCGGCTGAAATCGCTTCGTGAACATCTATGAAAAAAGAGAACTGACATAAAACCGCCCCCTCTGAATCCCTAAGCACACCCCCAATACCGGCATGTCCCGTAGAAGCCAAAGCGGAACCGTCAACATTAAAGAAAAGGGAACCAGGCAAGGGAGGGGACCAATCATCGCTGCTGCGCTTCTTCACCACAACTTGGTCCACGCATCTCTCCTTGATGTCCAAAAGAATGATAGTGATAGGCTCTTGACAACCAGGACCAAGATGCTTGAACCACTAGGCCGCCCTAAACTTGACCGTATCCTCCACTTGAGCTAAACATGGCTTCTTTCCGTTGAAAACCAACTCATTCCTAGCTTCCCACACCGACCAAACCACTGCAAAAAACAGAGCCTTCCACACTCTCAGGCTGCCAGCCGAATGACACAAGGCTGTCCAACCACAAAACCAAACTAGGAAAGACGAATTAGGGCTGCAAACAACATCCCACCAATCCAAAACTCTACACCATAACTTCCAAGACTACCCACAATGCAAAAATAAATGATCAATTGTTTCACATTCAGAGTTGCACAACTTGCACACCGTATCCAGCTGAGCACCAAAACCAAAACAAGACAGCACTTCTTTGACAGCCACTTTTCCTCTAAGAAGTTGCCAAAGAAAGACATCTATGTAAATGTAATGTCCGTCTTCTCCTACAATTTTGAAATATTATAATAGTTTTTATATATATATATATATATATATACATAAAGACATCTATGCTAAGGACAGTCACTTCTTGGGCTACTGTTCTTACACAGTCGCTGGCTCTATTTGAACCATATGTATTTTTTAAGATTTTTGAAGTTAGTTTGATTGGTGGTTAGAAACTTCCATTTAATTACAATTTTACCAAACCATAAATTGAAAATAAAACCTTATTTTTGTACTTTATTTACGTTATTGTCACTTTTCACAGCAAAGTGTTTATTTAATTTTCACACACTTTTCTATATTATTATTTTCTTAAAGTGAGTTGTTTACCAAATTTAATTTTCGAAAAATCAATTGATTTATAAGAAATTTTTTTCAACATATTAAACTATCCAAATTTGAGCAAAATAGTATTATTATTAAATTAATCAAATCATAACTTTTTATATATAATTAAATAATCAAAATACATTAAATATTGTCCATAAAATTCTTTATGGGTGTCATGTCACAGATAACATCAACTTTCTGTTAGATTTCGATAGATTGGCTATTAATATTGTGGGTTTTTTCTGTTAGTCCATCTCATCAGTTTTTCAGGCCCAATCATATTCAAGCCCAATGATGAAAGGGAAGGTTGAAGCCAGTAGAAGCCCATCAGCATGCTCCCACTAGCCTAGCCCAATCTGGTTGCTCTGCCCATTCTTTACTGATGCGGTGCGTTTCAACTTATCAGTAAAAACTGATAAGGTTTTTGCTTGATAAGGTGGCAACAGATGATTGGCTGAAGGTGGACAGCTGGCCCTCGTTTTCTGATGACTATATATATGAAGCGATGCTGAGAGAAATTAATTCATTCAGTGTTATTTTTCTCTAGGGTTTGCAATCTCAGAATAGTTCTATTCTCTCTGTTGTTCTTTGTGTTCTTGAGTTCGTTTGTGGATTTCTAGTTTCTCTTCTTTGAATTTGTAAGAGAGATTAGAGAGGAGAAGATAGATCTGTTTGTGATACTTCTATTGATACTATTTTCGGGTATTTCTGGGTTCAGTTGTTTACAGGCATAGTTTGTGTTTGTGGCCTGTGTGGTCGAGTGTTGTTGTATTGGGTTTCTGGGCTCCCTTTTGAGGGTTATCAGGCTGAGTCCTGGATAGATTAGATCTGTATAAACTTTCATATAGTGGAGTGAGTCTCTTGTCCTGACTCAAAGTGGATGTAGGCTTGATTTTAAGCCGAACCACTATAAAATCTTTGTCTCTTTATTCTTTTTACTTTCTTGCTAATATTGATTCTGTTTTTGGTACATCCTTTTATTGTTTCTGTATTACTTGCATTCTATTTAGATCTTGACAGGTTAGGAAGATCAAGAGTGGATCTAGGCTCTGGTAAGGGACCTAGATTCACAACAGTGGTATCAGAGCCATCTTCGTACCAACGGCAAACCCGGAGCAAGAAACTCCTCCGGTTGAAGAGCCTTCAACCTCTGAAGTCTCAACTGGAGTTGAGGAGGAGATCAGCGAACCTGAAAAAGTGAGCAGTGAACCTGCTGGCATTAGTAAAGAGGTAATCGTTCACAACTTTGGTAATTTCAATTCAACGTGCATGTCTATGAAATTTGATATAGATAGATTCGATGGCACTGGGGATTTTGGTATCTGGAGACGAAAGGTGAAAGCCCTTCTGTCTCAGCAAAAATTCCTCAAGGCCATTGAAGGACCTGACAAATTGCCTGAAACTTTAACCCCTGAACAGAAAGATGATATGTTAGAAATGGCTCTAGGAACCATAATTCTGAATCTTTCTGATAATGTTCTTAGAGAAGTAAATGATGAGACCACTGCCTGTAATGTCTGGAAGAAATTAGAAAGTCTATATCTTACTAAATCACTGACAAACAAAATTTATCTTAAAGAAAGACTTTTTAGTTTCAAAATGAACCCTAGCAAGAACCTTGATCAAAATCTTGATGAATTTAAGAAAATGACAATTGAACTAGCTAATGCTGGAGAAAATGAAAAATTGAGTAATGAAAATGAAGCTATTATTCTGCTTAATGCTTTGCCTGATTCCTTTAAAGATGTAAAAGATGCTATTAAATATGGTAGAACCTCCCTGTCTCTTGAAGAATGTATTTCTGCTTTAAAATCTAAAGACTTAGAACTAAAGATAGAAAATAAAAATTCTGGTGAGAACCTGTTTGTGAGAGGGAGACAGTCTAATAGGAATGGAAATAATAATAGCAATAACTACAATAAGGGCAAAGGGAGGAGTAAGACACCCAACCATCATAGGTCTCAATCTAGGAACAGAAATGGCACTAGAAAGTGCTACTTCTGTGGTAAAGAAGGACACATTAAAAAATACTGTTATGAGCTCAAAAGAAAAAATCAGGAAAAGACTCCTAATGATGGAGATGCTGCTGTAGCATCTAGATCTTTTGAACATAGTGAAGTGTTAGCAGTTAGCACAGATGATGTTAAGAATGAGTGGATTCTTGACTCTGGATGTTCCTTTCACATGACACCTAGGAAAGACTGGTTCACAGAGTTCAAAGAACTCAGTGGAGGCAGTGTGCTGATGGGGAACAATCAGCAATGTCCAGTGGAAGGTATAGGATCTGTGGCCATTAGAATGTATGATGACATGGTTAGAGTCTTTAGTAATGTGAGATATGTGCCTAACCTGAAAAGAAACCTAATTTCCTTAGGTGTCCTAGATGAGGAGGGATGTTGTTATAAGGCAGAGAAAGGTGTCCTAAAAGTGTCAAGGGGTTCCTTAGTGATTCTAAAAGGTGACAAGAGAAACAGTCTATATGTCCTAAAGGGTGTGACAGTCACTAATGAGGCAGCTTGCATAGCAACCAAAACTAGTGACATCACATCCCTTTGGCATAAGAGAATTGGTCACATGAGTGAGAGAGGTTTAAATGAACTAAGTAAACAAAACTTGCTTAATGGGGACAGTGTTAATAAACTGGAATTCTGTGAGAACTGTGTCTTAGGAAAACAGCATAGGCTGAGTTTTAGTACAGCTCAACACAACACAAAAGAGATCCTCCAATATGTACACTCAGACCTTTGGGGACCCTCAAAGGTCCCTACACATGGTGGAAACCAGTATTTTCTATCTCTGATAGATGACTATACTAGAAAGGTCTGGGTATACCTATTGAAGTCTAAAGATCTTGCTTTTGAAAGCTTTAAAGCTTGGAAAACTTTGGTTGAGAATCAGACCTCTAAGAAGGTCAAAGTACTAAGAACTGACAATGGTCTAGAATTTTGTAAGGAAGAATTCAACAAATTCTGTAGAGACCATGGCATAGAAAGACACAGGACTGTGAGGTATACACCTCAACAGAATGGGGTAGCTGAGAGGATGAATAGAACCATTCTAGATAAGGTTAGATGTCTCCTAATCAGCTCAGGTTTAAATCAGAAATTCTGGGGTGAGGCAGTTGCTACTGCCACATACCTGATTAACAGATCCCAATCCACTGCTTTAAACCTCCTAACTCCTGAAGAGAAATGGGTTGGCAGGCCACCCTCTCTGAAACACTTGAGAGTGTTTGGCTGTGCTGCTTATGCACACCAGTCTGAAGGTAAACTTGAACCTAGATCCCTAAGAGGAGTCTTCCTAGGATATCCTTTAGGAGTTAAGGGATATAGGGTGTGGCTTAGAGATCAAAAAGGTTTCAGAATTATTGTGAGCAGAGATGTTATTTTTGATGAGGATAGAATGCCTTGTAAAATCAAAGACATCACTGCTGATCCTTTTTCAGATCCTATAAAGGATTTTGAGAACAAAATTGAGGTGGAAATTGGGAGTCAACCTCTCAGCTCTGCCTCTGTTCAGTCCAATTCTAATGAGGATGATGATACCATCCACACTGACCCTAATCAGGTGGAACAAAGTCAGCATCAGCTAGAGATTGACATGGAATCTCTAGCTGATTATGAACTAGTCAGGGATAGGGCTAAAAGGAAAATCAAACCCAACAGTAAATACGCCTATGCTGATGTCATTTCATTTGCTCTGTACACTGGTCAACAATTGGAAAGTCCTGAACCTAGAGATTATGTAGAAGCAGTCAGTTCCACAAATAAATTGAAATGGCTTTATGCCATGAAAGAAGAGATGGAGTCTCTTGAGAAAAATGGAACCTGGTCTCTTGTAAAGAAACCAGAAAAACAGAAAGTTGTTGCTTGCAAGTGGATCTTTAAGATTAAAGAGAGTCTAGAGAAAAATGAACAACCTAGATACAAAGCTAGACTTGTTGCTAAGGGCTTCACACAAAGAGAAGGTATTGACTACAATGAAATTTTCTCACCAGTAGTCAAATATAAAACTATCAGAATAGTGCTTGCCCTAGTTAGTATCTATGACCTAGAACTTGAACAACTAGATGTTAAGACCGCCTTCCTGCATGGGGACCTAGATGAGACCATCTACATGTCTCAACCTGAAGGTTTTGAATCTAAATCTAAACCCAATCATGTCTGCCTTCTAAAGAAGTCCTTGTATGGACTGAAACAAGCCCCTAGGCAATGGTATAAGAAGTTTGATAGTTTCATTACTAGTTTAGGTTTCAATAAAAGCAATTATGACACATGTTTTTATTTCACAAGTGAAAATGTTATGAACTCTGTCTATTTGCTATTGTATGTTGATGACATGTTAATTGCTAGTAAAAGCATGCCTAAAATTAAACAACTAAAAAGAAAACTGAAAACTGAATTTGACATGAAGGACTTAGGAATTGCTAAAAGAATTCTAGGGATAGAAATTGTTAGAACCAGAAAAGAATCTTGCCTATACCTTAAACAAGAAAACTATCTGTCTAAACTGGTAGATAGATTCTCTATGAAAAACTGCAAGTCTGCTAATGTCCCTCTATCTCCTTGCTTTATGTTATCAGCTGCTCTCTCCCCTAGATCTATTGAGGAGAGCAGATTCATGGAGAATATTCCTTACTCCAGTGCAGTTGGGTCTGTCATGTATGCCATGATCAGTACCAGACCAGACTTAGCCCAAGCAATCAGTGTCTTATCCAGGTATATGGCCAACCCTGGTAAGGGCCACTGGAATGCCATGAAATGGTTATTAAGATACATTAGTTCAACCACATCAGTTGGACTGATATATGATTGTGCTAATTCTGAAGTTGACCTAGTTGGATATGTTGATTCTGACTATGCTGGTGATAGAGATAAAAGGAGGTCCACTTCCTCATATTTCTTCACCATTGCTGGCTGCTGTGTTAGCTGGAAAAGTCAATTACAGTCAGTGGTGGCCCTGTCCACTACTGAAGCTGAATATATAGCAGTTACAGAAGCAATTAAAGAAGCCATTTGGCTTCAAGGTCTTTTAGGTGATATTAAAGTCTTTAGTGGAAAGGCTGTTATTTACACTGACAGCCAAAGTGCTCTGCATCTTTGTAAAAATCCTGTTTTCCATGAGAGAACTAAACACATAGAAATTAAATACCACTTTATTAGAGATCAAATCTCTGAAGGTATTGTTGAGGTGGAAAAGATTTCCACTGAAGATAATCCTGCTGATATGGGTACCAAAGTTGTCTCCTATAGTAAGTTTAAGCATTGTTTAAATCTTTTGAAGATAGGTGATTATGGTTGATCTGTTTGTTTGTTTGTTGAGCCAGGTTTGTTAAGAGGTTGCTTACTCTGCTATATGAAATGAGATGAACTAAGGTGGAATTTGTGGGTTTTTTCTGTTAGTCCATCTCATCAGTTTTTCAGGCCCAATCATATTCAAGCCCAATGATGAAAGGGAAGGTTGAAGCCAGTAGAAGCCCATCAGCATGCTCCCACTAGCCTAGCCCAATCTGTTGCTCTGCCCATTCTTTACTGATGCGGTGCGTTTCAACTTATCAGTGAAAACTGATAAGGTTTTTGCTTGATAAGGTGGCAACAGGTGATTGGCTAAGGGTGGACAGCTGGCCCTCGTTTTCGATGACTATATATATGAAGCGATGCTGAGAGAAATTAATTCATTCAGTGTTATTTTTCTCTAGGGTTTGCAATCTCAGAATAGTTCTATTCTCTCTGTTGTTCTTTGTGTTCTTGAGTTCGTTTGTGGATTTCTAGTTTCTCTTCTTTGAATTTGTAAGAGAGATTAGAGAGGAAAAGATAGATCTGTTTGTGATACTTCTATTGATACTATTTTCGGGTATTTCTGGGTTCAGTTGTTTACAGGCATAGTTTGTGTTTGTGGCCTGTGTGGTCGAGTGTTGTTGTATTGGGTTTCTGGGCTCCCTTTTGAGGGTTATCAGGCTGAGTCCTGGATAGATTAGATCTGTATAAACTTTCATATAGTGGAGTGAGTCTCTTGTCCTGACTCAAAGTGGATGTAGGCTTGATTTTAAGCCGAACCACTATAAAATCTTTGTCTCTTTATTCTTTTTACTTTCTTGCTAATATTGATTCTGTTTTTGGTACATCCTTTTATTGTTTCTGTATTACTTGCATTCTATTTAGATCTTGACAGGTTAGGAAGATCAAGAGTGGATCTAGGCTCTGGTAAGGGACCTAGATTCACAACAAATATGAATAATGTTTTGTCAAAGATAATTTTGGAATAATTTAAATAGTTAATGCCTTTTTGGGACTCCACCTATCAATTAATGTCGTCCAGTGCTATTTTCTCTTAAAATAATCTCTTGTTTTCTCTTCCAAAAAAAAAAAACTTTTTTTACCAACATATACACCGAAAGATTGCAATATTTTTGGGGTTTTGGGGAAAGAGGTTAGACTCGAACTCACAACCTTTTGGTGTAGGTGTGAGGGACATACAACCGGATCAACCTTATCTTATCGGCACATACAAAATAATGGTTTTCAACCGAATCTTTTAAATTTATATATTTTGCCAATCACTAGCCAATCACTTTTAGGACACGGTTTCAACGTATTAGCCTTTAATCCCCCTAATTTGAAAATAATGAACACTAAACCCCTTCTGTGACGATTTCCGTCCAGAATTTAAGTTGACCGTTACCGTTGAAGGGTACTATGGTAATCTCAAATGAGGGGACATAATATCTATTTATAATGAATAATATATTAAAAAAAAAAAAATTGAAAACTTGAAAAAAATTAAATAAAAAATATATGAAAAAAAAAACACATACAATTATACAACTCTTTCGGTCTCTCTCATCGTGATCATCATCTAGCCACCACCCACCAACAACCTCCACCACCATCATTTTTCCAGAAAACACCATTTCCACCATTATCATTTTTTCCAGAAATCATCATATATTTTTTTCAGAGCCCAAAAAAAATTCTCAAAATTTAATGACAAAATTAACTGGTTTATAAGAAAAAAAAATTAAACAAATCTGTGGATATGGTGGAGATCACCAGATCTCCACCAGATCTCTTTATAAAAAATAATAAAAATTATCTTTTCTTCCTTCTTCCGTCTCTAATCCAAACATTCTGATTTTATCAAATCCGACAGTTCAATGTTGCTGGTAAATCGTCTATTTCGATTTTTGCTTGTTCAAATAATTCCACCCATTTTTTACTCCAACTGTATAGCTGGGTCTTCTTTATTGCTCTGTTTATATTTCAACTGTTTCTTGGATTTGGTTTTTGGTCTTTTGATTGGATTCATTTATCTATTTCTGGATTTGTGCCGATGCGATGCAAAAAAACAAAAAACAAAATAAAGAAAAATGATGTTGAAAATGAGAAATTGGAGGTTGCTAGTTTACTTAAGAGATTTGTTTGTGAATTTTGATTTTGGTTGGCTGTTAATCTAGTTTATATTTTTATTTATTTTCAAAGCAAGAGAATTTATGCTTTTAATTGGTGTTATTTCTTGGTTTGGTGTTGATGATTTGATGATGAAGATTGAAGATGAAGATTTGATGAATCTGGGTTTTGAAGAGATGAAGATTCAAGATTGAAGATGAAGATTTGATGAATTGGGCCGCTAGGTTTAGGTTTAGGCGATGAAGATTTGATATGATGATTGTTTGGAGAATTTTTTTTTAATTAATTTTTTTAAAGAAAAATTATATGGTGGTCAGGTGGAGAAGATAAGAATTGAAGATGATAGTGGCTATGGAGAAGATAAGAATTGAAGATGATAGTGGCTATGGAGAAGAAGAAGAATCGATGATGATGATGATGATGATGATGATGTTGATGATGATGATGATATTATTATTAATATTATTATTATTATTAGTAAATGGCGGTGGATTTGGGACCACACATTCCTTTTAATTTTGAGAGGATTTTTTTTTATTTGTAATTTGTTTAATTATAGTTTAATTTATTAAATATAATTTTTATTTAGTAAATATTTTGAGGGTTAAATGGTTATTTCCTATTTATATTGAAGGTTAAATCAGTCATTTGATTTGTATTTAATACACTTTTCTTCATCATATATATATATTTTTTTTTGGTGGCGTAGAGGAACCCTTATTGCTTGTTTGTTGTACTTGGAGAGTAGAGAATTAAGCATGGAGATCGTTGGCTGCTGCACTTGGAGATCCGAGACTGTTGCACTTGGAGATTCTAACATCCAAAATTTGCGCTAAGAAATTTTAAAATACATAAAATTATGTGTTATTTTCCATGTTTTTTGTTTGTGTTATTTAGATTAAATATTTGAACTTATTTTATGTTGATGCATCATATATTTGAAGATGTAATATTTAATATTTCAATTTATTTTATGTTAATGCATAAGATATTTGAAGATGTAACATTTAATATTTCTATTAACATGCCACATGTGATGTAATTTGTACGGAATTGATTTTTTTTTTTTTTTTTTTTTTACGTATATTTAACCTGATCAACCCAACCCAATAAATATTGGGTTGAGTTACCCGAAATATGAGCGAGTTGAAAATATTCCAATTCAACCTAACTCGAACCCGACAACGCCCACCCTTACATTTGACAATATAAGATTGGTCTGATGGTAAACTCTTCACACCTATACTATGAATTATTGTAATTCTTCCAAAAAAAAAAAAAACATGAATTTTTGTAATTCTTCAAAAAAAAAAAAAATAAAGTTTTGAATACATTATAATTTGTTGAGATAAAATATGATATTTATCTTCCATTAACTGCAAGTCTTAATTCTTACCATTATTTTAAAGATAAACAAGAAGATTGTAACAAGAAGTGATTATTATTTACATTAATCACGACTTACGAGGATTGTCGCATTCTTGTATAAAACGGACACAAAATGGGTTAGGACTTAGGAGTTTCCCGCAACACAACAGTAAGGATTAGTTTTCTCACAATTAATTGAAAATGTATAAGGTCGTAAGACTTTAACTCCCCTAAAAATGCTCTTCATTTAAGGATTTGGATCCTCCACGTGTACGATCTTTTTCTTAATCTAAAGTACTAAAAGATATTATTTTATATTTAAAATAATGAAAATAAAATTCTTGATTTAAAAGAGATGCCTATGGCTAATTAAGAAGCCTTTTTAACAATTTATTTTTCATTGAAAACAAGAAAGGATCATGGTGTGCGATCTTTTTCCTAATCTAAAGTACATGAAGATATTAGTTTACATTTAAAACAATGAAAATGATATTCTTGATTTAAAAGAGATGTTTCAATGAAAAATAAATTGGCAAAAAGGCTTCTTAATTAGCCATAGGATATATATATATAGGATATATATATATATATATATATATACACACTGTCTTTTTCTCCTTAATGTATACCGATGTATTTACGTCAGTACACTGCATGTGAATCATTGATTAAGCATAAATGAATATTGAACAAGTCAAAGTTGTTGAATATAATGACTCATAAGTAATACAATGATATTGATATATATATATATATATATACGGTGAGTCTCTTATAAGGGATCATTTATTTTAAATTCGGTAATGACTACCATAAAATCACGTCGATTTGAATTAATTTTGATTTAAATTCTTTTTGTGAGTGATAAATTCATTGGAATCTATCTATAAATAAAATTTGAAAATTCTCTAAGTGCTAAAACTATTTTTACAGATTTTTTTTAAAAAAATATGAAGACATCAGAAAAATAGGCGAAATATAGAAAATTCAAAAAAAAAAATAAAATAGTTTTAGTGTTTGAAAAACTCCCAAATTTTATTCATAGGTATATTTCAATGAAGTTATCATCAACAACAAAAAATTAAGATCAAAACTCATTTAAATCGATGTGATTTCAAGGTGGTCATCACCGAAATTAAAATAAAGAATCTTTTATAAGACATTTACTATATATATACATATATATATATACATATGAGTAATGCTAGACATCTCAAATTTTTTTCCCAAATGATGTGGCACGTGAGGTGTCAACATCATATAAATTACCATATAATCTCATGATTTATAAAATGTTGACACCTCACGTACCACATCATTTGGGACAGAATTTGGAAAAAAAATTTGGGATGTTTAGCATTAATTACTCATATATATATATATATATATATATATTAGTTTTTGAGATTGTATCTTACATATATTACTTTTATTTTCTATTAACTAGGTATGTGACACAGACACACTCTACAAAATTGAAAGTATTATGAAGTAATGACTAGTGATTAAGATTTTGTCCCGAAAATTGAGTAAGAAAATTGGGTTATGAATCCATCAACTGGCAACATGCCTTTGGTATGTGAGTATGTCTCTCCTATATATCCAAATTATTTGTAATAATCAATATATCTTTAATCTTAATATTTTCTTAAATTAAGAGTAGTCGTACTCGGTCAATCTTACACTCTAAACTTTGGTTATATTCACAAACCAATTTGAAAAATGTGTTAAATTCACAATTTAAAAAAAAAAAAAAATCACTTACTTTTTCATGTTAAATCATATACTTAACTAAGTAAATCTGATAAGGTTTAATTTGAAATGAAACAAGAAAAGTAGAAATGAGTTGGAAAGAGAATGAAGAAGTCGGGAAACAGAGAAGAGGAAGATAAATTTGGTTATATCTGATAACCTTATATTGAATTCAAAAATGGACCTTTATACAGGTCTTACAATTGATTAAAGCAAATAACAATCCTAAATGCTAGGAGATAGGGAAGCGTGGAGTGCTCAACTACTCACTACCCACGCAACTCATTTATTGCCTAATTCAAAATAACAAGAAGCAAATAAAATGCAACACCACCTTATGGCCTAAAATAAACATGATGCACACCACCTGATGGTCTCCCATGCACGCACATACCATGCAACCTGCCCGTATGCATGTGCTATATAATATTCATATCATTCCTCCACCCTTAGAGGTTCCTTGTCCTCAAGGAAAAAATTAGGATACGCCTTTGAGAAACGCCATAAATTCTCCCATGTCGCATCTTCCCTAGCAACACCAGCCCACTGGACAAGAATTTCAGTCTTTGGCCTGTATTTCCCTTTTTGAATAACTCTCCGGTCCAAGATGGACTCCGGTTGAGGCAGCAAGATGTCATCATCTGAAACGTGTGGCAGAGTGACACCCATATTTTCAATCGGACCTCTTTTCTCTTTGAGAAGACTAACATGAAAAACATTGTGTATTTGAGCCCCTGGAGGAAGTTCCAACTTGTATGCCACAGTGCCAATCCGAGCCAAAACTTTATAAGGACCAAAATACCTAGGAGCCAATTTCAATGAGCTACGAAATGCGATCGATTTTCTGGTGGTAAGGTTGCAAACGAAGAAATACATAATCTCCAACCGCAAAAGAGACCTCATGCCTATGTTTGTTGGCTTGCAACTTCATCCTATTCTGAGCTGCCAACAAGTTATGGCGTAAATCGCGAAGGATGTCATCTCCAGAACGTAAAACGTCCTCCACAGCTTGCACTTTTGTGGTACCGGGAACATAGGAAAGTAAGTTCGAAGGTGGAACCCCATACACGACCTCAAACGGGGACATTTTGGTTGAAGAATGGATTGTCCTATTGTACCCGTACTCAGCCCATGATAGCCAGTCCATCCATTTCTTGGGTGGTCACTCGTAAAACACCGAAGATATTGCTCTAAAGTTCGGTTGACCACCTTCGTTTGGCCGTCGGATTGTGGGTGATAACTAGAACTAAAGCAAAGCTTCGTTCTCTATAACCTGAAAAGGGTTTGCCAAAATGAGCTAAGGAAAATTTTGTCACGATCACTAACGATCAAAATGGGCACACCATGCAAGCGAACAATGTTAGAGACGAATGCTTTAGCAACTGAGACAGCTATATACAGATGTTTCAATGGCACGAAGTGAGCATATTTGGATAGTCGATCGACAATGACCATGATGACATCGAATCCCTGAGACATAGGTAGGCCATCAATAAAATCCATTGAAATTTTAGTCCATACACCCTACTAAATTGACAATGGTTATAGTAACCCAGCTGGACGCATGTTGTCGGATTTGCACCTTTGACAAACATCACAATTACGGATGTATTCCTTCACAGCTGAATGTAACCCAAGCCACACAAAATTAGAGCTGATTCGGCCAAGAGACTTGAGGTACCCAAAGTGTCCCACAGAAGAGGCATTATGACCGTCAGCCAAAATAGAAGGAATTAATTAAGAATATGGACTCAACAACACCCTACCCTTTTGAAGCTAAACCTCATCACGCTGGCAGCATTTAGAGGAGTCTGAATTGGCCAACGTTGCATAAAAAGGATCCCGAGTAACCTCTTGTTTAATCGTCTCCCACCAATCCGCCACTGGAAGCGAGACAGCTATGAATTGAAACGTGGTGATATGTGATAGTGCATCTGCCCCCTGATTTTCACGTCTTTTTTTGTACTCGATTGTGTAATCATACCCCAAAATCTTTGGTAGCCACCGAGTCTACGCTGGAGTGGTAATACGCTGCTCAAGCAAGAATTTAAGGCTTTGTTGATCAATACAAATGATGAATGGCTTGCCCAAGAGATAGGGTCGCCATTTCCTTACAGCCTTCACAATCGCCAACATTTCCTTCTCATACGTTGACAGAGACAAGTGGCCCCTTTTAATGCCTCACTGAAGAACACAATCGGTTGATTGTTCTGAGACAAAATAGCACCCAATCCCACCCCACATGCGTCACTTTCAATTACAAATCCTTGGGAAAAATCCGGAAGTCGTAGGACGGGCGGAGTAGTTAGAGTTCTTTTCAATTTTTCAAAGGCCTCATTAGCTTCTGTTGTCCACTTGAACCCTTCTTTAGTTAACAGCTGAGTAAGTGGAGCAGCTATAACTCCAAAACCATGCATAAATTTACGATAATAACCTGCAAGACCAAGGAAACCACGAACCCCTCTAGCTGAAGTGGGAACCGGCCACACCTTAACAGATTGAACCTTCGAAGGATTGACTGCAACTACGACAATTGAAATGAGGTGACCGAGATACTCCACTTGTAACACCCCGAATTGACACTTCGAAAATTTGACAAATAATTGGTTAGCAGACAAAAGTTGAAGAACTTGTCGTAGGTGTTGCAAATGCTCGCTCCAAGTCCTGCTATAAACCAAAATATCGTAAAAAAAAACCAGAATAAATTTACGTAAATATGGACGGAATATGTCTTTCATAAGACTTTGAAAAGTGGCGGGCGCGTTGGTCAACCCAAATGGCATCACCAAGAATTCGTAATGTCCCTCATGCGTGCGGAAATCCATTTTGTGAATGTCGGTATCACTGACTCTGATTTGGTGGTACCCAGACCTCAAATCCAATTTGGAAAAATAGTGAGCGCCATGAAGTTCATCGAGTAGCTCGTCAATTACAGGAATAAGGAACTTGTCTTTCACAGTGATGTTATTCAAGGCCCGATAATCCACACAAAATCGCTAGCTGCCGTCGTTTTTTTATGAGCAATACCGGAGAAGAAAACGGACTGTTGCTTGGACGAATGATTCCAGATTCCAGAAATCCATGAACCAATTTCTCGATTTCATTCTTTTGGTAATAGGGGTAGCGATAAGGTCGCACACTTACAAGATGGTTGTTTGGTAATATTGGAATGTGGTGATCATGTTTCCGTGTAGGTGGCAGTGTTGTGGGTTCATTGAATATGTGAGTGAATTGATCCAACAACTCTTGAAGATCGGCTTGCCCCATGACAGGAAGGGATGGATGTTCAGCTGTCAACATGTGAAGAAGAAAAAATCATGTACCTGACAAGTGTAACAGTTCCTTGTCGCTAAGCGGTTCGAGTTCGGAACGACGTATTCCATGTATTGTATGCTGTTGGCCAGCTTGAGTAAATGCCATTGTAAGATTTTGATAGTTTGTCTCAATCGGTCCCAACGTTTCCAGCCATTGCACCCCAAAAACCACTTGACAAGCCGCCACGGGTAGGACATAGAAATCAGTTCGAACTGTGTACCCTTGTATCTCAAGCGAGACCCCTAAACAGCGTCCTGTACATTCGATTTTCTCCTTGTTTCCCACCATTACCTGAAGTATTCTATCGCGAACCACAGTAAATCCCAATTTGGTGACAATGGATTGATCAATGAAATTATGGGTACTCCCACTATCGATGAGTACTGTAATTTCCTTGTTCCCCACTCTTCCGATGATGCGAAACGTTTGTGGGTGAGTCGTTCCAGCCATAGCGTGGAATGAGATTTCAAGAATATCATCACGTGGTTCTGGTTCGAGTTCCATGTCAATGTTTTCACTACTGTCACCTGCAATTACATCCTCAATCATAAATAATTGTGGTTTAGAGCAACGATGGCCTGGTGTGAATCTTTCGTCACAATAAAAACATAGGCCCTTCTCGCATCTTTCCCTCACCTCTTGGCTTGTGATACGTCGAGCTAGACCCTGAAAATTTGAAGTAATGGGTGTTACCCGCAGTGGTGGAGGTGGTCCAAAGACGCCAACGGTTGAGGTTGATGAAGGTCTCAGCTGGTTTGGGTATGCTGCAGGTCGATATGGTGCTCTTGCTGTCCGCTGGAGCAGATTTCGCTCCTTAATCAAGTGAGATACACTGATGCCTCTAATAAGTTTTTTGGCAGCTTGACGCGGACATCCAAACGGATTTCGTCCTTCAATCAGGCAATGAAACATCTAACCAAAAATTGTTCTGGTAAGTGGTCTACTTTGTGAGACAACTTTTCAAAAGATTCTTGATAGGCGGTTACCGATGTCGTTTGCTTGAGACGCGACAGAGCTTCGGACGGATCCTCATAGTCCGTAGGACCAAATCGAAGAAGAGCTGCTTGGGTAAACTCGTTCCAACGTAACGGACCCTT
Organism: Acer negundo; assembly: GCA_035582765.1. NCBI lineage: Eukaryota > Viridiplantae > Streptophyta > Magnoliopsida > Sapindales > Sapindaceae > Acer > Acer negundo. The sequence continues at coordinate 39,080,286 of CM069241.1, forward strand.
GTTCTTCGTATACCAACGATACCATTGGAAGGCGACATTGTCTAGATGGAAAGAAGCCAACTGAACTTGCTGTTGTGGATCGATTCCCTTAAATTGAAAATATTGCTCCGCCTTAAAAATCCACCCCGTCGGATCATCCAGGCCATTGAACGTTGGGAAATTTAGTTTTAAGTTGGTGTGGTTACGATCATAGTTGGTATTGTGATGAACCGGTTCCCTGCTATGTGATGGACCTCCTGCCTCGAATGTGTTGATTACATTTTCCGTTACCGTCCGATTATGATCTGCGATAAGTTGGTTCTGCTGTAGTCGCAAGGCCTGAAGCTCATTGATCATCTGATCGAACCTTGACCCTATCTGGTTGAATTTTGTGTCGTGGCTGGACAAAATCTTGTCTTGGTTCGACAATATTTCATGAATTTTGCTGCAAAATTCGAAACTTGATTTAGCGTGAGTCTCCATGGATTGTAGGCTCTGATACCACTTGATAAGGTTTAATTTGGAATGAGACAAGAAAAGTAGAATTGAGTTGGAAAGAGAATGAAGAAGTTGGGAAACAGAGAAGAGGAAGATAAATTTGGTTATATCTGATAACCTTATATTGAATTCAAAAATGGACCTTTATACAGGTCTTACAACTGATTAAAGCAAATAACAATCCTAAATGCTAGGAGATAGGGAAGCGTGGAGTGCTCCACTACTCACTACCCACACAACTCATTTATTGACTAATTCAAAATAACAAGAAGCAAATAAAATGCATCACCACCTGATGGCCTAAAATAAATAGGATGCACACCACCTGATGGTCTCCCACGCATGCACATACCATGCAACCTGCCTGTATGCATGTGCTATGTAATATTCATATCAAAATAAATATGATATTATATTGCTTTCGTTACGTGAAATCATGTATTTCTTTCTATACCACGTGAAATCATTTATTTTATACTACGCGAAATCAATTCTGCTATACTACTTGAAATCATGTTTAATGTTTACTATAATACTTTGTGAAATCATATTTGGGCCACTTAAATGAGGGACATTTGAGTCATCTCATTATTCATGTATAAAATCATTTTCACTATGAGAATTTCTCCTTATAATCCAATGTTTTTCTTTTTACACTTCATTTCTAAAGACACTTCGATCCATTCTAAAAATTTAAATTTTAAAAAAAGTCTAAAGACACTTTCTTTTTTCCAAAATTACTCATTTTATCTTTTGGCAATCCTATCCTAAAGACACACAGTTTTAAAATAAATAAATAAATTTCTAAAGACACTTCATTTTATTTTAATATTATCCATTTTGAATACCCCTCTTTAGAAAATTTGAAATGGAAAATGGAAAAGAGATGTGAAGTAATCAAATGAAAACAAAACTAAATAAACGTGAGGAGATCAAAACAATAAGAAAACTATTTTGGAGATCGAATTGTGAAAATAGGAAAATAATTTTTGTTTTTCTCTTTTGGATTTTAAGTTGAGTAAAAAAATTATATTGAATAAAAAAAGAATTTTAAATATATTTTTCTGGAAAAAAGAATTTTTTTTTAATATATATTTTATAGTGATGGTGGATTCAAATCGGATTAAAAAAGATGAGAGAGAAATGTAGAGTGAGAGAGTCCTATTTTCAGGGGAAAAAGGATTTCAGAGATGGACTGTTCTCAGTTTTCGTTGATAATCTGCATCCTATTGTGAATATAAGGCATCTTTGGGATTTATTCAAGAAATTCGGCAGCGTTAGGGATGTTTTCTTGTCACTTGGAAATGGAACTAGAAGAAGTAATTATGACTTTATCAGTTTCACCACTAGGAATGAGGCAGACAAAGTGATTCGCTTGTCCAATGGGTTGAATGTTTACGGATGGTGGATTGTGACGAAGGAGGCTTTTTTTGGATGGGATAAAAGAAGGAGAGGTGTGAGGTTAGATTTTGGTAAGAAGAAAGAGGTGATTCGAGGAGAGGGTGGTAGTAGAGAGGAAAACTATTCGGTGAGGTTTGCTGGCAGCAAACAGGATGGGTTGTTGGACGTTCAGAAGGTTGGGTTGGGAAGGATGAGGTCATTTGCAGTGGTGGTATCTAAGGGTGGCAACGTTGAAAAACCAGGCGTTAAACCAGTGAAGTGGATGTTAAGATGGCAAAGGAGATTAGGTGGGATATGGATGATGAGGATGGCTCGTGGTTGTCGAAATGCGTTGTGAGGGTTCTAAGGAGATTTGATAAAGTCTCTAAAATTAATCATAGACTGGTAAACAGAGGAGTTATGTTCAGATCTTCATATATTGGAGACAAATTCATTTTATGGAGATTTGAATCCTTAAAGGAAGTTCTGGTTTTATTATTAATAGATTTCTTTGGGATCATTGTTTCATTTCAATGGAGAAATGGTCATTCTCTACGGTGGCAAAGTCAAAAATCGTGTAGATTAATTGTAGTGGTGTTCCTCTGTGTCACTGGAATTCAGAGTTCTTCTTTAAGATTGGTAAAGAAGTTGGTGAGCCGTTAATGATCGATGATGATACCCTATTCAAAAGGAGATTACATAAAGGCAGATTGCTAGTTCTTATGAGCTATGACATTTCTCTCCCGAAGTTTGTCTCTTTTAATGGCCGACGGGGAATGTTCAAGCTAATGCTGGAGGAGGACAAGGTTCTGGTGGAGGAAGAGTGGGTTGAGAACTTCCTAGAGGTTGGCGTCGGGAAGCTAAGTAGGCGGATGAGTGGAAGCAGCAAGAGGATCCTAGGGAATCCTGAAAGTCAGCCGTCATATTTTAATAATAAATGTCAGGAAGCGGATGATATTAATGTATGGCAGATTACTAGCTTCGATCCTTGTAGTAGAATTCTAGAAGGTGGTAAAGGATTGGCTAAGTGTATTAATCAATCATTGGGAATGGGGGAAAGCAGATGCAACCTTGAGAAAGGTAAAATGCTAAAGTTAGCTCACTCAAGATTAAATCGAAAGAGCTTGGCTTATTCTCATTCAAATTTGAAACAAAAGTTGATTTTGGGTAAAACTAAAGAAGTTATTACTTCAAATGACCAAACCAGCTCATCTTCCTCTGAATTAGAGAGGGGGCCATTTTTTAACTCTATCAAATCAAAAGGTGAATGTTCAGCATTATTGCAGACATTGAATGATCTTATAGATGTGGATAGTGGTTTGAGTCCGATTCATGTGGATGATACCGGTATGGATCATGGTAGTGGGCTGAACTCCTCTATAATGGGCCTAGGTTCAGTTTCGGAGTCTAAAGGAATTTGGTTTCATATTCACATTGGTGTTGTGTCTGGGCCACTTCAAAAAAATAAGAAAAATGGGAGAAGTGGGAATCTGATAATAAGAGGTCAGTGTAAGGAAGCCAAGAGGATTCAACTTATGATGAAGATAGGATTGTTGAGGACAAGTCAGGCTCACATGAGATTAGACCATTACCGAAACTTGGCGGTTAATTGAATAGAGATGTTTCGAAGGCGAGAGATACAGAGTGGAGTTGAGAGGCGAGAAGTGCTGAGCATGGTGGGAAAGAGAGACGAAGCTCGATCGATGAAAGGTCCTGTGTTGGCTGATGAGACAATGACAAATGCAAACATCCTGGACAATGAATCAGATGATGTTCAAGAGCAGTACTCAGCTGAAGAGTGTGGAAATGAGAGCATGCATATAGATATCTCGGGGCTAGAAGCAGTGGGTACCAAAGGCAATGTTGTTGTGTGGAACTTGGAAGATGAAATTACTCGGGTGATCGAGACATGTAATGCTCTCGGATTTAATTTTGGTGAAAAAGATGAGTCGACTAGGGGCAAGTTAAGAAGAAGGGAATTGGAGGATGAGGAAAGGTATAAGGAGTCGGTTAGGTGATTGTGTTCGTGAGCTTTTTCTGAATAGGGGTAGTTGTTGTTTTAATGTTTGTCCTATCTTGGAATGTTAGAGGCCTTGGTAAGGTGGAAAGAGAAGGGTTGTCAGGGGGTTGGTTAATAAGTACAAACCAATGGTCTTATTCTTATAGGAAACTAAGTTGAAGAATTTTAATAACAGAATAATTAGTGCAATCGAAGGTTCTATACTTACTAGGGGAATTGGGGTTGATGTAGCTGGCTTGTCTGGAGGATTACTTTCTCTATGGAATGAAGATCAATTTGTGGTGTCTTCATGTATACCCAACAACAGATTTATTCTCATGGTGGGTGAGTTTATTGTGTTAAAACTGGCTGTTGGCTTTTGCAATGTGTATGCTTCTTGTGTCGAATCGGAGAGGAAAGTGTTGTGGAACGAGTTGGCTACATCAATGAACTCTTTTGCTATTTCGTGGGTGGTTGGAGGTGATTTCAATGTGGTTCTCGAAGTTTCAGAAAGAATTGGTGTAAGCTATAATGTGGGTTTGATGAGGAGTTTTAAGGAGTTTTTGTCAATGGCGATGGTGGTCAATATACCGTTGCATGGTATGTCGTTCATATAGACGAATTCTAGGGTGGATGCGGCTTGGTCGAGACTCGATCCTTTTCTTATTTCCCCGAGTCTTTTACTATGCTTTCCTAATATGAAACAATGGGGACTGCCAAGAAATGTATCGGATCACAATCTCATTGTTTTGGGTGATAGGAAGGAGGATTTAGGGCCAATACCATTTCGTTTTGTTAATGTGTGGTTGGAAGATATTCAAATGATGAAAGATGCAATGGACTGATGTAAAAAATCTGCGGGAGTTGGGTCAAAAAGGGCGATCCTAGCAACTAAATCTAGGGGAGCTAAAAAGAGAATGAAGGACTGGTTGTCCAAGAAGACACAATATTCTAAAGTGGTGAGTAAGGCAGAGGAGAGATTGGCTAGTCTGGATAAGGAAGCCTTGTGAGATGGCTGGTCCAAAAATTTTCAAATGGAGAGGCGTTCACTTTTTGTGGATATTTGGGGTGGTTTGAGGAAGGAGGAGCAAGGATGGAGATAAAAATCATGAGTAAAATGGTTAAATGAAGGAGATAGGAACTCAAACTTCTTTCATTCGATGGTGGATAGGAGGAGAAAAAGAAACTTTATTGGAGACTTGGTGTTGGATGGGGGTGTGGTCAAAAAACCGAAACAAATTAAGGAGGGGATCCTTTAGTATTTTCTGGAACGTTTCCAAAAGGTGGTGTGGCAAAGACCAAAGTTGAGCGGATTGAACTTTAATAAATTATTTGTGGCCGAAATGGAGGAATTAAGGGTTGAATTTTTCGTGAATGAAGTATGAGAGGTTATAAGAGATTGTGATGTCAATAGAGCTCCGGGTCTGGACGGTTTGAATATGAATTTTATTAAAAAGAACTGGGAGGAGATCAGGAAGGATTTCATGGCTTTTATTTCTGAATTTCATAGAGACGGATCGATTGTGAAAGACGTGAATTCTACTTTTATTGCACTAATCCCAAAAGTTAAGAGTCCAATGACGTTGAGGGAATTTAGACCTATTAGCCTGGTGGGATCAATGTATAAAATATTGGCTAAGGTCCTCTCTAATAGACTCAAACGGGTGATGAATTCGGTTATAGGAGATTTTCAGATGGCGATTGTGGAGGGTAGACAAATTTCCAACTGCTTTGTTATAGCTGAAGATATCATTAATAGATGGAAAAGTGAGCAAGAAGGTGGGGTAGTAATCAAACTAGACTTTGAGAAAGCCTACGATAGCATTGATCATGGCTTTTTGGATGATGTGTTGGGTTTTATGGGTTTTAGGGAAAGATGGCGAGGTTGGATTCGGGAGTGTGTATCTACACCAATGTTATCAGTCTTAGTTAATGGTAGTCCGACAATACAATTTGGTGTGAGGAGAGGTTTGAGGCAAGGGGACCCTTTGTCCACTTTTTTGTTCAATATTGTAGCCGAATGTCTTAGCCGTATGTTGATTAAAGCTACGGATTTGGGGATGATTCAAAGTGAAGATTTTGGGGGGAGCGGAGCTTGGATCTCCCACCTTCAATTCGCTAATGATACGATTTTATTTGTCAAGCCTAACTTGGAATTTATTTGTAACATCAAACGTGTACTCAGGTGCTTTGAATTAGTTTTGGGACTAAAAATAAACTTATTTAAGTCGTGTTGTGTGAGGATTGGCAAGACGACAATTCAGGATTCGGTTTAGGCTTCTAGTTTGAGGTGTAAGGCTGATGTGTTACCTATTAACTATTTGGGTATTCCTCTTGGAGCTCGACCTAGTACTAAGGCCTTCTAGAACCCGGTTGTTGATCGGATTAAAGAAAGGTTGACTCCTTAGAAGCACAGATTTTTATCAAAAAGTGGAAGATTAGTTCTCATAAAGGTTGTTTAGGCGAGTATCCCTACTTATTTTATGTCTATTTATTAAATGCCAGTTAGGATATCTCGATATATAGAACAATTACAAAGGGGTTTTCTTTGGGGTGATGGAGTGGAGAAGAGTAGGCTATACGCGGTGAAGTGGGATATAGTATGTCAGAGCAAAGCGAATGGTGGTTTGGGGGTTGGGAGGGTGGCAGTAAAAAATAAGGCATTGTTGGTTAAGTGGGCTTGGAGATTTGGCACTGAAAAAATTTCATTGTGGAGGAAGGTGATTATTGCGGGGTATGGTCTGAGGGAGAACAATATTTTCTAGAAAGGATCTGTGAAGAAATCAGCATCCCCCTTTGCTAGAGTTGTTGCGAGTGTGTTCAAAGAATGATCGAAATCGTCAACTATTATGAGGGAGAATTTGCAAGCTGTTATAGGTATGGGGGATAGTGTGAATTTTTGGGAGATAATGTGTGGTGAGTCGAATACGTTACGTGAATCGTTTCCCAGAATCTATGCACTTGCAGTGTTAAAGGATGGGATTATCAGAGACTTTGGCGATTGGGTAGGTTCTTTTTGGGTATGGAATGTCCCTCTTAAAAGACCGGTATTAGATTGGGAGTTGGATTAACATCGTTGTTTCTTAGCATTTTTACAAACCATCTCAATTAGATCTTCTATTTCTAACTCATTAGCATGGGTCCCTTCGTCGAATGGAATGTTTTCTGTTAAGTCGTACAACAGAGTTTGGGAGGATAGGGTGAGCGATCATTTTGGACTTAATAGTTTTTGTTGGCAAGGTATTTGCTCTCCAAAAGTGGAGATGTTTGTGTGTCAATTCATTAAAGGGCAAGTAATTGTTAAAGTAGCGCTTAATATAATTGGCTTGTGTCCTCATACTAGTCTATTTTGTCCCTTGTGCGATGAGAAGGAGGAATCGACCAAACACTTATTTATTCATTGTAGTTGGTCGTGATTTTGGGCAAAAGGTATGAGTTGGTGGGGGATTCAATGTTGTGTTCTAAAGACAATTGAGGAGTGGGTTCATGGTTAGGTGTCTCTATGTTCTAGGTGTACAAGCCGACGCGTTTGGACTACTTTGTTTTTCACTATAGTGTGGATGATATGGGAATTTAGCAATCGCAAGATTTTCGAAGATGGTGATCCTATTTTGTCAATAGCAGTGGATTCAATCCAATTTCGTGTGGCGTGGTGGTTCAAGCACCATGGGTGTGGTTCCTCATATCTTATTACAATTTTCACTCAAAATTTGGATGAGTTTTGTAGGGATTCTGTGAAGACTAAAAAGAATATGGATGTGGCTTGGGTGCTGGCGGGAATGGGAGTGCTCAAATTCAACGTTGATGGTTCTGTCAGGAATTAGTCAGGAATAGCCTAGTGGATTCAATCCAATTTCGTGTGGCGTGGTGGTTCAAGCACCATGGGTGTGGTTCCTCGGATCCTATTACAATTTTCACTTAAAATTTGGATGAGTTTTGTAGGGATTCTGTGAAGACTAAAAAGAATGTGGCTATGGCTTGGGTGCCGTTGGGAATGGGAGTGCTAAAATTCAATGTTGGTGGTTCTGTCTGGAATCAGTTAGGAATAGCCGGTATTGGTGGTGTACTGAGAAATAGTAATGGTATGGTTTTATGTTTTTTTTCGCTGAACGTTGGCATCCAGGACGTGATTACAGCTGAACTAATGGTGATCAACAAGGCATGTTCCCTTTGTGTTTTGAATCCTGCTTTACTGGGTAAAACCATTGAAATTATGAGTGACTCTTTCGTTGCGGTTACATGTATTAAGTCCAATAACGTTGGGAGCTTGGAGTATGTCAATACGGTTTATGATATTCGAGACCTTTTGAGGAGACATGGTGAGAATTTGTCGCTAGTGTTTTGTTCACGAGCATCGAACACTTATGCTGATGATTTGGCGAAGAAAGGATCCAACATGACAAGGGACGTTGTGCAATGGGGTAGCATATGACGTCAGGGAAATGTGCTGCTCATCTTGGGTCTTGTAGTGTTTACTATATGGAGGGTTTGAGTTTGGGTGGTTGGTATCATGGGTCCTGGTATTATTGTTGACGTTGGTGGGTGGTTTTTTTGGTTTTGTATTGGCAGTTTTGTTCTCATGGTAACTCTATTGTTTGTTTTGTACTGATTTATTGGGAGTGTTCCCTCTAAATAAATTTTGCTGTTTAAAAAAAAAATAGTGATGGGGACGAATGAACAAAAAAAAAAAAAAAAATAAAAAACAGATTTCAAATTTGTTTGAATTGGAAATAGGATAACTTTATATATATATATATATATATCGGTGATGATAATGATGGAGAGTTTGATGGTGTGTGAGAAAAAAAAATTATTTTGAAAAAAAAGAATAGATATTTTAAGATTTTAAAACAAGAAAAAAAAAACACGAGAGAGAAAAAAAAAAAACTAAAGATGGAAAGAAAACATGTTTTCTAATAAAAAATTGTTAGGAGTCTCTTTAATTTTTTATTTTTTATTTTTTAGTCTTATTTAATAATTTTGATTCAGGTTAAAATTCTTGTTAATAAAAAAATTAAAATACAATGTAAACAAATAATTAATTGATTGTCAATAGTATTTATCTTTTAATATTTCTAGAGTGCAATTTATGAAATTTTCCTATATAATAATTATCCTGTAAGGAATTCGTCCATAGTAGAATGGTTAATTTATTATTATTATTATTATTCATTAGGAAACGAAGTTTGAACATAATCAAAGTATCAAACTTTTGATTTAGCACTTTATTCTTAGAATCTCAAGAAAAAAATATAGAAAAACAAGGAGAATAATAATAATAATAATATCTTGAAATCTATAGTAAAATACAACCAATCAGGACTTATTTGCAGCCTCATCAGCTTTATCTTTACCATCTTTATTCACAATTCACATGTTGACACCAGAAAAAGAGAAATATAAAATTGAAAAGGTCAGAAAAAGTTAGGAACTTAGGATAGAATTTATTCACAATTCCTTATGTTTAATTTTTCTCTTTCAGATAAATAAAATCGTATTCATCTCATCTTCATTTAATCTCATTGATATTTCATATTTTCATGAATACAAATTTCCTACAGATATTTTTGTTGAGATGCAAAAAAATAAAAAATAAATAAATAATAATAATAAGAAGAAAATAAGAAAAACAAATTTCTTAGGACTTCCTTTTTTGTTTTCAATGAGAAATAAATTGGCAAAGAGGCTTTTTAATTAGCCTTAGCTTATAGATATATACTGCCTTTTTTTTCCTCGGTGCATATTGATGTATTTATATTAATACATTGCATGTGAACAGTTAATTAAGCATAAATGAATATTGATCGAGTTAAAGTTGTTGAATCTAATGACTCACATACAATACTATAACATATATTAGTTTTTGAGATTGTATCTTACATATATTGTTTTTATTTTCTATTAATTAGGTACGTGACACAGATACTCTACAAAATTGAAAGTATTATGAAGTAATGATTAAGATTTTGTCCCGAAAATTGAGTAAGAAAAAAGGGTTATGAATCCATCAATTGGCATGCCTTTGGTCAGTGACGGTCCTGACTATTTCGAGTCTCCTAGCGAAATCTAAAAAATGGGCTCCATACCAATAAAATCATTCACACTTCATCTCAAAATAAAAATAGAAATTAAAAATCCATCATTTTTATGTCTCCTTCTTTGGTGGGTGGAAAAGAAATGAAGAATATATAGGTAATCAGTGATAGGAAAGTATGAAGCTTTAAAAAATTAAATTTTGTATTAGAATAAAATGAATTGGGCCAGGTTTTAATTTTTTTTTAATTTTTTAATTTTTTGTATTGTTTGAGCCTTTTTTTTTAGACTTTTATTTTACAATTTAGCTCATAACAAAAACTGAGATCACATATTTATGGCACCGAGACATGACTGGCCGCCCCTGCCTTTGGTATGTCTCTCCTATATATCCAAATTATTTGTAATAATCAATATATCTTTAATCTTAGTATTTTCTTAAAATAGGAGAAGTCTTCTTCAGTCAATCTTACACTCTAAACTTTGGTTATATTCACTAACCAATTTGAAAAATATGTTAAATTCCCCCACCCCCCATAAAAAAATAAAAAAAATAAAAAAAATAAAAAAATTCATGTACTTTCACATTCTAAATTATAAACTTAACTAATTAAATCACGATATTATAGTACATAAAATTATATTGCTTTAATTACGTGAAATCATGTACTTTCTATACCAGGTGAGATCATTTATTTTATACCACGCAAAATCAATTTTGCTACACTACTTGAAATCATGTTTAATGTTTACTATAATACTATGTTAAATCATATTTGGGCCACTTAAATGAGGGACATTTGAGTCATTTCAATATTCAGGTAGCTATAATCATTTTCACTATTTCTAGAGGGCAGTATATGAAATTTTCCGTATAATTATCTTGTTAAGGAATTCATTCATATTGTCGATTGGCTAATTTTTTTTATTTATTATTTTTTATAATTATTATTCATTACTCATTAGGAACCCAAGTTTGAACATAATCAAAGTATCAAACTTTTAATTCAGCACTTTATTCTAAGAATCTCAAGAAAAAATATAGAAAAATAAGGAGAATAATTATAATTAAAATATCTTGAAATATATAGTGAAATACAACCAAGCTTGGCTTATTTGCAGCCACATCAGCTTTATCTTTACCATCTTTATTCACAATTCACAAGTTGACACAGGAAAAAAAGAGTAATATAAAATTGATAGTTGGGATAGGTGCCATACTGATATTGAGCCATCTGTTGATTTATGACTCACTCCCTTTCAATTGGGAGACATTTGGGAGAGAATAGAACAGAGAGCAGTGAGAGAGGGCTTTTTGTCTCTTTTCATTCAAGTCTCTGCCTTTTCCACATTTGTCACAACAAAGAAACAGAGAGAATCTTTTCTGGGGTTTTTTTTTTTTTACTTGAAGATAAGGGCAAGGAAAAGAGTTGCATCATTTCATTTTCAGAGAAAAAAATGTTAGAAGGGAAAGCTTTGATACAGGACACAGATATGCCCGTAAAGATGCAGATGCAAGCCATGGCTTGTGCTTCTCAAGCTCTGGATCTTTATGATGTTATTGATTGTAAATCCATTGCTGCCCACATCAAAAAGGTACCTTCTTTCTCTCTGCTTCTTGCTCTATATCAATTTTCATTAAATATCAAATTTAGTTTTTAGTACCAAAAGAGGGAGATTGAGAACAAAAGGGAGGAGCTTTTTGTGGGGTTTTAGCTGAATCTGTTGTTGTGGTCATGAAAATTGTTTTCAGGAGTTTGACAAGAGATACGGGGGTGGATGGCAATGTGTGGTGGGTTCACAGTTTGGGTGTTTCTTCACACATTCAAAAGGGACTTTCATATATTTCACTTTGGAGACTCTCCAGTTTGTCATCTTCAAAGGTTCTTCTTTTTCTTCTTCACCTACCAATCACTGAGGTTCAAGGCTGGCTAATTAATCTTACTGTTTGGTTGTTTGTAAAGAAGAGTTGTGACAAAAAAAAAAAAAAAAAAAAAAAAAAAAAAAATTCAGGGAAAATAGTGCTCAAGAATTTCTTTATTGTTGGTCTTTCTTTTCCACTTTTCTGTCTTTTCAACTGTGTTGTTAATATTCTCATTTGCATTATCTTCACTGGTCTTCTATGGTAGTTAACTAGTTAAGGTATGGAAAATAGAAGATAATAAATCATTTGTAACCATTCAATGATTTGAGCATCCAAACATATTATATCTATGATTCAACTGGTTATTGGGTAAAAGAATGGACTGTAAGTTCAGAAGTTTCTTACTTGGACTGCACATACGTTCTTCTGCGAAATCATAAAACCGGAGTCAATAGGGGCTTGTTACCAAAGTATGTCTCCAAGTTTCTGATCACGAGGTCTGCCATGGCCTTGCTGGTTTCCTCGGTGTTACTTCCCACATGAGGCAAGAGGACTACATTGTCAAGTCCTAACAATTGTTCGGGGACCTCAGGCTCATTCTCGTACACATCGAGCCTGGCACCAGCCAATCGGCCTTCGAGCAATGCAGACACAAGCTCAGGTTCATCTACATGTGCACCCCGTCCGATGTTGATGAGTATGCCATTTGGACCTAGTGCATCAATGACTTTGCAATTGACAATGTGGTGAGTTTCTTTTGTCAGAGCACATGCTACAATGAGGATTTGACAATTGGTGGCTAAGTCTATAATGTTCGAGTAGTATTTGTAATGTGGCTTCTGAGATCTGGAGTGGTAACTAATTGGGTAACGAAAAGCTTCAGCTCTCTTTGCAATAGCTGATCCAATCCTGCCCAACCCAACAATTCCAACTGATTTACCGCTGAACTGAATCAGCAAATGTAGGATGATTAGATTCAAAGTATAAAGACCAACAGGACGGAACTACTAAAATATATGTGAATTCAGCTTATGTAAAGTTAAAAACACATTGAATCCTGGTATGTTTAGCATGTTTTCTCCGGTAGCATCGTTCCCACAATCTATATGTTGCTTTATATCTAGGATTTTGATATTTAATTCCAATTTATTCTATGTATTCACAAGAATTAACGCTACAAAAATTGGTGAACATATCAATAACTTTCAAACAACAAGACGGAAGAACAAGTAGGATGCACTCCTATCCTATGCAATTCAGCTGGGAAGGTTTAAACCAGAAACAAAAGTTTCCACCTTGTGAGATCATAAAGAAATCTTACTTTGCTAGTCCTACTCAGCCTGACCACCAAAATTATATCAAATGTGATTGATCTCAATTCCTCTTTAGCTTCTCCAAGTACCGAATCTTATCCACCCAATTGGAAACTAAAACCGACAACAAGCAAACTTCAAACAACAGGGAGAAAATAGAAATAGCAATACAAAATCCTTTGCAATCAAGTTACAATCTCAGCTTTGTAACTCATTGAGATTCAATGCACACCATGGTTAAGCTGAGGCAACCTATTCGATAATGATAGTAGACAATGCCATGCCAAGTAGTCGCACTTCTTGTAAAAGCAACTGCCAAAGTGCCAATTACCATCCATCATTGCCAAAATCACCCTAGAAACACTACTGTGACTTAAAAAGCTTAAAAATTCATACAATTCTCAAAAGTCTCTAAATCTAAAATTTGCAAAATTTGGATTTGGAATTACATATTTGAAACTTGACACTACCGAACCCTCAACCATGACAATTTATAATATCAGGCAATGCTAACAGTTCTTATTAGCTAACACAGAACAATGCCAATAAGGGCATTTAACTAGACATTGCCACAGAACCGGTATACATAATCAACAAAATCGTGAACTCCCCCATACTATCGCCATGAAACTTGTAGGGTTTTAATACTATTAACAACAATATAGGCATTAAAACAACACAATTATGATATCACTTAACTATCAATAACAACATTGTCCAATAAATAAATTAGAAGAAAAACCCAGATGACAAACCTTAGTAGCCAATCGAAAGTCTCCATCTTTCCATTTCCCAGACCTAACAAAGCCATCAGAAGCAGAAACCCTCCTGAGAACCGCCATGATCAACCCAATAGCCAGATCAGCCACGTCATCAGTCAAGACATCAGGAGTGTTGGTGACTCTGATACCCTTCTCTCTACACTTTTCCATGTCAATCTTGTCAAGCCCAACGCTGTAACTCGCCACTATCTCCAACCTCGGCAGTGACTCTATCATCTCTATCGGCACCGTAGTTGGTGTCGCCCACCACTGCTTTTATCAAATTCGAGTTCTGTTTAAAGAATTTGGGTTTTGAAGAGTGAGTCCACAGCTTCAAGAGAGTGAACCGGGTCGAGAGCTCGTGTTCTAAGTAGTCGGACACGGGGTTTGTCATCACAACTACTGGTTTATCCATTTTTGTTTTTTGTTTTCTGTAGACAAATGAAGAGAGAAGGATTTACATGTTTTTTTTATTTTATTTTTATTTTTTATTTATTTATTATTATTATTATTATTTTTATTTTTTGAATTACAACAACTGTCCGGACTTGGCGTACAGTCTGGAATATTACTCTCATTATCGGGGAGATGGTACAAATGGATTACAACTCTCACAACCGGAGAGAATGTTGCTCCCAATCGAATCGAGAGACGACACCCACACTTAGGATTTAATAACCAAGTTGGGAGCAATAATATATATACATACCTGGGCAATACTTGAACATTGGTGGTGGAGCATCCCTTGGGAGACTCCAACCACCGAGGCAAGTGGTCATTGGTTGATTTATATGGTTTTGATATTTGAACTCTTATTAGGAAATTACTTGGATATTGACTGATCGGTACCTAATGTACTGACCCCACCAATTAGGTGTTATCACGTGGTTTTTTTTTCTTAACTCTTTACATTTATCTTTTTGTATTTTTTACAATAGGCTACGTGACAAAACCTCATTAGTTGGTCAGTACCCAAGTATTGTCCCTCTTTTTATGTCCTGTGATTATGGCTACCTTATTGGGAGTTTTTTTTTTTTTTTTGTTTTTTGAAGGGACTTATTGGGAGATTAAATATTAGAATTTTATTATAAGATTCTTTCGATACTTGATTGACATATGGCAGTTAAACAGTTAAAAATGATGAAGTAAGCGGTTATAAGTTATTTTATATTACATTTTTTTTAAATCTATTTTTAAAATGTAATATAATAATTTAATTTAATATTAATAATTGGTTTTAAAAATTTTAAATGATAATTAGATAACGATTATACATATCTTCAAAATAATCTTATGTAATACTTTTTATTGTTTTAATTTAGTTAAATATTTATAATATAATATATTTAAAAAAGTTAAATTTATTTTTAAATTTTAAATTATTATTATTTTAGAAATAAAAAATAAAAAATAAAAAACAAATATTTTTATTTAATTTTTATAATATTTTTGATGTAATATATTTTTGAAATTAATATTTATTGATTTAATTTTACAAAATGTTTGAAAAATAATAATTTTTTAATTAAAATTTCATTTTAAATATTTGTAATTATTTTTATATGATAAACTACATGTAACATAATTTTTGTACAATTTAATAAATTTTGGATAAAAAGTTGTAATTAAGACATGCGAGGTAACCATTTCAATTTTGTAACAAATTTTAAGTGATGCATAATAATGAAATTGTAGCTCGTAACAACTTTACTCTAGCATAGGGGTGCATGGGCACCCAAACCGCTAAACCGATCAACCCACCCAAACCAAACCAATGGTTTGGTTAAATAAAATAAACCTATTGGGTTGTTTTTGAGCAACCCAATTGGTTTATGGGTTATGTTTTATCAAACTGCATAATCCAACCAAAACCATTACAAACTTAATATAAATAAATAAATAAATACACACACACACATATATATATATATATATATATTAGAATTGAACACACCTTGCGCGTGGGACCTAGAAAGCTTCAAGCGAATCTACGTGCCTTCATCTGCTACCTCTTTTCAAGATCCATGGAAGATACATTTATGTTCTCAGTCCAACCTGAGCACGAGAACAACGAATTTGTGAAAAAGAAGCCACTAGATCCATCTGTGAGTACCAAACGGGCTCGGGCATTTACTGAAGACGATGGTGAACATATAAGAACCTGTGGGAGAAAGCTTTAAATCGAAACTTCTGAGCACTTCTAATCCAGGAAATTGATTGGGGTTTGGAGCAAATAAGGAGAGATTGAAAATTGAGGATGGGGATATCACGTTCACTAAGGGGCCAAATGGACCTATAATGAAACTCTCACCATTGTTGAAGCAACAATTAAACAAACCTTGGTCAAATGCACTGATTTTAAAGATCATGGGAAGGAATCACACCCTAAATTTCATGCTATCAAAACTAAAACAGAAGTGGCTGCTTATTGGACAGTGGCAACTCGCCGATTTGGATGATGGTTATTTTGTCGCTAGATTCCAGTTGATGGTTTATCTGAAATTTGTACTTACAAGAGGACCATGGGTCATTGCCGATCAATATCTTATGACTAAAAAATGGAGACCTAATTTTATGCCCGGAGAAGAAGACATACAAAAAATGCTGATCTGGGTAAGACTTTCTAAACTTCTTATGGAGTGAATTGATGTTGATTTGTTGAACATTATAAGTGGTACACTGGGTACCACTTACAAAGTGGACCCTATCACTAAGTCTCACTTATAAAGTGGACCCTATCACTGAGTCTCAAGCTAGAGGGAGATTTGTCAGGATTTATGTAGAAATTGACATCATTAAACCATTGAAAAGCACTATGGAGATTGAAGACAGAAGTATGAAAGTGAAATATGTGAGTCTAGGGATTATTTGTTTTAAATGTTATAGGGTGTACCATAGTAGGGAAACTTGTATGGAAGGCAAAATGGAGAAAAGCAATGAAGTGAACCCATTTGAGGAGGGGAAAGGTCCTAATGAAGTACAAAATGATCCATATGGACCATGGATGCAAGTGTCCTATAGGAGATATGTCAAAAATAATCTAGGTTAGAATTAAGGTGGAAAAAAGGGTGGCAATTCAGGGAAGAATGGTCTTGGCTTCAAATATGCTAATGGAACTCCTTCTCCTAGAGCTGGGAATTATGGTAAGTATGATAGTATTACTAAGAATGTTAGCGAACCTCCTAATGTTGGAGCTGATAATTCTGGACAAGTTATGGGTACGTAATAAAAAAGAGCCTAGAAGAGTGGTGGAGACAAGTGTTGCTAGAGGCGTTCATTCGAAATCAAGTGGTCATCTGGGTACTAAAAAAGTTGGGGGTTCAAGATTTGCTATATTTGCTGAAGATTTGGAAGAGCAGACTACAGTGCCTAGAGGCCATACTCTTGGTGATTCCCAAGGCAAGGTTTCTTCCAATAAAGTCCTTACTGAGATTTCAAACTAGAATTTTGTTAGTAATAAACAACCAAATTTTATTGCTAACAAATATTTGGCGTACCTTGTTACAGACAAAGGTAATTTTACCAAACCTTCCAAAGAGAATGGAACTAAGATATGGAGTAAGAGGAATGGTAAGAATTCGAGACAATCTACCTATAATATTCCTACTACTCAATCTCATGACATGGAAGCAGACATAGATGACTCGGAAGTGCTCTAGCTACTTCAAAATGATATGTCCAAATTTTCCAAGCAGGTGGTGCAAATAAATCCCTCTAGTGAGGTTGTCAGTTCTAGTGATGCTGAGAATTCTGCTTCTACTAACAGTGTGGTTCAAAAGATTGATGTGTCTAGTGAATCGAATTTAGAAGTGGTTGCCTCTAAGCTTAAATAAGCAATGGAAATTGTTTTGGAGTAGGATTTCTCTATTGTGATCTTTTCCTCTATTCCCTTTTCATTATATTATGATATGTATGTGGAATGTGAGAGGTGTGGGGAAGAAAGGTTTAGTGAAAGTAATTTCTAACTTGAGAAATTTATGTTGCTTTGAGGTGATTGCTATTTTGGAGCCTAGGATTAGTGGTACTAAGGCTTTGAAGATTGTTGATAAACTGGGATTCTCTAATAGCTATATTGTTGAGGCTTATGGTTTTTCTAGGGGTATTTGGCTCTTATGGAATGATAATAAAGTCAAACTCCGTGTATTGGCTAGTTCTAAATACACTATCACAGCGATTTCGGCAGAGGGTAACAGTTTCTGGGTCCTTACCATTGTGTATGCTAACCCGAATGCTACTACCAGTAGACTCTTGTGGGGATATTTGAATGCTGTTAGAAACTGCTTCAAGGGTTCTTGGGTTGTTATTGAGAACTTCAATAAGATTACTAGCAATAATGAAAAGAGAGGAGGTAGATATGGCTACTCTAAAACGGGATTTGGTGATTGGATCAATGGGAATAAGCTTATTGATTTAGGCTTTGTTTGTTAAAGGTATACTTGGGTGACCAGAAGAGGAGTTAGTGAGAATATTTTGGAAAGACTAGATAGAGCCATGTGTTCGAATGAGTGGAGACT
This sequence comes from Acer negundo, assembly GCA_035582765.1. NCBI lineage: Eukaryota > Viridiplantae > Streptophyta > Magnoliopsida > Sapindales > Sapindaceae > Acer > Acer negundo. The sequence goes on from CM069241.1 coordinate 39,098,627, forward strand.
TATGTTTGTGGAAGGCTTTGTCAAACATCTTCCACGTGTCACCTTAGATTATTGTCCTATTGTCTTATGTCTCCATAGCTCCTATATTCCCTAGAATTCTCTAAAACCTTTAAGATTCGAGGCGATGTGTCTAAAACATAATAAGTTCTGTGATGCTATGAAACACTTCTGGAATACGCATAGTAACAATTTGGTGGACAAGGTATTCTTACTATCCAATATGCTAAGGGAATGGAATAAGAATATTTTTGGTTGTATTTTTCAGAAGAAGAGAAAAATCCTTGCTAGACTTTAAGGGATTTAAAAAAGTCTTAGGGAGAAGTTTAATCCTATCTTGAAAAAGCTTGAACATAGACTCTAAGATGAATATAGAGACATCATTGAGCAAGAAGAAATATTATGGCTCCAAAAATCCAGAAATACCTGGCTTAGGGAGGGAGACAAGAATACTAAGTTTTTCCACCTTGCTAGTTTGATTAGAAGAAGGTATAATAAGCTGGATGGGTTGAAGGATGAGAACGGTAATTGGGTGAGTGTTAAAGATAGTATGAAAGCTATTACTATCTCTTATTTCCTTAAGTTATTTTTGGCCTTATCTACCTAAGATAGTTATGATAACATGTCTTGTTATTTCCCTGTTTTGAATGGTAAGGCGTATGAAGATCTTAATAAAGATGTTAGTGAGGAGAATGTGAAGTCTGGTATCTTTGGGATTGGTGGTCTTAAAGCTCTAGGTCCTAATGGTCTCCCTACCATTTTTTTCCTAAGCTAGTGGGATGTTTGTAAGAAAGATTTAGTTGAGTTGGTGGTGAACAACTTTAAAACTGGGCCTTTTCCTTTCGAACTAAACCTTACCCTTATCACCCTCGTTCCTAAAGTTCCTAGCCCACTTCAAATGTCCCAACTAAGGCCTATCAGCTTGTGCAACACTTCTTACAAAATTATCAGTAAAGTTATTGTGTAAAGGCTTAGAAATCTCCTACTTGACCTTGTTGGCCCTAACCAAGTGGCCTTTGTCTCTGGAAGGCAGATTCAAGACAATATTGTAGTTGCCCAAGAGATCTTACACAGGTTCAAAATCATGAGAAATAAAAGAGTGTTGTTGCTTGGAAAATTGACCTTGCCAAAGTCTATGATAAACTTCAGTGGAACTTTATCCGTAATGTGCTTTCTGAGGCTAGTATTAGGGGTTCCCTTGTAGAGCTCATTATGTGGTGTGTCACAAGTGTGAAGTATAAAGTTGCTTTGAATGGTGAGTTAACTAATACTTTTTTGCTTTAGTGTGGTATAAGGCAGGGAGACCCGCTTTCGCCTTATATATTTGTGTTTTGCATGGAAAAGCTATCTCATCTGATTACTCAAAGATTGTATAGAGGGCTTTGGAAGTGTGTTAAGATATCTAGAAAGGGCCCCAAGATATCCCATCTTTTCTTTGCTGATGATTTCATCCTATTTGGTCAAGCAACTCTCTTCTAGGACCATATCATGAGAGAGTGCCTGGACATCTTCTACAATATTTCTGGGCAATAACTTAGCTTCCCTAAATCAATAATTTTTTGCTTTAATAATATTAAAGAGAGTGATGCCAAAACCATTGCTAGTGTGTGTGACTCTCTTCTCACCAAGAATCTTGGTAATTATTTGGGTGTTCCTCTCATCCATGGTAGGGTTAATAACCAAACATATATGGATATTGTTGAGAAAACCCAAAAGAGATTAGCCTATTGGAAGAGTGAAACCCTCTCTCTTACTGGTCATGCCACCCTTGTCATGGCTGTGACTTTGGCCATACCTATTTACACCATGCAATCCATGAAACTTCCTAAGTAGATTTGTTGTAAGCTGGATAAAATCAACAAGGATTTTCTTTGTGGTTAAACGAATTCTAGAAAGGTTATCCATCTTATTAAGTGGGACACCGTCTGCCTTTCTAAGAAGTATGGTGGTATTGGAATAAAAAAAACTAAGGATAAGAATCAAGCCCTCCTTGCTAAAGCTGGGTGGTGTATTCTATAAAACGAAAAGGGCATTTGGTGTCAACTTCTTAAGCATAAACACTTTGTTAATATTTCCCTCATTGATTTGGATTCTTTTAAGGGGAAAGTTTACTCTAGTACTTGGAAAGCCATTGCCTTTGGAGTGAATTAGTCGCTAAAGGTCTTAAGTGGCGTGTGGGAGATGGTAACCTTATTCGATTTTGGCTTGATGACTGGGTGCCAGATGTGGGAGTTCTTAGATATCATGCCAAAGTCTTGCTTACTAAGAGGTGTATGAATCAGACTGTGGGTGACTATTTAAATGATGGTGAGTGGGATCTTCAGCAACTAGACAATGTCCTACCTTGGACAGTTATCCAGAAAATTGCTAGTATCCATGTTGGTAGAAGATATAGTGGTTGTGATAAAACCATTTGGGGGTGGAATAAAAAATGGGGAGTTCTCTGTTAAATTGACTTATGCAGGTTCTCTTGAGATTGATAATCTTCCCTAGTGGAAATGGAACTTCATATGGAAGCTCAGAATTCCAACTAGAGTCCTTCATTTCCTCTAGACCATCATTTAGGGCAAGATTCTCACTAATTTTCAAAGGGTTAATAGGGGCCTAGCCATTGATGCTTCATGTCCGAGAAGTGAAGCTGGTGTTGAAGATATTCAACATCTGTTGCGTGGCTGTAGCCACTCTATTGCTGTGTGGGAAAACATTTCCAAAGGTACTACTTCTTCTCCTTATTTTAAAAATGATCTTGAAGTTTGGCTTGCTGAAAATCTTCACAATAATACGATAATGGCTGGATATCTTCCTAAATACCTCCGTTTTGCTAGTACTCTGTGGTTTTTATGGAAATAGAGGTGTAAAAAAGTTTTTGAGATGAATTTTACCACTCCTCTTTCTCCTCAATTAATCATCAATTCTTTTGGTAAGGACTGGTTAGATGTTAACTGTAGCGAGTCTAGTAAAACTGGTACATTGATGCTGATTGTTTGGTCTCTTCCGAGTGAGGGATGGGTGAAACTTAATATCGATGGCAACCGCAATAGTGTTACGGTTTCATTACGGCTAGAGGTGTTCTGCGTAATCATCTGCAACTCTGGGTGAGTGGTTTTACTTTGAATAAGGGCTTTGATAGTGTTCTTGAAGTTGAGTTGTAGGGAATATATAAAGGGCTCAACATGGCCTGGAAGTCTTGTTATAGAAAAGTCATTGTTGAATCTGATTCTCACACTACAATCCACTTGCTCACCAAAGACATAAATTCTAATCATCCTTTGCTAAGCCTTATCTAGAATTGCAAAAGGATGATTGATGATGATTGGTTGTGTGAAGTTGTCCATGTATACATGGAAGGTAACATGGTGGCCGATGGTTTAGCCCGGATGGGGCATGATATGTAGATTGGTGTACTCGTTCTTGACGTCCCTCCCTTGGAGATCAAAAGCATTTTGGAAGCTGACAATGATTGGTTGTGTGAAGTTGTCTATGTTTACATGGAAGGTAACATGGTGGCTGATGGTTTAGCCCGGATGGGGCATGATATGGAGATTGGTCTATTCATTCTTGACGTCCCTCCCTTGGAGATCAAAAGCATTTTGGAAGCTGACATTGGTGGCCTTGCTCGTCTCAAGCGCTGTCTGAATCCCCATCTTTCGTAGTTTGTCTTTTGCTTGGGTTCTGCCCTCCTTTGTACCAATATATATATATATATATATATAGATTATTAACTAAATTATAAGACAAAAAAAAAAAAAAAAAAAAAGTTAACCCAATGGAACAAGAAGTGAGCTTCAAAACTTCAAAGTAGTTGCTTGGATGGTGGTGGATATTATTAATTTGGAAGCTTAAACTATTTAGTTTTATTTTATAAGTTTAGACGTTTTACACTTGAGTTTTATTTGTATTTTTTTGTTAACGATTATTGTTCTGCACTTAAGTTAAATTTAGTATTATAAATTAGTTTTGTTGTTTATCTTAATGATAATCGGTTAAAGTACTTATATCGATAATTTGATATTATTAAATTTATTCAAATAAAAAATAATGTAATTATTTTCTTTAACCGTTAAACCAAACCGAACCAAACCACCGATTTTTATTGGTTTGGTTTTACTTTATAAATGGTTTGGTTTAGGTTGTAAAAATTTAAACCGATTAAATAATGGTTTGATTTGGGTATAATCAAACCCAACTCAAACCCAACTCAAACCAACCCATGCCCACCCCTTAGTGTAGCATGTAACAACTCGGTTTATTTGTATAACAAAATATATGTGTTTTGTAACAAGTTTCAGGTTAAAAGTTATAAGTAAAACGTTTGTGATAACAATTTCACGTTGGTGTGATGTGTAACGAAAAATCTGCAGGTCGTAACAACGTTGTCGTATCATATAACAACTCATTTTATATGGGTAACAAAATATCCGTATTATGTAACAAGTTTTACATAAAAAAATTGTAATTAAGATGTATGTGATAATGATTTAATGTTGTAACAAATTTTACATGACGTTTAACAATAAAGTCGTAGCTCGTAACAATTTTGCCATAGCATGTAACAACTTGATTTTTATGGGTAACAAAATATATGTGTTTTGTAACAAGTTTCACATAGAGAGTTGTAACTAAAATGTTTATGGTAACAGTTTCACGTTGATATGATGTGTAACAATAAAGCTACAGGTTGTAATAACGTTGTTGTAACATGTAACAACTCATTTTATCAAAATATTCGTACTATGTAATAAGTTTTACATAAAAAAAAAAAATTATAATTAAGATGTATGTGGTAACGATTTAACGTTATAACAGATTTTACATGAAATGTAACAATTAAATATACATTGTAACAACTTTGTGGTTGAATGTAACAACTCATTTTATTAAAAAAATATATTAAAAAAAATATTCATACTATGTAACAAGTTTTGCATATAAAGCTATAAACATATTATTTACGGTAACAATTTCATGTTGTATAAAACAATACTATTATTATTATTATTTCTTTAAAACAAAAGTAAAACAATATTATTTAATCTTCTAATTAAATTATAAATTTATGATGTAAGTTTCTTTTTTTTTTTTTTTTTTAACAATTCATTTTTTTTAAGAGTGTTAACAAAATCATTTATTTACTTTGTCAAATTATATCCAATATATATAATTTGACAGAATCAGCGGGGAAAGAAGACCCTGTTGAGCTTGACTCTAGTCTGACCTATATAAGTGGGAGCTGCCAACGACGAAAGTGAAATACCACTACTTTTAACGTTATTTTACATATTCCGTGAATCGGAAGCGGGGCACTGCCCCTCCTTTTTGGACCCACGGCTCGTTTATTCAGACCAATCCGAGCGAAAGACATTGTTAGGTGGAGAGTTTGGCTGGGGCGGCACATCCGTTAAAAGATAATGCATGTGTCCTAAGATGAGCTCAACGAGAACAGAAATCTCGTGTGGAACAAAAGGGTAAAAGCTCGTTTGATTCTGATTTTCAGTACGAATACAAACTGTGAAAGCGTGGCTTATCGATCATTTAGACCTTTGGAGTTTGAAGCTAGAGGTGTTAGAAAAGTTACCGCAGGGATAACTGGCTTGTGGCAGCCAAGCTTTCATAGCGACGTTGCTTTTTGATCCTTTGATGTCCACTCTTCCTATCATTGTAAAGCAGAATTCACCAAGTGTTGGATTGTTTCACCCACCAATAGGGAACGTGAGTAGAGTTTAGATCGTCGTGAGACAAGTTAGTTTTATCCTACTGATGACAGCGTCGTAATAGTAATTCAACCTAGTACGAGAGGAACCGTTGATTCGCACAATTGGTCATCGCACTTGGTTGAAAAGCCAGTGGCATGAAGTTACCATGCTCTGAATTATGACTGAACTCCTCTAAGTCAGAATCCGGGCTAGAGCGACACGTGCGCCCGCCACCCATTTACCGACCTACAGTAAGGACCTCATGGTCCCCAAAGACATATGTCGTTGGTGAAGCTCATACAGCGGAAGAACCGTATAGGCAGTCTTGACAGTTAATTCCCACCAAGCGGTGGGTAGAATCAATTACAAACGACTTAAATATACGACGGGGCATTGTAAGTGGTAGAGTAGCCTTGCTACCACGATCCATTGAGATTTAGCCCTATGTCATTCAGATTCGTCCCTCCCCATCATAACACCAATCTCAAACTACCCTTTTTTAGAAAACAAGGTTAGGTGACCTCCTTAGCGGTGCGCCAAGGCACCAAGTCCTCGTGCCAAGTGAGATCCGTTCCTCTCAACCAAACTTTGGCACTCTCGCATCTATAGGCCTATCAGTGCCAAGTGAGTTCCATCCCTCCCCACCACACTTAGCACTCTTGCATTCATAGGCCTAGCGGGCCAAGTGAGATTCGACCTTACCCGCCACACTTATGCACTCTCGCTTTCATAGGCCTAGCGGTGCCAAGTGAGATTCGCCCCTCCCTACCACAACACTTATCAAACTACCATTTTTTAGAAAACAAGGTTAGGCCTCTCTAAAGGTGTGCTAAGACACCAAGTCCTTATACTAAGTGAGATCCGTCCCTCCCCACCAAACTTAGGCACTCTCGCATCCATAGGCCTAGCGGTGCCAACTGAGATCCGCCTCTTCCCGCCACAACACCTATCAAACTACCCTTTTTTAGAAAACTAGGTTAAGCCTCCCTAGAGGTGTGCCAAGACACCAAGTACTCATGCCAAGTGAGATTCGTCCCTCCCCACCAAACTTAGGCACTATTGCATCCATATGCCTAGCGGTGCCAAGTGAGATCTGTCCCTCCCCACCACACTTAACACTCTTGCATTCATATGACTAACGGTGCCAAGTGAGATTCGACCCTACCCACCACAACACCTATCAAACTACCATTTTCTAGTAGAAAACGAGGTTAGACCTCTTTAGAGATGTGCCAAGACACTAAGTCCTTATACCAAGTGAGATCCGTCCCTCCCCACCACACTTAGCACTCTTGCATTCATAGGCCTAGTGGTGCCAAGTGAGATTCGACCCTCCCCACCACACTTAGCACTCTCGCGTGTGACAGCAAGTAACAACCAAGTATTGTTGACGGTGATGCGTGCCAACATCACAAATCTAGCACCAAGCACAATGCAAGACATTTTTCGAAGTGTATAAGTTCGTGTGCAAATAAGCTAATCATGGTGCAATTTATTACCAGTCCATGGAATCCGACTTCAAAATGTACAAGTTGAAGTTATTAAATTCGAAATGCTCAATGACCTTACTCTTAAGAAGCTTTTGCTGATGGAAAGGGATTCCTTGGAGGAAATTTTCAGCAAGGAGGAGGTGTGGAATGCCTTGTCAAACTGTGACGGTAACAAAGCTCGGGGCCCGGATGTTTTTATTTTAAAGTTCATTAAGGACAATTGGGACTATATCCAAGATGATTACATGAGATTCATGGATGAGTTTTACCAAAATGATATGGTTGTGAAAGATCTAAACCATACTTTTGTTGCTCTTATCCCAAATGCATGAATCCAAACACTATGAGGGATTTTTGTCATATAAGCCTAGTTGGATCTATGCATAAAATCCTCACTAAAGTCCTTGCGAATTGAATATGGAAAGTCATGGATAATGTGATAGGGGAATCCCAAATGGCCTTTGTGGGTAATTGTCAAATTCTTGATAGTTTTATGATTGATGAGAAAGTTATTGATCATTGGAAAAAACCAAGGGGTGGTGGTCTGGTGGTTAAATTAGACTTCGAAAAGGTGTACAACAGTATAGATCACAACTTTCTAGATAGCATGATGGAAGGTACGGGGTTTAGAGTGAGGTGGAGACAATGGATGAGACACTATATCTCCTTTCTTTTGCTTTTTATTTTGGTCAACGGAAGACCGACAAGACAATTTAGGGTGGGGAGGGGGTTGAGACAAGGTGATCCGCTAATGTTGCAGTGGAAGGCCTTAGTGTGTTATTCAAAAAAGTGGAAGACTTGAACCTATTAAAAGGTACCCTTCTCGGGATAGGAGAAGTGCATATATCCCACCTCCAATTTACGGATGACATTATCTGATGCAGTAAAATCTGTGTTCAATTTACTAAGAAAGTTCGTTCACTATGATTGGTGATTCAATCGGTCGAAAATCAATTAATCTAGAAAGGTTTTACTTTAAGTTCGAAAAACTAAATGGCATAATGCTTTGCTTTGGAAGTTGGTGCATTATAAGATTAACCTAAATTATGAATACTTGAACTAAGAAACTAAAATCAAATCAAAGATCACATAAGGGATGAATGTATGGAGAGAAATACTAGGGAATCGATGCACCTTTTGTAGACACTCAATGCTCACAATTAATCTCAATAAACACTTCAATAAAGTTTAGGGCTTGTTTTGATGATAAACAATTAAGAACGAATTTCTTTCCCACCACTCGCATAAAGGCCATGTGTCAAGTGACAGCAAAAAATCTTTTAGAACAAAACTCTAAGCCAAATCAATGCAACAAGGCCATGCAAACATTAACTTTCAAATCTATTAAACTGATGATTATTATTTAAATGGAAAAAGCCATTCACATCTAAACCCTAATCTCATAGATAAACTAAATCACAAACCCATATCAATTGAAGGCCATCAAAATAATACGAGCAAGTAAAATAGAGCAATTAATTCGAATAGATAAGACTAACACTCAATTGATTAACAAAAATATACTAATTGTTCATATAGAGTTATCCAAAATCGGTTACATCAATCCTCTAGAATAAGGTTTAGTTACACATCAATGGAGAGAATGAAAACACAGAAGAGATGTAGAGAAAACCCATGTGTGTGGTGGTCGGAGTGATAGGGGACGGTCCCCTTCCATGTCTTGGAACCTCCCTTGGCTATCTCTAGTTGGTCTCCCGAAATTATGGCATAAAGGGGTTAAATAGGCTTAAGATGTTAAGCCTAGTCCTCAAACAACAAGGATATCAATTTCCTTTTTAAACTCTACCTTTTCGGGATTTTACTTCTTTCTTAATCCATACAAATTGATTGCTTATTGAGGTAGGACAAGGATTAGGTGTCAACTTGTTTTCCCAAGACTCTCACACATATCCAAGAAGATAATAATTCCCGATCTCACAATTTGCAAAACAAATCCCGTAATTACTCGCGGATTTATGACTGACTGATCTGACATTTGGGTACTAAAACAGACATAACTTCTTCTAGGAACATCGGAATTGCAATATGAAAAATGCACCGAAAACTAAACTTCTGGGGCTTTCAATCCATAGGTAGTAGGACACACAATTCAATCGGAGTTGAGAGATATGGGCCCCACAACATTGCAGTTCTGCACTAGCCAAAACTCATTTTTTCATGGTTTCTTCCAATTTGCTCATTTTCCATCTTTTGATTCCTTTTCTTCCAAAACAAGATTTAACACCTCTTGAATAGAATGGACGTACACATGATCAACAAACACATTAAACAACCTATTTTACTTGAGAACAAAGCATAAATAATAGGAAATAGGGGCTTAAAACATGTGTAGAAATGAAAAGATCACTATCTTTTTCCTTCAACCTAATGTGGAATACCTTTTAAACGCTAGGCAGATTTTGAGGTGTTTTGAGTTGGCATCAGGTTTATAATTAATTTTCACAAAAGTTGAGTTGTCAAAGTTGGCAAGGAGCAAGTCAATGAGGTGAATTGGGAGCCCAAGTTAAGGTGTCTTAAAGCTACTTTGCCAATTTCCTATTTGGGGCTCACCTTAGGAGGTCGGCCTAGCTCAAATTTTTTTTGGCTCAATTTGATTAAAAGGATCGAAAATCGCTTTGCCCCGTGGAGAATATTTTCCTTAACAAGGGTGGCAGACTTGTTCTCATTAAGGCCGTAATGGCAAGCATTCCTAATTACTACATGTCAGTCTTTAAAATTCCTATGTAGGGTGCGCAAAAGATTGAGACACTCCAGTGTAGTTTTTTTTTGGGGAGACGGAGTGGTGAAAAGGAAAATCCATGCTTTAAATTGGGACTTGTTATGTAGAAGCAAAAGTAATAGAGGTTTAGGTATAGGATCTGTTATTGCTAAAAACAAAGGTCTTCTGGCTAAATAGGTTTGGAGGTTTGGGGTGGAGGATAAACCTTTGTGGAAAAGGGTTATTTGCGCTAAATATGGGGTATACTTGAACTCGGTGAGATGGGACTGGAAGGGGGGAGGGTGCTAGAAGCTCGGTTTTTGTTAAAACTTTAGGTGGTCTTCTTGATCCTAATGAAGCCTCGGGGAGGATCTTGGAAAATGGTATCAGTATGGTTGTGGGAAAGGGGTATAAAATTAAATTATCGACTGATGTCAAACATGGAGGGATCATCATAAAGGTTGCATTTCCTAGAGTCTTAGCCTTAGCTTGCAACAAAATTGGTTGTGTTAGTGATTATGGGAGTTGGGAGAATTCAATTTGGAGCTGGGATATCCGTCTTCGGAGGCTAGTGTTTCATTGGGAAATGGAACAGTGGTATCATTTCAAGGCTGGTCAGGTAACATCGTTATCCCAGCCTTGAATCCGGACACTATAGGATGGAATTTATGTTGAAATGGTGTATTTTCATTCAAGTCTGTTAGAAGTTCACTCGAAGGAGAGCAAATGGAGGATTCAACCGATCTTAGTAGCATTTGGAAGGTTTGTTGCCTTCATAAAATGGAGATTTTCATGTGCAAACTCTTACATGGTGGCATCATGGGTAAAGAAGCCCTGAGTAACGTGGCGTTTTGGTAGGTTCTAACCTTAAGTGTCTTCTGTGCGTTGGTAATGTGGAGACCGTGGACCACTCTTTCTTGCACTATAGATGGTCCTGGAACCTTTGGCATAGATGTATGAACTGGTGAGAGGCTACCAGCTGCCCTCCTTCTTCTTTGCTTGAGTGGTGCAAAGGATGGCCAAGCCTATGCCCCAAAAAGAAGTATGATAGGGCATGGGGTTCTTTGCTTGCTGCTGTGGTTTGGACCATTTAGGAATCAGGGAATGATAAAGTTTTCAAGAATGGTGAGGCAAATCTATCTCATGTGGAGGATATGGTGCGTTTTAGGGTGGCTTGGTGGTTCACGTATCTAGAAAAGGCTTTATAGATCCTATTACCACTCTTCTTTTGAACATTAAGGATGGCTACTCTGATCCTTGCTCTTCGAAATGAAAGAAGGCCGCGGTGTGGGTTCCTCCCCCTATCGGTACTTTCAAATTCAATGTTGATGGGTCGGCAAGAGGCCCTCCGGGACAGGTTGGAATTGGTGGGGTCCTTAGAGATCATAGAGAAAAAGTGATGTGTGTGTTTTCGGCCAATGTGGGGTGCCAAGATGCAGTTATGGCAGAAATGCGGTTAAGCCACATTGGACAGTATGAGAGAAACAAATTAAAAATGAGTTTTTTTATTATAAATTTTTAATATGTTGACGAAATTCATTTAAATTAATTTTTTTTTTATTTTCATTAGACAAAAATAACATTTAAAAAAATAATAATAATCATAACACAGCACCGATAAGAAACAAAAAAAGTTATGATTTTGTTCAAATTTGGATAGTTTAATATGTTGAAAATATGGGTGGGGAAGACAATGGCAATAATGTAAATAAAACGGAAAAGTATGATTTTGTTTTCAATTAAAAAAATCAGTTTAATAAAAAATAATAATAATTAAATTTGTAATTAAAAGGAAATTGAGAATTATATCCAACTCTGATCAAAAGCTTTAAAAGGCCACCAAGACACATATGGTTGGCTTAGAGCCGGTGTATGTCAAACCACAGTGCTTAGCACAGCTCTTTTAATGGATTCATTAACCATCCAATGTGGTGTAGAGAAGAGATACAATTAAACTACATCATCTTTAACATGTGGCTAGGTGTGAACCGTTGAATGACTCAAGTTAATCTCTAAAGATGTATTTCGGTTCAATTGTTTTTCTAATAGCAGTTCTTTCTATTATTTTTCTCTGTAATGTCTTCACATCTTTATTGTTATTTTTTAATCTTTGATTCTGCGTTTAAACATAAAATTTCATACTTTTTTGATTACGCAATAATCAAAATCCAAATTAATAAAACTGACTTAAAATACGGTTAATATATATAATGGATCTCTATACATAGTTATAATAGAAAACTCTACATATTTATATTTAAGGTTTGGGAGGAATGAAACCATAACAAATGTTGAAAATATAAATTTAGGATAATTATAAAAATTCGGGAAACAATTGGACTCCAATTGGTTGTTTTCATAGGATTAAAATTCTCGAAAGCTTAAAAAAAATATTAAAATTGTCGATCTTACTTGTTTATTTTCATTTGTCGCATTTATTAATCAGGAATAGAGGGAATCATAATCAAGTTCAACCGGAAAGGGGATGGAGGGGAATAAGAATCAAGTTAATAAATTACATTTGATATCTTGATTAGCAAAATGAAGTAGAAGTAGCATATATATATATATATAGTCCCGTTCCTATCAGGGCATCCTTATATAACTTTATCAGGATATTGAATGTGAGTCACTTATTTATAAAAATGATTTGACGAGTGCATACATACCAAGTAAAAGTATGTAAAACGAGTGGCTCACATTTAATGTCGTTATATAATTCTATCAGGGTATCCTCATATGAAAATTTCCGAATATATATGATATATGAATATGTAGTAGTAGTTATTATTATTATTATTATTATTATTATTATTATTATGAAAAGTGCAATAGTTATATTTAGTTCATGAATGGTATTGTAATATGTATGTATAAAGATGAATTTTTTATAAATCACAAGGCTAGAATACTATAAATTATTAATTACGTAAACCAATAGGAAGATTAAAAAAAATGAAAACAAATATTATTTACATAAATTAAAAACAAATTTCAATAATCAAGAAGAAGACAATTTTTTTTTTTTTTTTTTAAGTAAAGATATTTTAGTAAAAATATCATGAATTCCTTTTACAAGAAGGAAATGGAAATTGATTCCCAGGGTGGATAGGAGGAATCGGTTTCCTTTTCATTAGGAACTTAATTCCTAATTTATGAATGGGGTCCACGGAATTTAATTTTCTTAAAATTTAGTAAATAGTGGAATTCAAAAATCAGGAACTTAGATCCCTTTCCTTAGTATGATTCCTTCCTAGTTAGTAAACACACCTCAATTAAATACAATTCCAAAATAACTAATCATTGCATTTATGGAACCTAAATGCATAACATTTCCTACTTGATTGCAACCAACAATTACTACTATCCAACTATCTATAGGTGCAACCACATACCAAAATATTGTCTTTCATTATAAATGAATGCTTCACACGGCAACTCTTGAACTCACAACCTCAAAGGTGTGACTAGGTATGATGAGCATACCATTAGATCAATCACATTTCATCTTGAATTAGGGAAAATATGTGTAATATGTTAGGATATACTAGGAAACTACCAAGACAAGAATAAGTATGCTTGTATAATTGGTTGACCCAAGCAATGGAGCGTTAAAGTATTTTGATAAGTTGAGAACTGAAAATGGTTGTACTCAATGGCTTTTCATAGACAACTTGAATTCGAAAATGGATCTACTGAGTTTATGGGAAATTTCAAAATTTTTGGCAAAGTTAGGGATGGCTGCTGCACTTTTGTAACTGAAGTTGCCGTTATTCAACTTTCTTCTTGCTATGAAGAAACTCTTTCAATGGTTAAGGAACCAAAGGGAAGAACTCATACTTGGTCGATCAAAAATTTCTCAAAGTTTAATGACAATTGTCAGTACTCTTATGAATTTACAGTTTGAGGAAGGAAAAGGTACATACATATTACATTTCTCTTGCACAACCATTTTTAGCTTGTTATATTAGCAATGTTATGTTGATTCCAGGAAATTAAATCTTTACTGCATGCTGATTGGAAAAGTGTTTTTCCTGCGATAAAAGTGTATGCAGAATACAAGCTGCGAGTATTAAATCATTATTGGCTTAAAGATGTTGAAAAACAAGGTGAACCACTCACTCATGACGCCATTTGATTTACGCTTGTTTTTTTTTTCGATATTAAATTTACTTACGCAAATATATTTAACTTTTAACTGTTTTCTTGTTGTTTCACATTGGTTTGATTCGGAGGAGGATTGGGGTTTTGCAAATTTTATTTCGCTTTGGAAATATCATGAACCCGGTAATGGAACATTTTTTTTTTGGACAATAAAGTATTTATTAAAGAAACCAGAAACTAGAAACCTAGCAACAGCCTACAAGAAATACACGGCCAATGCAAAGCCAAACAACAAAAACTGCGGCCACCCAAAAAATCATAAGTCAAAGAGCAGCACAAGAAAACAACATAGGCACACAAAACAGAACAGAGCAAAGCGCACGCGGCACAACACTAAATAATTAAACATCCCCCCACACAAAGATATCCAAACACCTTAAACAACCTCACCTACCATTTCATCAGCCCCACCTTCTTCACATTCATTACCATGCAATTCTTGTTTTCTCATCATCTCCTCCTTCTTTGCTCTCTATAATCCCGTTCAAGTCCCTTTTATGAACATTAAGCACAAGCTCGTATTTCATGAACAATAATAACGACATGCACTGGCTCTGAGGATTGCCATAACCTCCACAGTACCAGCATCTTGGCATCCTCACATTAATAGAGAACTGACATAAAACATAACCATTAGAATTTTACAACCCCCCCATCCCGGCCGGCTTATGCTTACAAACCAAACTCTTCACCACTTTCCGTTTTTCCACCCTACCCAAACCTCTTATGTTTCATGAGATGACTAACATAAATAAAAGGAAACCCAAACAAACAATAAGAAAGCAAACTAACCTTGTTGCTCTAAGAGCCTCAAAATGTCCTCTTCTTCTCTTGAGGCGATAACAACTTCCAAATCCTACTCGTTACAAAAATCGAAACCGAGGGCCGAACCCACCCCCAAAACACGAGAAGGCTCATCAATCACACTAACCATGTTGCCCTGCTCTATTTGAATCCTAGTATTTGATTTTCTAGTCATCATAGAGTGCCTAGTCGGTAAGTCTTCTCTCACACATCCTGTTCTTCTACCCATATTCTGTAGAGCCCCATAGACCAGCCTCAACCTATCAACTTCAACCTTAACCTCAACTTAGACCATAACATCTTCTGCCTGGACCATTTCCTCATCTGCACGTTGAAGAAGACCATACAACGAATCAATATCCATAGAATCCGAGAATAGAGGAACACCGGTCTATGTATTAGCACCAGCAATTTCTTCATCCTTACTCTCTCCCTTATTTCTCATGCAAACTTCCACAACTTCTAGGCCTTCACTGCTTTGTTGAATATGAGAGGTTGGAGGATCCACTCTCAACTCTTTCCTACTAAGCCCATCCTGAACAAGAGGCCTGGTATGATGACTACTTGGTAGGCCCAAAGTCTCCTTAGATAAAATTAAAGATCCAGCTCCAATATGGGCCCCAGACCTATCCTCCTTTCCCCCCTTCTTAGACCACTCTCCAATCATCTTTAAAATTTTGATTTGTTATTGGCTAATGTTATAACCAATAATTGATCTCTCAAGAAGAGTTTATTAGGAAAAACTCCAAATTTTGAGCTTCTCAGTTCTCACGGTAAATATAAAATAATTTTCCTAATTGTTTTTTTTTTTTTTTTTTTTTAATAAATCTCAATATAGCTATTGATATTAAAACAAATTCTTTGAGTAGTAGAATAGCACACTTTTATTTCAACAATGGTTCGATTCCTTGATCAAATTATGAAAAGTTACTCTAACAAGGAAAGTATTCTAGATTCCTTAATCAAAAACAAAACAATATTCCTTAATCAAAAACAAAAACCAATCCAATAAGTTATACTGTCCGACACCTATATAATTAAATTGTAATAGCTAATGTAAATAACAAAACTCAAATCCTAACACATTGTTACGTTCCAGCTTAGATTTCAATTTCCTGAGAACCCCGCAAGTGAGTTTCTTCTATTTTTTTTTCTCATATTCTCTATTTTTTTTTTAAAATTTAACTTTTGATCCAATTTTTCGATCTACCTGATGAAAGACAAAATCTTATAACACACGTTAAAATTTTTAAGCTTCCTAATGCTCTTGCCACAAAGGCCACAAAGCCATATTGGGTGATGGTAAAATGCATCATGTTGGTAATTTATGATATGTGATCAACACAAACAAGGGCGAAATGGGGGGGGAAGGAACTTACTTAGGTTATTAATATAATTTCTTTAATGAATTCTTCTTTAATATAAAATAAATAAATATATATATATACAATTTTTCTATTGTCAATTCGTCCTGATATAAAATATATTAGTATGAAAAATGTGGACCGTTATATTTACATACTTTGACTCAAAGTGTATGCACTTGTCAAAATTTCTCTATAATCTATGATCCACATTCTTCATCCTGATATATTTTATATCAGGACGAATTGACAATAGAAAAACTGTTAATATATATTATTGGTCAGTTTTTTTTTTTTTTTTTTTTTGTTGTGTTCATCTGTGTTGCGTTGTAATTCTAGGAGTGTTTGCTTTCTGGCGGTTCCGGTGGTTACAATTCTAGCATTTTTGTCTAGAGTTAATTTGAATTTTTTTTTTCTTGCCCCCCCCAAAAGCCGAAATCCTAGCTTCGCCCTTGAATACAGGGAAGGGACATGATTTCGATCCAAACTTTTGATTTGTTATAATCAAAAGTTCCACATTTTTTTTTGGTGCACAATTACATAAATTCGGAGTTACCTCGTAGTGTAGGTGCGGAGGAAAACACTGGACAAACATCAAGTTGTCATAAAAAATGCCACTTTTAAAACATTTTATTATAAATTTAATAGTTAATCCCAAATTTTTCTGATTTATGATACAGATTTGTAAATCAATACGTGCATTAATTAGAATTTACTTTTAAGAGAATCAATTATGGAAACATGGACTTTCACAAAATAAATGTTTGATTTTACTAATATTGATCAAAATCAAAATTATAAATAATTATTTTGGCTCTTGCAAAAAAAAAAAAAAAAAAAAATCTACTTTATTGTGGGCGTTTTCACCCGGTTAGCGGCACATGCATTGTATAATCTTGGTAGGTCCCCACATTTTTATTGTAATAGTTGTAAATGTAATACTTCAAAAAAAAGTTATGGTTTAATGAATTAATGATGAAATTTTCATTTTCACCACATAAACAATCGTACCTTAATGAATGGTTATAATTGATGGATGAAGCTCACCAAAATATCAATATTTATCACTATAGAAAAAGAGAAGAATCGAAGAAAAATGATTGATTTATAGGTTAGTTGTTTAGGGTTTACACACCTTTTTTATTAATGAATTTAGCAAAATTTAGGGTTTCCAAACTTTTTTATTAATAAATTTAAGAAATTTTAGGATTTCCAAACTTTTTTCTTAATCAATTTAGGTAATTTTGAGATTTCCAAACTTTTATATTAATCAATTTAGGAAATGTAGGGTTTCATTTTGTAGGTGCAAATTGGATTTAAAATAATTATAATGTTATTATTAAACTTAATGGATGTATCATGGGTTTAATGGGTTTGGAGAGATAAACCCAAACCCTACCAATTATTTTTTGGGTTTTAATAACCCGACCAATTAATGACCTGATCCAATAAAGCTAGACTCATAACCGTTTTTAGCAAGTGGGTTTGGGTCGAATTAGTGGGTTGGGTGTAATTCTGCAAGGTCTAAAAATTAGTTTGGAATCAAATTATGTGGGTGACACATACAAATTAAGAATCAAGCTATTGATGGATGCTTTCCTAAGGAATCATGTTCCTTTACTAATTCCCCCCATATAACTTGATTCCCTCTAACATCTATCACAAGCCAACTTGGTAAAATTTTCCTTAACTCTGTTCATATTTTTTTTATAATCTTTTTGTTATTTCCAGGATTCAGATTCAAGTATTGTTTTGCGATGTCTAACCCAACTGGTATGTTTATTTTTCTTCTCTTTAGAATTTCAACTTTGCTATGGATTTTTCCATCAGTGTTTTGAATGCACTAATTAATTTATTTTTCATCTGGTTTTGTTTAATTCATGGTGATTGATTGATTTTTTTCTATATATTGTTTTGTTTTCTTAATAATTTCTAGAAACTTTGCGAGATGAAAGAGATTTTGGTCCAGCTCACTACACATTAAAAATAGAGTCGTACTCCTTACTGTCGAATGCTCCTGATGGACATGGGAAAAGATATGAATCTGGTATTTTTGATGTTAAAGGTTACAAATGGTATGTTGAAATACTGGTTGACTTTCTTTTAAATAATAATAATAAAAATTCTTCCAAATATTGTTCATATATTTAATTGGTGTGTTGGTGTTAGGAAATTGGTTCTATACCCACAAGGAGACAAGACCTGTGAAGGGAAAGGCAATATTTCCCTTAACGTGACAATAGATGAAAGTAATTCATTCCCTAATAATAATTGGATTGTTTGTGCTTATTTGAAATTTTTCGTACTTAATCAGAAAACGAAGAAGTACTTGACATTCCATGGTAATTACATATATATATATATATATATATCATACTTTTTTGACAAATACATGATTTTTATAATCAATTTCCATATTTAATTAATCATTATATGTCCATGCAGAAGCTAAAGGAGCGTTAAAGTATTTTGATAATATGAGAAAAGAACATGGTTGTGCCCAATTGATTTCTCTTGACGAATTGAATGGCCCATGTAATGGATATCTTGTTAATGACTGCTGTGTTTTTGGAGTTGAAGTTTTTGTTATTCAACCTTCTTCTGGCATTGAAGAAACTCTTACCATGCTTAAGGAACCAAAAGGAAAAACTTATACTTGGTCAATCAATAATTTCTCAAAGTTAAACGACAATTTACAGTACTCTAAGGAATTTACAGTTGGAGGAAAGAAATGGTACGTACATATTACACCTCTTACATAACAATATTTAGCTTGATATTTATATATATATATATATATATATATGGAAATTTTCATATGAGGATGCCCTGATAGAATTATATAAGGATATTGAATGTGAGCCACTCGTTTTACATACTTTGACTTGGTATATATGCACTTGTCAAATCACTTTTACAAATGGGTGGCTCACATTTAATATTCTGATAAAGTTATATAAGGATGCCCTAATAGGAACGGGACCGTGTATATATATATATATTAACTAAGTAGTTATTCTTTTGCTTTAAAAAAAAAAAGTAGTTAATCTTTTATCTTATGTCGATTCCAGGAATTTATTACTTTTTCCAAAGGGAAATAAATCTGATATGGGAAAATCACTATCTCTTTACTTATGGCTATCTGATTGTAAATGTGTTATATATGAAAGAAAAGTGTACGCAGAATATAAGCTACGAGTAGTAGATCATTCTGGGATTAAAAAGGTTGAAAAACAAGGTGAATCACTAATGAAACTCTTCCCCGTTACAAATGTTTTAGTTTTGATATTCAATTTACTTGAGCAATTATGTGTAACATTAAACTGTTTTTCTGTAGTTTCACATTGGTTTGATTTGAACCAGCATCGAGGTTTCTCAAATTTAATTTCGCTAAAGGAATTAAATGAACTCGACAATGGATACCTTAACGATGATACTTTAATTGTTGAAGTAGAATTCGATGTAATTTCTGTCACTAAGGTCCGAAAACAGACAATTGCGGAGTGATTTATATTTGTGTTGGGGCTTGAGAGTGAAGGCAGATATATTTTTTCTTCAATTCATGAGCATATACTCTATCAAATCTGGTTTGTCAATTTAATAATAATCAATAAGATTATGTTTCCTTACATGCCCATATTGATATATTTTATGGTTTGAGATTTTGTGTTAAAATAATGCTAGCTATAATCACAGCTGTGTTAAATGAAATGATATAAAATACATATGTTAGATGATACAAAATACTAATGTGATGATATTAAAAACTAGTTCCCAAGATTCAACATAAATGATGTGACAAGTGATTTATCTTCACCTTACAAATTATAGGATGAAGTGGTGAATGACAGGGTAAGAACAAATCACTTGCTACATCCGTTTTTAGGCTAATTTTTTTAGGTTATCTAGATTTAGTGAAAAATCATATCACATGATGTGGCATCTTTCAGTATATGTATAAGTGATTTTAATTAATGATAGATTTAGAAATGTTTTAGATTTTTAAAATTATTTTTCCTTCCGTCTTTATTTTCCTTTTCAATACTTTGGATCTGCCTATAAACAATGTAGGAAAAAAAAAAAAATCTGTTTCCAAAAAATATTTTTAATTAGGCTCATATTCTATTGATTACTCTGTTCAAACTTTTTTTTTTTTTTGTTGTTGAAATAATTAAGTTTACAAGCCTATTAATATGGGATTAATTATCACTATTAATTCCAGATGATCTATTATAACTTCAACTAGCAAACCTAACTTGATTAACACTGGTTTAATTGGACTAGAAAACAATGTGATTAACATTACAAATTATCATTGAACTCAAACTAGCTAGGGTTGGTTTAATTCCTATAAATAGTAATATGTAATTATGCAAATCTATTAAAAGCCAAAGTACTTGATGAAAACTTCCTTGGCTTAATTATTTTTTTTCTTATTGTTTTGTTAGCTTCCGATGTGGATCAGTAGCATTTTTCGTATTTGGGTCGCTTATACTTCGCAGAACTCTACGGGGGCAAACATTTTTGTCTCGCGTAACGGGCTCTAGCAGGCCCAAAATTGGCCGTTTCGATTGTTGACTGAGGACTTAAGTTCTCAAGTTTTAGAGTTTTTTTTTTTTCTTTTTTCTTTTTTCGTTTAGGAGATTTGAGATCTTTTTCGTTTGGGATTCTTTCCCGGTTGTTTTAGAAGTTTTAGATATCTATTTTGTTTAGGAAATTAGGAGATACATAATTCTAGTGGAATCATATTTCTTTTGCTATTTATTCTGGCCTTAGTTTCTAGTTTTGAGGCAGACTTTGATGAATAAAATTTCATCACTTATCACTGATTAGTGATGGCAAGGTTCCGGTTAAAGTAAAGTTATTAGCCTTGCACTTAATTTTCACTACAATTAAGTTGTCTACGTATCCTCTTGGGGGGTTTAGAGGAATCAAAGGCCACGTAGTTCTCTTACCTTTTATTGCAGGTTGTTGATGACATGGACTTGTGATGACGTGAATACGTGATCCACATCTTCTATTCCGGGCCCGTTGTACTTGTCTCTCCACTTTCATGTTCGTCATCTTTGAAGAAATCGTATGTTATCTCATGTTCGATTTCTTGTTGTCTATATTGAGCCTTTGTCCAATCATCCACAGAAACCTGTATCTGGAGTACTTTCGGAGTCAAGCATGAACGCCTTTCATCTAAGATATTCCCCCCGGCGCTGAACTCTTGTTCCACTGCCACTGTAGAAACTGGTGTTGAAAAAATATTTTTGGCTATGATAGCCATGATTGGATAGTACTTTACGTACTCTTTCCAATATTGTAATATATCAAATTGTTTGTCTGACGTATCTTCTATAAACTCAAAAGAATCATTTAGATAAGATTCAAGCTCAAAATACTTGTCAATGCTTGATGAAGAAGAAGATCTAGGTTTTTTCGTTTTTTTTTTTTTATTTATAATAGAATATATCCTAAATTCAAAAATCCGGAGGATGATGATGTGGGCTGTGCAGTTTGTGTTCGTGTAACATCTAAGTTAAGTGAGAATCCATAAACTAAAAGATATTCATCATATAAAGAACACAATAATTTCTTAATTCTATCATAACATGCATTAACATTATATTCTATGTTTAAACCTTGGATGCCATAATAACCATTGAGATAATAACAAAAATTTTGTAATTTACAACATGGATCAAAAATCATGGCAATCAAATAAATATCTGGCAACTCATGATAATAACGTAACCATTTTTCCTTCATAGCATTAACGGCTTCCCCTATTTCTATGTCGGATTCACAATAAGCAAATGCACCAGCAATATTTAAACTTTCAATAATAAATAAATGAGTTGTAGGATAATAAACACCAGATAAATTTGTTGTAGCAGTATGAAAAACTTTTAACAAATTGAAAACGTTGTAACAAGCATCCCAATGAGATTTATAAAGTTGAATGTCAATAACATGAAATTGAATAAAAGAAACTAATAAATCTCTATACTCATAACTTTGAGCAAGCAATTTATAAGTAGAATTCCAACGTGTTGGAACATCACGAGCAAATCTAACGGCACGTCTACCATTTTGTTTACAATATTTTACCCATGCATTCATTATAGAAGAATGTTTCCATAAAAACTGAAGGGCTTGTTTAATAGGTAGAATAAAATGATCAAGAGTTTCTAATCCTTTTTGAACACATAAATTTAAAACATGGCATGCATATCTTTGATGAAAAAATGCACCACCAACAAATGGTTTGCATAAATTAATTAAAGATGGAATAGCAGCAGTATTGCTAGAAGCATTATCAAAACCAACTGCAAAAAATTTGTTCTCAATTTTTTACTCTGAAAAAATAATTCAAAGCATTCTAACAATATTTTGAGCAGTGTGTGAATCATCAAAAACTCTAAATGCAAGAATTCTTTTTTGGATATTTCATGCATCATCCATAAAATGGCAAGTGATACCCAAGTATGAATGTGATCGCCAATGGTCAGTCCATATGTCAGCACATACGGAAACACGACCGTTATATTTTTCAAAAAATCTTTCTAACTTTTTTTTTCTTTTACATAAATATTTTCAAGTGTATATACAATAGTGGATCTAGGAACACGGCATACAGTAGGGTTTAATGCTCGTCGACAATAATTAATAAAACCAACCATTTCACCAAAACCGAATGATAAGTGTTCTACTGCTACCATTCTAGCTAATTCTTCCCTATTTTGTTCATCAGTATAACGAAATAATTGTTGGTTAGGAGTAGCGTACCTGGGAATTTGTGTTTGTGACCTCGATCTGGTCTCTGCTTCTGGATGTTTGGTTTGAATATGCTTCCGATAAGTGTCATATCCTCAAGATTTGGACCACTTATATACTTTATTGCAATAATTGCAAGCCGCTACATAACTTCCATCTTCTTGCCTAACTTTCTTCATATGTTTGACGAATAGATCAAATTTGCTCTGCTTCGGATCCGGTTCGTCCTCATCTGCTTCCAGTGGATCAAAATCATAATCCAGAGGTGTATCAATATCAGGCATATTTTCTGAATGGCTTGTCAAATTAGGGCCGGGGGGTGGCATTATGATCGGGTTCTAAAATTATTAAAGGGGGAGTAGGAATGTTTAGGCCTAGGTCTTCAGCATAGGTCCGGCGTTGCAGATAATCGTGATAGGTGGTGTCGTTATGACCGAGATTATCGACCATTTGACCCTTACCTTTCATCGAAATCGAACGCCTAGGATCGTCACGGCCGTGACCCTTTCCATTTCCACCACTTGCCATTGGATTGGACGGAATAAATTTGGGATTAGAGAAATACTGAAAATCTGAAGTAGATAATTGAAAACTTAGAACTTAGAAGAATAATACTATAAAGTATAAATCTATATTCTATAATAATATAATACTATAATAGTAGATTAGTAGTAACTAGTAAGTACTAAGTACTATTATAGTAAATACTAAGTAGTAACAAGAAATAAGATAAATTGCAAATAAATGAAATTGGAAACTTAGTATTTAGTAAATACTAAATAGTAATTGGTTATTCGGAAATTAAATAAATTAGAAATAAGATAAATTGTAAATAAAATTAATTGCAAATAAAATATATTGGAAATAAAATATATTGTAAATAAAATTAATTGGAAATAAAATTAATTGGAATTTTGAAAATAAAATTAATTGCAAATAAAATTTATTGGAAATAAAATTAATTGCGAATAAAAAAAATTGCAAAATTAAATAAATAATAAAAACCTTGGAAACTTGGAGTCTTGGAGTCTTGGAGAGTTGAAGAGTGTTGGAGACTTGAGAGTTGAGTATTGAGACAATGAAACTTGAAATAAAAATTAGAAATTTAGAATTAGAGATGTAGAGAATTGAGAATAAAGAGAATTGAGATTTGAGAGAAATAGAGAATGAGAGGAAAAATAAGAAATTAGTGCGAGATTGTGAGAAAAAATAAAAGGGGAGGAGGGGTATTTATAGAAAAAAAAAATTAAAGGGGTGGACGTTGAGGCCCAACGGTATGCTAACGTCAACATGACGTTGGGCCCAACGGCATGCTGACGTCAACTGTCAGCATGCCATTGGGCCTCAACGGTCCAAAAAAAAAAACCGACCAGTTTGAACTGAACCGGAACCGTCGGTTCCAGCACAGTTCGAACCGGTCGGTTCGTTAAACATTAGAACCGAAACCAGAACAGGAAAACCGGTTGCGGTTCCGATTTTTTCGGTTCCGGTTCCACGCTTGGAACCGGAACCTTGCCAGGTCTATCACTGATTGTCTTACTTGTATGTTTCTGCCTACATCAACTTCAAAATTAGGAATTTAATTCCTTTTCCCCGAGTGGAATTCCTGATTAGTAAACATGCCAAGTGTTCTGTCATGTCTTCAATATCCAAATTCAAGTGTTTTTCCAAGTCTAACCCAAATGACACGTTTATTCCTTTTTTTTTTCTTTTTCTTTTTTCACATTTTTTTGTCAATTTTCTAGATAGTACTCAATAAAATTACTTATATATTTCTATCTCGTTGCCGAAAAAATTATACCTTGAATAAAAAATACTATTGTATTCAAATTTGCTACTGAATTCAATATTGAATTTGACGAGACGAGATAAGTCCGATGGGGTAAACATCTGACATCTGCAACTTGAGGTTGTGGGTTCGAGTCTCCCTTTTTCCCCTAAAAAATCCAGAATTTATGTAATTATGTAATATTTCTAAAAAAAAAAAAAAAGAGCAGTAATTAATTTTAATTTTCACCACGGATTTTCCATCAATTTTTGGATGCATTTGTGCACATAAATTTGTCATAGGTCAGGCCATCATGTATATGGTCATACATCTTCTTCATGCCCATTAATTTATTTCTTATATGCCTTTATTATTTTTATTTTATTTTTTCAGAAATTTTACTTGTAAGAGAATGAAATTATGGAATTACATGTCTTTTTATGTAAATAATTTGAAATAAAATAAAGAATGCATTTTAACATTGAATTTGGAACAACTCCCAAAAAAAAAAAATTGTTTTACAGTTTCCCTCATAAGTGTTCTAACATTGTCTACCAATTGTCACAAGTGTTCTAAAATTGTCTACCTATTGTCACGTGTCTAATAAAAAAATGTCGTTTCCCCCATACCGGGTAGTTGTTTTACAGAAAGTGCCGTTTTGACCTCCATGTTTCTATTTTTTCTGTTATAGCCTTGATTTAGTAAAAAGAAGGGTCAATTTGTAATTATTTTAGTAGTGGGGGTGGGGATTTTATTAAAAATTGGGTTCAATTAATAATTTTAAAAGGTATTGGGGGCAAAATCGGAGGTTATTTTATAAAAGTATCTGATTACACTGCACACCTAACTTGATTCTAGGGTGACAAGATAAAGTTAGTCGATGGTAAAACCCCCCACACTTGCACCGCAAGATTACGGATTCGAGTTCTTCTCCTCCAAGAAAAAATCTCTGAATCTAGAGTTTCTTTTTCATCGCTCAAAATTGGATATTGATGCAGCTCTCAAAGAAAAAAAAAAAAAAAAAAGAAAAAGAGAAGAGGAAGAGAAGATATATGTTTATTAAGAAAATATTTTGATTGAATTATTAATTGTTTTGTAGATTTTTTGTATCCTTGGATCGTACCGTGTCGTATCCCCGTATATGTGTATGTATCTTCTATAAACTCATAAGAATCATTTAGATAAGATTCAAGCTCAGAATACTTGTCAATGCTTGATGAAGAAGAAGATCTAGGTTTTTTCGTTTTTTTTTTATAATAGAATATATCCTAAATTCAAAAATCCGGAGGATGATGATGTGGGCTGTGCAGTTTGTGTTCGTGTAACATCTAAGTTAAGTGAGAATCCATAAACTAAAAGATATTCATCATATAAAGAACACAATAATTTATTAATTCTATCATAACATCCATTAACATTATATTCTATGTTTAAACCTTGGATGCCATAATAACCATTGAGATAATAACAAAAATTTTGTAATTTACAACATGGATCAAAAATCATGGCAATCAAATAAATATCTGGCAACTCATGATAATAACGTAACCATTTTTCCTTCATAGCATTAACGGTTTCCTCTATTTCTATGTCGGATTCACAATAAGCAAATGCACCAGCAATATTTAAACTTTCAATAATAAATAAATGAGTTGTAGGATAATAAACACCAGATAAATTTGTTGTAGCAGTATGAAAAACTTTTAACAAATTGAAAACGTTTTAACAAGCATCCCAATGAGATTTATAAAGTTGAATGTCAATAACATGAAATTGAATAAAAGAAACTAATAAATCTCTATACTCGTAACTTTGAGCCAGCAATTTATAAGTAGAATTCCAACGTGTTGGAACATCACGAGCAAATCTAACGGCACGTCTACCATTTTGTTTACAATATTTTACCCATGCATTCATTATAGAAGAATGTTTCCATAAAAACTGAAGGGCTTGTTTAATAGGTAGAATAAAATGATCAAGAGTTTCTAATCCTTTTTAACACATAAATTTAAAACATGGCATGCACATCTTTGATGAAAAAATGCACCACCAACAAATGGTTTGCATAAATTAATTAAAGATGGAATAGCAGCAGTATTGCTAGAAGCATTATCAAAACCAACTGTAAAAATTTTGTTCTCAATTTTATACTCTGAAAAAATAGTTCAAAGCATTCTAACAATATTTTGAGCAGTGTGTGAATCATCAAAAACTCTAAATGCAAGAATTCTTTTTTGGATATTTCATGCATCATCCATAAAATGGCAAGTAATACCCAAGTATGAATGTGATCGTCAATGAGCAGTAATTAATTTTAATTTTCACCACGGATTTTCCATCAATTTTTGGATGCATTTGTGCACATAAATTTGTCATAGGTCAGGCCATAATGTATCATCTTCTTCATGCTCATTAATTTATTTCTTATATGCCTTTATTATTTTTATTTTATTTTTTCAGAAATTTTACTTGTAAGAGAATGAAATTATGGAATTACATGTCTTTTTATGTAAATAATTTGAAATAAAATAAAGAATGCATTTTAACAATGAATTTGGATCAACTCCCAAAAAAAAAAAAAAAATTGTTTTACAGTTTCCCCCATAAGTGTTCTAACATTGTCTACCAATTGTCACAAGTGTTCTAAAATTGTCTACCTATTGTCACGTGTCTAATAAAAAAATGTCGTTTCCCCCATACCGGGTAGTTGTTTTACAGAAAGTGCCGTTTTGACCTCCATGTTTCTATTTTTTCTGTTATAGCCTTGATTTAGTAAAAAGAAGGGTCAATTTGTAATTATTTTAGTAGTGGGGTGGGGATTTTATTAAAAATTGGGTTCAATTAATAATTTTAAAAGGTATTAGGGGCAAAATCGGAGGTTATTTTATAAAAGTATCTGATTACACTGCACACCTAACTTGATTCTAGGGTGACAAGATAAAGTTAGCCGATGGTAAAACCCCCCACACTTGCACCGCGAGATTACGGATTCGAGTTCTTCTCCTCCAAGAAAAAATCTCTGAATCTAGAGTTTCTTTTTCATCGCTCAAAATTGGATATTGATGCAGCTCTCAAAGAAAAAAAAAAAAAAAAAAAGAGAAGAGGAAGAGAAGATATATGTTTATTAAGAAAATATTTTGATTGAATTATTAATTGTTTTGTAGATTTTTTGTATCCTTGGATCGTACCGTGTCGTATCCCCGTTATATGTGTATGTATCTATGCAACCTAGTTCGTGGATTCTAAAAACTTCCATTTATACATTTGGTGTAGCCTCTATATCCTATTGATTGTGTTCGTTTTCCGAGTAAAAATCAAGTATTTAACCTCTTAACAAGCTTGTGTAGGTTTCCATAGTAATCCAGGTTAATATTGTATGGTTAAGGAAATCCAGGGGCCAAAGTGAAGAATTGAAGAATTTAAGAAGAACTGAAAAAGTGTATGCGTTGTTCGTATAGCGTATCACTAGCGCTACTTGACAGGCGCACCACCAACGCTTTTGATCCAGAGACTCAACGCAGTACAAGCGTTGTTCGTACAGCCCACGTACTGCGCATCGGTGCTCCAGCTCAGCTTTTTATGGGGTTTTGTGCCCTAATTTTCCGAACACTATAAATACCCCTCTCTCTTTCTTCCCCGGGACCTTTCCACCACCTTCTTGCTTTAAAGTACCTAAAATCTCACCTTTAAGTCATCTTCCTCACCAAATCACAAAATCCATCCATAAAACCTTCAACAAAACACATAATCCCACCGTCAAAACAAAAATGCCAACCCTTTACACCTAAACCCACCATAATAAACCCCACCTTGAAGCAAAGAAGTATATTAAGGAGAGAAAGAGCCAAGCACATGAAGTCAAGCATAGAGAAGAGGAAGCACTCCATATAGTTTTCTCTACACACCCTTTCTCTTATTTTACTTGTATTTAGAGAATTTTGCCATGATTTTTACTTATTGTCTATCATATATGGCTTTGTGTTGTAATATGAACTAAATCATCCTTGGCTAAGGCCAAGATAAAACCATTCCCATGACTCATCAATAATGACCACTACTTTATCTATAAATAAATGTGTTGTGTACATGTTTTCATGTTTTTACTTGCTTTTGAGTGTCTAGCTGACGCTTGATTACTCTTTGGTTGTTGTGTGATGTACCGAGAGAAGAAGCACATAACGTGCTTTATGAAATGCATGATATAGGTCCAGTAAGATAGAAATATGTGATGCTAGCCTATAGGACTCATTAGTGTGTCATAACACTTAATGAATTTGTGCATAGTTCGGATAATCATCATGAGGTAGGTTATTGGTGTGCATGAATAATTTCCTTATTGCTTGAGAGAGAATAGAGACTAATTAATGGTATATATTAACACTTGCAAAATTTATGTAAACCAGCTGAAAAGTTATGTCGATGAGAGAGAGAGAGAGAGTTAGTGAGGGAATCTGATTTAGCGGAAGCTATAACGAGAAAAACCTACAAGAAACAATTAGAAAACAACCTATCAATACTCTGTTGATCCGCATACAGATGTCAGAATATCAGGCTACTGATAACATTCAACTTCACGCACAAAGGATTGTTAACAGGCTTCAAATACTTCAATCTTCGCAAAGAATGCTGTATATGGATATTGAGAAACAATCTCTGAATTTTATTAATAATCAACTAAATAACAAATTAGATTCAAACCACTTAAATAGGAAAAGTAATAAGTCGACTTCCACATGGAATCGACTTCTAAATTAACTTAAACTAAAACGGAAAAGAAATCCTATCTAGGAAAAGAGAACAAATCCTACTCAAACAAAGACTACGAAGACTCATTCCTAAACAAAAAAGGAAATTGGATTTGATAAAATCAAATCATAAAATAATTAATAACCTAATTACATATAAACTAAAAGGAAATAAAATAAACATACGGAATCATGACAACAATTAAAAACCATAAAACAAGAAACTGCTATCTTGGTGCACCAGAAACTTAATGGCTAAATTTGGATATGATGCAGCCTATTACAGAAGACGGAGTCTTCATAACATTTGTAGGGTTCGTCTTGGGCTTTCCGGAAATATATTATACCGTTGATTTTGAGTTCGTTTGCCCTCTGAAAAGACCCCCGAAATTTGACCTTTTTGTAGGGGTTGATCTCAACCTGACCATCCAAAACCGACCTTCCAAACCCAACCACAAAACCCGAGCACTCTGACCATAAAATCCAAGTCTTTGCTCACCGTATCATCTTTGCTCGTTGCAGCATTCTTTCCAGGTTGGAGAAAATTCATACTCGAATTTTTGTTGCTAAAATTTCATGAATGTGTAATGTCGATACACAAGATCGTCTACAACAAACTGTATATTTCCCGATCTTCGTCATGACGTCCATCCATTCACTCTAATAGATAGACACAAACTCTTGAATAATGCCACCTTTAAGTAACTGCGCCATATAAATACCTCCACCTTTGGAGGAACAATGCCACGCCAAAGAAAAGGACTGACCTCAGAATTAATAATACCCCTTGAATCCTCCAAGCATCTTCTAAAAGATTTAACCGAAAAGCAACCATTCGTACAAAACTTCCAAGCCAAAGCATCCAGAATACCATTTCTAATAGTAATACAGTTTAAAGCAAGCATAAAACAATTCCATTGTTGTAATTCCCAATCAAATAATGTTCTTCTTAACTTCACTTCTTAGGTCCAAAACGAACCATCCCATCGACCAAACTCACCCACCATTCCTTCTTTATTCGTAGCCAAAATGTTCTTCTCAATTTGGGGTGGGGAGGGGGTTGAGACAAGGTGATCCGCTATCCCCGTTCCTTTTTAATGTTGCAGTGGAAGGCCTTAGTGTGTTATTCAAAAAAGTGGAAGACTTGAACCTATTAAAAGGTGCCCTTCTCGGGATAGGAGAAGTGCACATATCCCACCTCCAATTTGCGGATGACACTATCTGATGCAGTAAAATTTGTGTTCAATTTACTAAAAAAGTTCGTTCACTGGGATTGGTGATTCAATAGGTCGAAAACCAATTAATCTAGAAAGGTTTTTCTCTAAGTTCGAAAAACTAAATGGCATAATGCTTTGCTTTGGAAGTTGGTGAATTCTAAGATTAACCTAAATTACGAATACTTGAACTAAGAAACTAAAATCAAATCAAAGATCACACAAGGGATGAATATATGGAGAGAAATACTAGGGAATCGATGCACCTTTCGTAGACACTCAATGCTCACAATTAATCTCAATAAACACTTCAATAAAGTTTAGGGCTTGTTTTGATGATAAACAATTAAGAATGAATTTCTTTCCCACCACTCGCACAAAGGCCATGTGTCAAGTGACGGTAAGAAATCTTTTAGAACAAAACTCTAAGCCAAATCAATGCAACAAGGCCATGCAAACATTAACTTTCAAATCTATTAAACTGATGATTATTATTTAAATGGAAAAATCCATTCACATCTAAACCATAATCTCATAGATAAACTAAATCAATAACCCATATCAATTGAAGGCAATCAAAATAATACAAGCAAGTAAAATAGAGCAATTAATTCGAATAGATTTAAATGGAAAAAGCCATTCACATCTAAACCATAATCTCATAGATAAACTAAATCACAAACCCATATCAATTCAAGGCCATCAAAATAATACGAGCAAGTGAAATAGAGCAATTAATTCGAATAGATAAGACTAACAAAATTGATTAACAAAGATATACTAATTGTTCACATAGAGTTATCCAAAATCGGTTACATCAATCCTCTAGAATAAGGTTTAGTTACACATCAATGGAGAGAATGAAAACATAGAAGAGATGTAGAGAAAACTCATGTGTGTGGTGGTTGGAGTGATGGGGGACGACCCCCTTCCATAGCTTGGAACCTCCCTTGGCTGTCTCTAGCCGGTCTCCCGAAATTTTGGCATAAAGGGGGTTAAATAGGCTTAAGATGCTAAGCCTAGTCCTCAAACAACAAGGATATCAATTACCTTTTTAAACTCTACCTTTTTGGGATTTTACTTCTTTCTTAATCTATCCAAATTGATTGCTTATTGAGACAGGACAAGGATTAGGTGTCAACTTGTTTTCCTAAGACTCTCACTCATGTCTAAAAAGGTAATGTTTCTTGATCCGACAATTTGCAAAACAAATCCCGTAATTACTCGCGGATTTATGACTAACTAGTCTTATCTTTGGGTACTAAAACAAACATAACTTCTTCTAGGAACATTGGAATTGCAATACGAAAAGTGCGTCGGAAACTAGAATTCCGGGGCTTTTAATCCATAGGTATTAGGACACACAATTCAATCGGAGTTGAGAGATATAGGCCCCGTAACATTCCAGTTCTGCACTAGCCAAAACTCATCTTTTCATGGTTTCCTCCAATTTGCTCATTTTTCCATCTTTTGATTCCTTTTCTTCCAAAAAAAAGATTTAACACCACTTGAATATAATGGACCTACACATGCTCAACAAACACATTAAACAACCTATTTTACTCGAGAACAAAGCATAAATAATAGGAAATAGGGGCCTAAAACATGTATAGAAATGGAAAGATCACTATCTTTTTCCTTCAACCTAATGTGGAATACCGTTTAAACGCCAGGTAGATTTTGAGGTGTTTTGAGTTGGCATCGGGTCTCAGAATTAATTTTCACAAAAGTTGAGTTGTCAAAGTTGGCAAGGAGCAAGTCAATGAGGTGAATTGGGAGCCCAAGTTAAGGTGTCTTAAAGCTACTTTGCCAATTTCCTATTTGGGGCTCACCTTAGGGGGTCGGCCTAGCTCAAATTTTTTTTGGCTCAATTTGATTCAAAGGATCGAAAATCGCTTTGCCCCGTGGAGAATATTTTCCTTAACAAATATGGTAGACCCTTTCTCATTAAGGCTGTAATGGCAAGCATTCCTAATTACTACAAGTCAGTCTTTAAAATTCCTATGTAGGGTGCGCAAAAGATTGAGACACTCCAGTGTAGTTTTTTTTTGGGGAGACGGAGTGGTGAAAAGGAAAATCCATGCTTTAAATTGGGACTTGTTATGTAGAAGCAAAAGTAATAGAGGTTTAGGTATAGGATCTGTTATTGCTAAAAACAAAGGTCTTCTGGCTAAATAGGTTTGGAGGTTTGGGGTGGAGGATAAACCTTTGTGGAAAAGGGTTATTTGCGCTAAATATGGGGTATACTTGAACTCGGTGAGATGGGACTGGAAGGGGGGAGGGTGCTAGAAGCTCGGTTTTTGTTAAAACTTTAGGTGGTCTTCTTGATCCTAATGAAGCCTCGGGGAGGATCTTGGAAAATGGTATCAGTATGGTTGTGGGAAAGGGATATAAAATTAAATTATGGACTAATGTCAAACATGGAGGTATCATCTTAAAGGTTGCATTTCCTAGAG
This sequence comes from Acer negundo, assembly GCA_035582765.1. Taxonomy (NCBI): domain Eukaryota; kingdom Viridiplantae; phylum Streptophyta; class Magnoliopsida; order Sapindales; family Sapindaceae; genus Acer; species Acer negundo. Next base: position 39,131,806 of record CM069241.1, read on the forward strand.
TCTTAGCCTTAGCTTGCAACAAAATTGGTTGTGTTAGTGATTATGGGAGTTGGGAGAATTCAATTTGGAGTTGGGATATCCGTCTTCAGAGGCCACTGTTTCATTGGGAAATGGAACAGTGGTATCATTTCAAGGCTGGTCTGGGTAACATCATTGTCCGAGCCTTGAATTCGGACACTATAGGATGGAATTTATGTCCAAATGGTGTTTTTTCTTTCAAGTCAGTTAGAAGTTCTCTCGAAAGAGAGCAAATGGAGGATTCAGCCGATCTTAGTGGCATTTGGAAGGTTTGTTGCCCTCATAAAATGGAGATTTTCGTGTGTCCACTCCTACATGGTGGTGTTATGGCTAAAGAAGCCCTAAGTAACGCGACATTCTGGTCAGTTCTAACCTTAAGTGTCTTCTGTGCGTTGGTAATGTGGAGACCGTGGACCACCCTTTCCTTCACTGTAGATGGTCCTGGAACCTTTGGCATAGATGTATGAACTAGTGAGAGGCTACCAGCTGCCCTCCTTCTTCTTTGCTTGAGTGGTGGAAAGGATGGCCAAGCCTATGCCCCAAAAAGAAGTATGATAGAGCGCGGGGTTCTTTGTTTAATTTTGTGGTTTGGACCATTTGGGAATCAAGGAATGATAGAGTTTTCAAGAATGGTGAGGCAAATCTATCTCATGCGGAGGATATGGTGCGTTTTAGAGTGGCTTGGTGGTTCATGTATCTAGGTAAAGGCTTTATAGATCCTATTACCACTCTTCTTTGGAACATTAAGGATGGTTACTCTAATCCTTGCTCTTCGAAATGAAAGAAGGCCGTGGTGTGGATTCCTCCCCCTATCGGTACTTTCAAATTCAATGTTGATGGGTCGGCAAGAGGCCCTCCGGGACAGGTTGGAATTGGTGGGGTCCTTAGAGATCATAGAGAAAAAGTGATGTGTGTGTTTTCGGCCAATGTGGGGTGCCAAGATGCAGTTACAGCAGAAATGCGGTTAAGCCACATTGGACAGTATGAGAGAAACAAATTAAAAATGAGTTTTTTTTATTATAAATTTTGAATATGTTGACGAAATTCATTAAAATTAATTTATTTTTATTTTCATTATACAAAAATAACATTTTAAAAAATAATAATAATCATAACACAACACCGATAAGAAACGAAAAAAGTTATGATTTTGTTCAAATTTGGATAGTTTAATATGTTGAAAATATGGGTGGGGAAGACAATGGCAATAATGTAAATAAAACGGAAAAGTATGATTTTATTTTCAATTAAAAAAATCAGTTTAATAATAATAAAAATTATTAAATTTGTAATTAAAAGGAAATTGAGAATTATATCCAACTCTGATCAAAAGCTTTAAAAGGCCACCAAGACACATATGGTTGGCTTAGAGCCAGTGTATGTCAAACCACAGTGCTTAGCACAGCTCTTTTAATGGATTCATTAACCATCCAATGTGGTGTAGAGAAGAGATACAATTAAACTACATCATCTTTAACATGTGGCTAGGTGTGAACCGTTGAATGACTCAAGTTCATCTCTTATTTCGGTTCAATTGTTTTTCTAATAGCAGTTCTTTCTATTATTTTTCTCTGTATTGTCTTCAAATCTTTATTGTTATTTTTTAATCTTTGATTCTGCGTTTGAATATAAAATTTCATACTTTTTTTAGTACGCAATAATCAAAATCCAAATTAATAAAATTGACTTAAAATACGGTTAATATATATAATGGATCTCTATACATAGTTATAATAGAAAACTCTACATATTTATATTTAAGGTTTCGGAGGAATGAAACCATAACAAATGTTGAAAATATAAATTTAGGATAATTATAAAAATTCGGGAAACAATTGGACTCCAATTGGTTGTTTTCATAAGATTAAAATTCTCGAAAGCTTAAAAAAAATATTAAAATTCTCGATCTTACTTGTTTATTTTCATTTGTCGCATTTATTAATTAGGAATTGAGGGAATCATAATCAAGTTCAACCGGAAAGGGAATGTAGGGGAATAGGAATCAAGTTAATAAATTACATTTGATATCTTGATTAGCAAAATGAAGTAGAAGTAGCATATATATATATATACGGTCTCGTTCCTATCAGGGCATCCTTATATAACTTTATCAGGATATTGAATGTGAGCCACTTATTTATAAAAATGATTTGACAAGTGCATACATACCAAGTAAAAGTATGTAAAACGAGTGGCTCACATTTAATGTCGTTATATAATTCTGTCAGGGTATCCTCATATGAAAATTTCCGAATATATATGATATATGAATATGTAGTAGTAGTTATTGTTATTATTATTATTATTATGAAAAGTGCAATAGTTATATTTAGTTCATGAATGGTATTGTAATATGTATGTATAAAGATGAATTTTTTATAAATCACAAGGCTAGAATACTATAAATTATTAATTACGTAAACCAATAGGAAGATTAAAAAAAATGAAAACAAATATTATTTACATAAATTAAAAACAAATTTCAATAATCAAGAAGAAGACAATTTTTTTTTTTAAGTGAAGATATTTTAGTAAAAATATCATGAATTCCTTTTCCAAGAAGGAAATGGAAATTGATTCCCAGGGTGGATAGGAGGTATCGGTTTCCTTTTCATTAGGAACTTAATTCCTAATTTATGAATGAGGTCCACGGAATTTAATTTTCTTAAAATTTAGTAAATAGTGGAATTCAAAAATCAGGAACTTAGATCCCTTTCCTTAGTATGATTCCTTCCTAGTTAGTAAACACACCTCAATTAAATACAATTCCAAAATAACTAATCATTGCATTTATGGAACCTAAATGCATAACATTTCCTACTTGATTGCAACCAACAATTACTACTATCCAACTATCTAGAGGTGCAACCACATACCAAAATATTGTCTTTCATTATAAATGAATGCTTCACACGGCAACTCTTGAACTCACAACCTCAAAGGTGTGACTAGGTATGATGAGCATACCATTAGATCAATCACATTTCATCTTGAATTAGGGAAAATATGTGTAATATTTCAGGATATACTAGGAAACTACCAAGACAAGAATAAGTATGCTTGTATAATTGGTTGACCCAAGCAATGGAGCGTTAAAGTATTTTGATAAGTTGAGAACTGAAAATGGTTTTACTCAATGGCTTTTCATAGACAACTTGAATTCGAAAATGGATCTACTAAGTTTATGGGAAATTTCAAAATTTTTGGCAAAGTTAGGGATGGCTGCTGCACTTTTGTAACTGAAGTTGCCGTTATTCAACTTTCTTCTTGCTATGAAGAAACTCTTTCAATGGTTAAGGAACCAAAGGGAAGAACTCATACTTGGTGAATCAAAAATTTCTCAAAGTTTAATGACAATTGTCAGTACTCTTATGAATTTACAGTTTGAGGAAGGAAAAGGTACATACATATTACATTTCTCTTGCACAACCGTGTTTAGCTTGTTATATTAGCAATGTTATGTTGATTCCAGGAAATTAAATCTTTACTGCATGTTGATTGGAAAAATGTTTTTCCTACAATAAAAGTGTATGCAGAATACAAGCTGTGAGTATTAAATCATTATTGGCTTAAAGATGTTGAAAAACAAGGTGAACCACTCACTCATGACGCCTTTTGATTTACGCTTGTTTTATTTTTGATATTAAATTTACTTACGCAAATATATTTAACTTCTAACTGTTTTCTTGTAGTTTCACATTGGTTTGATTCGGAGGAGGATTGGGGTTTTGCAAATTTTATTTCGCTTTGGAAATATCATGAACCCGGCAATGGAACATTTTTTATTTGGACAGTAAAGTATTTATTAAAGAAACCAGAAACCAGAAACCTGGCAACAGCCTACAAGAAATACACGGCTAATGCAAAGCCAAACAACAAAAACTGCGGCCACCCAAAAAAAACACAAGTCAAAGAGCAGCACAAGAAAACAACATAGGCACACAAAACAGAACAGAGCAAAGCGCACGCGGCACAACACTAAATAATTAAACATCCCCCCACACAAAGATATCCAAACACCTTAAACAACCTCACCTACCATTTCATCAGCCCCACCTTCTTCACATTCATTACCATGCAATTCTTGTTTTCTCATCATCTCCTCCTTCTTTGCTCTCTATAATCCCGTTCAAGTCCCTTTTATGAACATTAATCACAAGCTCGTATTTCATGAACAACAATAACGACATGCACTGGCTCTGAGGATTGCCATAACCTCCACAGTACCAGCATCTTGCATCCTCACATTAATAGAGAACTGACATAAAACATAACCATCAGAATTTTGCAACACCCCCTCCCCCCCATCCCGGCCGGCTTATGCTTACAAACCAAACTCTTCACCACTTTCTGTTTTTCCACCCTACCCAAACCTCTTATGTTTCATGAGATGACTAACATAAATAAAAGGAAACCCAAACAAACAATAACAAAGCAAACTAACCTTGTTGCTCCAAGAGCCTCAAAATGTCCCCTTCTTCTCTTGAAGCAATAACAACTTCCAAATCCTACTCGTTACAAAAATCGAAACCGAGGGCCGAACCCACCCCCAAAACACGAGAAGGCTCATCATTCACACTAACCATGTTGCCCTGCTTTATTGGAATCCTAGTATTTGATTTTCTAGTCATCATAGAGTGCCTAGTCGGTAAGTCTTCTCTCACACATCTTGTTCTTCTACCCGTCTTCTGCAGAGCCCCATAGACCAGCCTCAACCTGTCATCTTCAACCTTAACCTCAACTTAGACCATAACATCTTCTGCCTGGACCATTTCCTCATCTGCACGTTGAAGATGACCATACAACGAATCAATAGCCATAGAATCCGAGAATAGAGGAACACCGGTCTATGTATTAGCACCAGCAATTTCTTCATCCTTACTCTCTCCCTTATTTCTCATGCAAACTTCCACAACTTCTAGGCCTTCACTGCTTTGTTGAATATGAGAGGTTGGAGGATCCACTCTCAACACTTTCCTACTAAGCCCATCCTGAACAAGAGGCCTGGTATGATGACTACTTGGTAGGCCTAAAGTCTCCTTAGATAAAATCAAAGATCCAGCTCCAATATGGGCCCCAGACCGATCCTCCTTTCCCCCCTTCTTATACCACTCTCCAATCATCTTTAAAATTTTGATTTGTTATTGGCTAATGTTATAACCAATAATTGATCTCTTAAGAAGAGTTTATTAGGAAAAACTCCAAATTTTGAGCTTCTCAGTTCTCACGGTAAATATAAAATAATTTTCCTAATTTTTTTCTTTTTATTAAAAAAAAAAAAAAGAAACTGCTTTTTAAGTTTGAATGCCAAACAAAAAAAAAAAAAATCTCAATATAGCTATTGATATTAAAACAAATTCTTTGAGTAGTAGAATAGCACACTTTTATTTCAACAATGGTTCGATTCCATGATCAAATTATGAAAAGTTACTCCAACAAGGAAAGTATTCTAGATTCCTTAATCAAAAACAAAACAATATTCCTTAATCAAAAACAAAACAAAACAAAAACCAATCCAATAAGTTATACTGTCCGACACCTATATAATTAAATTGTAATAGCTAATGTCAATAACAAAACTCAAATCCTAACACATTGTTACGTTACAGCTTAGATTTCAATTTCCTGAGAACCCCGCAAGTGAGTTTCTTCTATTTTTTTTTCTCATATTCTCTATTTCTTTTTTTAAATTTAACTTTTGATCCAATTTTTCGATCTACCTGATGAAAGACAAAATCTTATAACACACGTTAAAATTTTTAAGCTTCCTAATGCTCTTGCCACAAAGGCCACAAAGCCATATTGGGCGATGGTAAAATGCATCATGTTGGTAATTTATGATATGTGATCAACACAAACAAGGGCGAAATTGGGGGGGGCGGGGGGGAAGAATTTTTTTTTTTTTTTTTAGAACTTTAAACCTCTTCTATGGTTTTATATAATATATTATATATTTAAAAAGGCAATGGGCCTACATATTATTTCTTTTGTCACCTTTTAGGAAAAAAAATCCATAAATTTTATTTGGAAAAACATTATTGCTTGCTTTACTATATTTAAGTAGGTGTAGGTTAGTTTTAAATTAAAAAATATTATTTCAATTTTATGTATTCCACCTTCTTTTAGAAGAGAAAATATAAACCTTTTAGGATTTGGTTTCCTATACGTCATAAACTTGTCTAACCTATATATAATTGATTTTTTTTTTCTAGTTTTTCACTTAAGCAATTTCATTCTTACTACTGCTATTAAATTCTTCGTATTTCCTCTATTAGAATAATTTCAAATACGAGATTACAGATCAATAAATATTTTAGGTTTTTTCAATTTTTTTAGGTTTGTAACTTACTTAGGTTATTAATATGATTTCTTTAATGAATTCTTCTTTAATATAAAATAAATAAATATATATATATAAAATTTTTCTATTGTCAATTCGTCCTGATATAAAATATATTAGTATGAAAAATGTGGACCGTTAGATTTACATACTTTGACTAAAAGTGTATGCACTTGTCAAAACTTCTCTATAATCTATGATCTACATTCTTCATCCTGATATATTTTATATCAGGACGAATTGACAATAGAAAAACTGTATATATATATATATATATTATTGGTCAGTTTTTTATTTATTTTTATTTTTTATTTTTTATTTTTTTTGTTCATCTGTGTTGCGTTGTAATTCTAGGAGTGTTTGCTTTCTGGTGGTTACAATTCTAGCATTTTTGTCTAGAGTTAATTTGAATTTTTTTTTTCTTGCGCCCCCCCCAAAGCCGAAATCCTAGCTTCGCCCCTGAACACAAGGAAGGGACATGATTTCGATCCAAACTTTTGATTTGTTATAATCAAAAGTTCCACATATTTTTTTGGTGCACAATTACATAAATTCGGAGTTACCTCGTAGTGTAGGTGCGGAGGTAAACACTGGACAAACATCAAGTTGTCATAAAAAATGCCACTTTTAAAACATTTTATTATAAATTTAATAGTTAATCCCAAATTTTTCTGATTTATGATACAGATTTGTAAATCAATACGTGCATTAATTAGAATTTACTTTTAAGAGAATCAATTATGGAAACATGGACTTTCACAAAATAAATGTTTGATTTTACTAATATTGATCAAAATCAAAATTATAAATAATTATTTTGACTCTTGCAAAAAAAAAAAAAAATCTACTTTATTGTGGGCGTTTTCACCCGGTTAGCGGCACATGTATTGTATAATCTTGGTAGGTCCCCACATTTCTATTGTAATAGTTGTAAATGTAATACTTCAAAAAAAAGTTATGGTTTAATGAATTAATGATGAAATTTTCATTTTCGCCACATAAACAATTGTACCTTAATGAATGGTGATAATTGATGGATGAAGCTCACCAAAATATCAATATTTATCACTATAGAAAAAGAGAAGAATCGAAGAAAAATGATTGATTTATAGGTTAGTTGTTTAGGGTTTACACACCTTTTTTATTAATGAATTTAGCAAAATTTAGGGTTTCCAAACTTTTTTATTAATAAATTTAAGAAATTTTAGGATTTCCAAACTTTTTTCTTAATCAATTTAGGTAATTTTGAGATTTCCAAACTTTTATATTAATCAATTTAGGAAATGTAGGGTTTCATTTTGTAGGTGCAAATTGGATTTAAAATAATTATAATGTTATTATTAAACTTAATGGATGTAACATGGGTTTAATGGGTTTGGAGAGATAAACCCAAACCCTACCAATTATTTTTTGGGTTTTAATAACCCGACCAATTAATGACCTGATCCAATAAAGCTAGACTCATAACCGTTTTTAGCAAGTGGGTTTGGGTCGAATTAGTGGGTTGGGTGTAATTCTGCAAGGTCTAAAAATTAGTTTGGAATCAAATTATGTGGGTGACACATACAAATTAAGAATCAAACTATTGATGGATGCTTTCCTAAGGAATCATGTTCCTTTACTAATTCCCCCCATATAACTTGATTCCCTCTAACATCTATCACAAGCCAACTTGGTAAAATTTTCCTTAACTCTGTTCATATTTTTTTTATAATCTTTTTGTTATTTCCAGGATTCAGATTCAAGTATTGTTTTGCGATGTCTAACCCAACTGGTATGTTTATTTTTCTTCTCTTTAGAATTTCAACTTTGCTATGGATTTTTCCATCAGTGTTTTGAATGCACTAATTAATTTATTTTTCATCTGGTTTTGTTTAATTCATGGTGATTGATTTTTTTTTTTCTATATATTGTTTTGTTTTCTTAATAATTTCTAGAAACTTTGCGAGATGAAAGAGATTTTGGTCCAGCTCACTACACATTAAAAATAGAGTCGTACTCCTTACTGTCGAATGCTCCTGATGGACATGGGAAAAGATATGAATCTGGTATTTTTGATGTTAAAGGTTACAAATGGTATGTTGAAATACTGGTTGACTTTCTTTTAAATAATAATAATAAAAATTCTTCCAAATATTGTTCATATATTTAATTGGTGTGTTGGTGTTAGGAAATTGGTTCTATACCCACAAGGAGACAAGACCTGTGAAGGGAAAGGCAATATTTCCCTTAACGTGTCAATAGATGAAAGTAATTCATTCCCTAATAATAATTGGATTGTTTGTGCTTATTTGAAATTTTTCGTACTTAATCAGAAAACGAAGAAGTACTTGACATTCCATGGTAATTACATATATATATATATATATATATCATACTTTTTTGACAAATACATGATTTTTATAATCAATTTCCATATTTAATTAATCATTATATGTGCATGCAGAAGCTAAAGGAGCGTTAAAGTATTTTGATAATATGAGAAAAGAACATGGTTGTGCCCAATTGATTTCTCTTGACGAATTGAATGGCCCATGTAATGGATATCTTGTTAATGACTGCTGTGTTTTTGGAGTTGAAGTTTTTGTTATTCAACCTTCTTCTGGCATTGAAGAAACTCTTACCATGCTTAAGGAACCAAAAGGAAAAACTTATACTTGGTCAATCAAAAATTTCTCAAAGTTAAACGACAATTTACAGTACTCTAAGGAATTTACAGTTGGAGGAAAGAAATGGTACGTACATATTACACCTCTTACATAACAATATTTAGCTTGATATTTATATATATATATATATATATAGGGAAATTTTCATATGAGGATGCCCTGATAGAATTATATAAGGATATTTAATGTGAGCCACTCGTTTTACATACTTTGACTTGGTATATATGCACTTGTCAAATCACTTTTACAAATGGGTGGCTCACATTTAATATCCTGATAAAGTTATATAAGGATACCCTAATAGGAACGGGACCGTGTATATATATATATTAACTAAGTAGTTATTCTTTTGCTTTAAAAAAAAAAGTAGTTAATCTTTTATCTTATGTCGATTCCAGGAATTTATTACTTTTTCCAAAGGGAAATAAATCTGATATGGGAAAATCACTATCTCTTTACTTATGGCTATCTGATTGTAAATGTGTTATATATGAAAGAAAAGTGTACGCAGAATATAAGCTACGAGTAGTAGATCATTCTGGGCTTAAAAAGGTTGAAAAACAAGGTGAATCACTAATGAAACTCTTCCCCGTTACAAATGTTTTAGTTTTGATATTCAATTTACTTGAGCAATTATGTGTAACATTAAATTGTTTTTCTGTAGTTTCACATTGGTTTGATTTGAACCAGCATCGAGGTTTCTCAAATTTAATTTCGCTAAAGGAATTAAATGAACTCGACAATGGATACCTTAACGATGATACTTTAATTGTTGAAGTAGAATTCGATGTAATTTCTGTCACTAAGGTCCGAAAACAGACAATTGCGGAGTGATTTATATTTGTGTTGGGGCTTGAGAGTGAAGGCAGATATATTTTTTCTTCAATTCATGAGCATATACTCTATCAAATCTGGTTTGTCAATTTAATAATAATCAATAAGATTTTGTTTCCTTACATGCCCATATTGATATATTTTATGGTTTGAGATTTTGTGTTAAAATAATGCTAGCTATAATCACAGCTGTGTTAAATGAAATGATATAAAATACATATGTTAGATGATACAAAATACTAATGTGATGATATTAAAAACTAGTTCCCAAAATTCAACATAAATGATGTGACAAGTGATTTATCTTCACCTTACAAATTATAGGATGAAGTGGTGACTGACAGGGTAAGAACAAATCACTTGCTACATCCGTTTTTAGGCTAATTTTTTTAGGTTATCTAGATTTAGTGAAAAATCATATCACATGATGTGGCATCTTTCAGTATATGTATAAGTGATTTTAATTAATGATAGATTTAGAAATGTTTTAGATTTTTAAAATTATTTTTCCTTCCGTCTTTATTTTCCTTTTCAATACTTTGGATCTGCCTATAAACAATGTAGGAAAAAAAAAGTATGTTTCCAAAAAATATTTTTAATTAGGCTCATATTCTATTGATTACTCTGTTCAAACTTTTTTTTTTTTTGTTGTTGAAATAATTAAGTTTACAAGCCTATTAATATGGGATTAATTATCACTATTAATTCCAGATGATCTATTATAACTTCAACTAGCAAACCTAACTTGATTAACACTGGTTTAATTGGACTAGAAAACAATGTGATTAACATTACAAATTATCATTGAACTCAAACTAGCTAGGGTTGGTTTAATTCCTATAAATAGTAATATGTAATTATGCAAATCTATTAAAAGCCAAAGTACTTGATGAAAAGTTCCTTGGCTTAATTATTTTTTTTCTTATCGTTTTGTTAGCTTCCGATGTGGATCAGTAGCATTTTTCGTATTTGGGTCGCTTATACTTCGCAGAACTCTACGGGGGCAAACATTTTTTTCTCGCGTAACGGGCTCTAGCAGCCCCAAAATTGGCCGTTTCGATTGTTGACTGAGGACTTAAGTTCTCAAGTTTTAGAGTTTTTTTTTTTTCTTTTTTCTTTTTTCGTTTAGGAGATTTGAGATCTTTTTCGTTTGGGATTCTTTCCCGGTTGTTTTAGAAGTTTTAGATATCTATTTTGTTTAGGAAATTAGGAGATACATAATTCTAGTGGAATCATATTTCTTTTGCTATTTATTCTGGCCTTAGTTTCAGTTTTGAGGCAGACTTTGATGAATAAAATTTCATCACTTATCACTGATTAGTGATGGCAAGGTTCCGGTTTGGTTCCGGTTCGGTTCCGGTTCTAAACAGGCGGTTCCGGTTCCCAGTTTGGGTGGAACCGGAACCGGAACCGGAGCCGGTATAGGTCGGTTCCGGTTTTTACGGAACCGACGGTTCTGAACCGGTTTTTTTTTTTTTAATTTAAATTTTAAAAAAAAGACTTCTAAATTGTAAACTACTAAACTTGTAATAATGTAATTTTAAATAATAAAATAAAATAAAATATATAAATGACAAATTACAAAATAAACAAATGACAAAATACAAATTACAAAAGGAAATTAAAATAAAATAAACAAAATGTCAAATTACAAATTACATATTACATTTCAATGGATATTTGGGAATTAGGTCACCCGAAGTTCGAAAATAACATAAAATAAATAAATGATAAATTACAAAATTAAATTAAAATAAAACAAAAAAAAAAATGTAAAGTTATTAGTCTTGCACTTAATTTTCACTACAATTAAGTTGCCTACGTATCCTCTTGGGGGGTTTAGAGGAATCAAAGGCCAAGTAGTTCTCTTACCTTTTATTGCAGGTTTGTTGATGACATGGACTTGTGATGACGTGAATACGTGATCCACATCTTCTATTCCGGGCCCGTTGTACTTGTCTCTCCACTTTCATGTTCGTCATCTTTGAAGAAATCGTATGTTATCTCATGTTCGATTTCTTGTTGTCTATATTGAGCCTTTGTCCAATCATCCACAGAAACCTGTATCTGGAGTGCTTTCGGAGTCAAGCATGAACGCCTTTCATCTAAGATATTCCCCCCGGCGCTGAACTCTTGTTCCACTGCCACTGTAGAAACAGGTGTTGAAAAAATATATTTGGCTATGATAGCCATGATTGGATAGTACTTTGCGTACTCTTTCCAATATTGTAATATATCAAATTGTTTGTCTGACGTATCTTCTATAAACTCATAAGAATCATTTAGATAAGATTCAAGCTCAGAATATTTGTCAATGCTTGATGAAGAAGAAGATCTAGGTTTTTTCGTTTTTTTTTTATAATAGAATATATCCTAAATTCAAAAATCCGGAGGATGATGATGTGGGCTGTGCAGTTTGTGTTCGTGTAACATCTAAGTTAAGTGAGAATCCATAAACTAAAAGATATTCATCATATAAAGAACACAATAATTTATTAATTCTATCATAACATCCATTAACATTATATTCTATGTTTAAACCTTGGATGCCATAATAACCATTGAGATAATAACAAAAATTTTGTAATTTACAACATGGATCAAAAATCATGGCAATCAAATAAATATCTGGCAACTTATGATAATAACGTAACCATTTTTCCTTCATAGCATTAACGGTTTCCTCTATTTCTATGTCGGATTCACAAAAAGCAAATGCACCAGCAATATTTAAACTTTCAATAATAAATAAATGAGTTGTAGGATAATAAACACCAGATAAATTTGTTGTAGCAGTATGAAAAACTTTTAACAAATTGAAAACGTTTTAACAAGCATCCCAATGAGATTTATAAAGTTGAATGTCAATAACATGAAATTGAATAAAAGAAACTAATAAATCTCTATACTCGTAACTTTGAGCCAGCAATTTATAAGTAGAATTCCAACGTGTTGGAACATCACGAGCAAATCTAACGGCACGTCTACCATTTTGTTTACAATATTTTACCCATGCATTCATTATAGAAGAATGTTTCCATAAAAACTGAAGGGCTTGTTTAATAGGTAGAATAAAATGATCAAGAGTTTCTAATCCTTTTTTAACACATAAATTTAAAACATGGCATGCACATCTTTGATGAAAAAATGCACCACTAACAAATGGTTTGTATAAATTAATTAAAGATGGAATAGCAGCAGTATTGCTAGAAGCATTATCAAAACCAACTGTAAAAATTTTGTTCTCAATTTTATACTCTGAAAAAATAGTTCAAAGCATTCTAACAATATTTTGAGCAGTGTGTGAATCATCAAAAACTCTAAATGCAAGAATTCTTTTTTGGATATTCCATGCATCATCCATAAAATGGCAAGTGATACCCAAGTATGAATGTGATCGCCAATGAGCAGTAATTAATTTTAATTTTCACCACGGATTTTCCATCAATTTTTGGATGCATTTGTGCACATAAATTTGTCATAGGTCAGGCCATCATGTATCATCTTCTTCATGCTCATTAATTTATTTCTTATATGCCTTTATTATTTTTATTTTATTTTTTCAGAAATTTTACTTGTAAGAGAATGAAATTATGGAATTACATGTCTTTTTATGTAAATAATTTGAAATAAAATAAAGAATGCATTTTAACATTGAATTTGGATCAACTCCCAAAAAAAAAAAAAAAATTGTTTTACAGTTTCCCCCATAAGTGTTCTAACATTGTCTACTAATTGTCACAAGTGTTCTAAAATTGTCTACCTATTGTCACGTGTCTAATAAAAAAATGTCGTTTCCCCCATACCGGGTAGTTGTTTTATAGAAAGTGCTGTTTTGACCTCCATGTTTCTATTTTTTCTGTTATAGCCTTGATTTAGTAAAAAGAAGGGTCAATTTGTAATTATTTTAGTAGTGGGGTGGGGATTTTATTAAAAATTGGGTTCAATTAATAATTTTAAAAGGTATTGGGGGCAAAATCGGAGGTTATTTTATAAAAGTATCTGATTACACTGCACACCTAACTTGATTCTAGGGTGACAAGATAAAGTTAGCCGATGGTAAAACCCCTCACACTTGCACCGCGAGATTACGGATTCGAGTTCTTCTCCTCTAAGAAAAAATCTCTGAATCTAGAGTTTCTTTTTCATCGCTCAAAATTGGATATTGATGCAGCTCTCAAAGAAAAAAAAAAAAAAAAAAGAGAAGAGGAAGAGAAGATATATGTTTATTAAGAAAATATTTTGATTGAATTATTAATTGTTTTGTAGATTTTTTGTATCCTTGGATCGTACTGTGTCGTATCCCCGTATATGTGTATGTATCTATGCAACCTAGTTCGTGGATTCTAAAAACTTCCATTTATACACTTGGTGTAGCCTCTATATCCTATTGATTGTGTTCGTTTTCTGAGTAAAAATCAAGTATTTAACCTCTTAACAAGCTTGTGTAGGTTTCCATAGTAATCCAGGTTAATATTGTATGGTTAAGGAAATCCAGGGGCCAAAGTGAAGAATTGAAGAATTTAAGAAGAACTGAAGAAGTGTATGCGTTGTTCGTATAGCGTATCACTAGCGCTACTTGACAGGCGCACCACCAACGCTTTTGATCCAGAGACTCAACGCAGTACAAGCGTTGTTCGTACAGCCCACGTACTGCGCATCGGTGCTCCAGCTCAGCTTTTTATGGGGTTTTGTGCCCTAATTTTCCGAACACTATAAATACCCCTCTCTCTTTCTTCCCCGGGACCTTTCCACCACCTTCTTGCTTTAAAGTACCTAAAATCTCACCTTTAAGTCATCTTCCTCACCAAATCACAAAATCCATCCATAAAACCTTCAACAAAACACATAATCCCACCATCAAAACAAAAATGCCAACCCTTTACACCTAAACCCACCATAATAAACCCCACCTTGAAGCAAAGAAGTATATTAAGGAGAGAAAGAGCCAAGCACATGAAGTCAAGCATAGAGAAGAGGGAGCACTCCATATAGTTTTCTCTACACACCCTTTCTCTTATTTTACTTGTATTTAGAGAATTTTGCCATGATTTTTACTTATTATCTATCATATATTCAACTTCGGGCACGAAGGATTGTTAACAAGCTTCAAATACTTCAATCTTCACAAAGAATGTTGTATATGGATATTGAGAAACAATCTCTGAATTTTATTAATAATAAACTAAATAACAAGTTGGATTCAAACCACTTAAATAGGAAAAGCAATAAGTCGACTTCCACAAGGAATCGACTTCTAAATTAACTTAAACTAAAACGGAAAGAAATCCTATCTAGGAAAAAAGAACAAATCCTAATCAAACAAAGACTACGAAGACTCAATCCTAAACTAAAAGGAAATTGGATTTGATTTAATAAAATAAAATCATAAAATAATTAATAACCTAATTACACATAAACTAAAAGGAAATAAAATAAACATACAGAATATTCACAACAATTAAAAACCAAAAAACAAGAAATTGCTGTCCTGGTGTGCCAGAAACTTAATGGCCAAATTCGGATATGCTGCAGCCCATATTAGAAGACAAAGTCTTCATAACATTTGTAGGGCTCGTCTTGGGCTTTTCGGAAACATATTATAACATCGATTTTGAGTTCGTTTTCCCTCTGAAAAGACCCCTGAAATTTGACCTTTTTGTAGGGGTTGATCTCAACCTGAACATCCAAAACCAACCATCCAAACCCAACCACCAAAACCGGGAACGACCATAAAATCCAAGTCTTTGCTCGTCATATCATCTTTGCTCGCCGCATTAGAATCTCTGATTTCGAAAGGCAAAAAGAAAGAAAAGATTTTAGGGAAAGCTTGGTGTTCATTTTCATGGAGAACTTGAATCCGGTGGTGGACAATGCTTATTTGTGGAGGATTTTTAGACCTTTTTGAAGAGTGAGAGATGTGTTTCTCTCATGGAAAAACAATGGTTGAAGAAGCAGATTTGCTTTCATTGGTTTTGAGTCTCTAGAGGAAGCTTTAAAGGTGGCAAAGAGGGTAGATGGAATGCTGGTTTATAGGTGGTCTATAAGGTTGAAGGTGGCTTTGTTTTGTTGGAAATAAACGAAGATCTGGGAAGTTGAGAAGTGTTGCTGGCGGAGAAAGGTATGAACGTAGTAGAAGAGTTTGTTTTCATTGGGAGAAAGATGGTGTTGGTGCAGGGAGTTTTAACGGAGGCAAAAGTAGCAGTATTCAGCAAAAGGGATTTCAAAACCAAGATGTGTTCTTATGTGGAAGTGGTGCCATGCTTGAAAAAGAGAGGAAAAGAAGGGGGTTTTGAAGAAAAGGAAAAGATGAAGTCTATGTCTTGGGTTGGAAGAAGAGACGATGCCGATTGGCTGGAAAAGAGTGTTGTGGGAGTCTTGAAAACCTTTTCCAACTTGTCTTCTGTGAATAGCAGATTGAGCTCGAAAGGTTACATTTTTTCTTCAACTTATTTAGGGGATAAATATATTGTTTTGAGCTTTGAGTCTGAAAATGAGAGGGAGTGCTTCATTTGAAACAAATTTTATTGGCACGATTGTTTCTCTTCTATGATTAGATGGAGTGAATCATTCGTCCCTCAATCAAGGTTAGTGTGGGCTAATTGTATGGGAGTCCTTTTGAATT
This sequence comes from Acer negundo, assembly GCA_035582765.1. Taxonomy (NCBI): domain Eukaryota; kingdom Viridiplantae; phylum Streptophyta; class Magnoliopsida; order Sapindales; family Sapindaceae; genus Acer; species Acer negundo. The sequence continues at coordinate 39,148,292 of CM069241.1, forward strand.
TGTGGTTTTTATCCTATTTCATGAACATAGGCAGTTTTCTTGGTGAATCTTTGCTCATTGAGGAGGATTCTTCTTCAAGAAAAAGGCTGGACAGAGGTAGGATTCTCATTCTCATTCTGATTCCAAACAACAGTTCTGGTTCTTACAAGGTGATGGTGAAAGTGGGTGATGTTTCTTTTTCGGTGAAAGTGGAGGAGAATCCGACGCTAGTGGACTTCAAATGGTTGACCGAGTTGTTGAGTTTGAAGTTGAACTCTTCTGAGGAAATTCTGGAAAAGCTTCCTGATGTTGAAAGGCATGACTCCTTGTCTTGGAAAAGGGAATGTAAAGTCTCTTCTTTAGATTTGGTTGATGATTAAAGAGTTGTGGGTGATGGTGACAATTGTGATCAGATTAAATCAAAAGATAAAAAGGGTTCAAAAGGTTTTGGGGAACTTTGCAATTCAAAGACAGTTATAGGGAGTAGGTGTAGTAGGAAAAAGGTTGTCAATGGTTGCCATTCCAAGATTTTCTTAGAAAAGGCTGCTAAGAGCATCCGCATCGGTAAGACTCAAAAACAAGACCCATTTGTTTCCACATCATCAAAAATGGGTCTTGTTTTTGAAGAATGGGTCTTCCCATTTGGGTCCTATTTATTTGGGTCTTTTTTCCTTACAATGGGGCTAAAATGAAAAAGAGAAAGTGGATCCATTTTTTTTAACTTTTTTCCAAACAATCATTATTCTTCTTTAAAATATTAAATATATATATTAATAAATAAATTATATAATATATTTTAAATATCAACACTGTCGATAATTATTTAACTAATTATAATTAATTTAAAATAAAAAAAATTATTAATTTAAAATTATCACAACCGAATTACATCAATAATAAAAATAAATATTTAAAACAAAATATTGTATACGATTAGATATGGCGCCGATTTCGGTTCAATTCGGTTCTAGTTTCGGTTCCGAACCTTCAAAACTGGTTCCGATACCATTTTTTAAGGTTCGGTTTTGATTCCGGTTCCGGTTTTGAAGGTTTGGTTCCGGTCAAGTTCTGACAGTTTCGATGGTTTGGGTCTAGCGGTTCCGACAGTTCGGTTTCAGTTTCAATCCGGTTTTCGACAATTCAGTTTTGGTTCCAGTTTCAACAGTTTCGTCGGTTTCGACCCTTTAGTTTCCGTTTCGGTTCCGGTTCCGGTTCCGACGATTTTATAATTGAAATTAAAATTAAAATTATTTATATTTTTTTTCATTATATATATAGTTATTGAAATTAATAATAATATATTTAAATTATAATTATTGAAATTAATAATAATATATTTAAATTATAATAATTTAAATATAATTATTTTGAAATTATTTATATTTTTTCATTACATATATAATTATTGAAATTAATAATAATATATTTAAATTTAAATAATTGAAATATATATATTAAATTTATTTATATTTTTTTCATTATATATATAATTATTGAAATTAATAATTATATATTTTAATTTAAATTATATATATTTATAAGCCCAACTCAAATCCAATGATTAGGAGGTGTTGAGAATCCAACCCAATCATTGGAGGCTCTTGTTGAGTGGGGCCCACAAATGGGTCTCATTTTTTAGATCCACTTTCTCACCGATGTGGCAAATATATAGTCCAAAAAAATGGATCTTGTAAAGTGGGTCTCTTTTTAACACCAATGTGGATGCTCTAAAGAGGAACATTTTCAGAGGGCTTCAGACATGGGCTCCAGCTCATTATCTTCAATTATTGAATCAAGTCAGCTGGGATTTTCGAATTTCAAATTGTTGAGAGGTGAAAGTTGTATAAGGAAGAACTATGATGGGCTGAACTTTAGCAAGCAGGTTGGTGTAGGCCTGGTGAGTACAAACAACATTGTTAGGGGCCTTACGAATATGGGAAGCGATCCAGGTATGTCGGAAGGTCCGTTAAGAGGTTTTAGTAAGGACTTATCTGATGTAGTAGTAGGGAACAAAATTGGCTTTGGAAAAAAGAAAGGGTATGATGGTGTTCAGATTGTTCAATTTGAGGAAGGAAAGTTGGGTTCTGCCCAATCTGCTCATGAAGGATCCATTTCTGGCTCTGAAAAAGGTGGTGATGTTCAAGTTTTCGTTAAAGGTGGAGTTAACAAGGGTATGTCATCGCTTTTGTCCAAGAAGAGCAGTGGTGGGAAGTGGTGTCACTCCTCTATTAGACATGGAATGTGTACCAGAAACTCGAAGAAGAAGCGAAAATCTGGTCAGTTTTGTGATGAGTCCTCTAAAGAGTAGTTATCTTATCAAGACAACAAGGAGTAGCTAAGCTCAAAGACTGTCGATTGGGAAAGAAATGAAGGGGTCAACAACAATTCTAAGAAGAGGATTGTTAAGTCTTGTTGTCTAGCTGTAAAGGGTCATGGCATGAAGACTAGGAGTTCGAAGTTTAAATCGTCTTGGATCCTTGAGGAGGAGTTATCTAAGATTATCCATTTGGGTACTTCTTTGGGTGTTAATTTCTGTAATAAAGATGTTAGGATAGCCGACATCATTGCGAGAGCGATCTCGATGTTAAAAGGTGCTAAACAGAAAATGGCAATCAAGTAGTGTTCTTGCGTGGAATGGTGACTATTTTGTGTGGAGTTTTTCCTGATTGCTTTCCTTTTGTTTTCTGTTTGGGTTGGTTTTTGGTTTTACTTGGTTCCTCTGGTCTGTTGTAAGGGTCTAGGGCTTTTGCTTACCCTGTTCTGCTTGTTTCTGTGTTTGGCTTGGCCTTTCTTTTGGGCTTTAATAAAATGATGCTGTTAAAATATAATAATAAAATAAAAAAAAATAAAAAATAAATAAAAACTTGCATAATTTATTCTAATGGCATGTCTATAAATTGTTGATAATTGGGTAGGTGGATTTGAAAGCCTTAACCATTCATCTCATATAAGTTGCAACACATTTGCTTGTGTGCTTACTTGCAGTTAATCCCGTTTTGTTAATTAGTTTAATCTTAGTTTTGATTAATTTGAGTAGCATAATCATCTTCATTAAATTTAGATTATCCAAATAGTAATTACGTTAATCAATTTCGATACTCATCAACCAATCCTTGAGGAAACGATATTTTATACTTATCATTGTACTACACCACCGGCCTCGTTCAATTTTAAGTAGCCTACGGTGCTAGTCATCTTCGTGAACCTATAGTTTTCGCTTCGTCAAGAAACTTTTTTTTTGTTTTTTTGGTTAAACCACGAGGTATCCCTCACTCCGATCGGCAAATCGTTAACAAAATCCCCCCCCCCCCTCGCTTTGACCGAGAGGCCAATAAAACCTGGCCACGAGATGCTTTCAATGAGTTTCGAAACTTTACATCTGTCTATAAATAGTCTCAGTAAGTAATTATGTTCATATCTATCAAAAGCCAACTTGTTAAAATTTTCCTTTAATTAAATTCATATTTTGTTCTAATCGTTTTGTTATAACTTCAAGATTCAAATTCAAGTGTGTTTTGCGATGTCTAACCCAAATGGTATTTTTATTCCAACTGAAGTTTAATTTTAGCTGTGGATTTTCCATCAAAGTTTTTTTTATGCATTGATTTATTTTTCCTATTGTATTGTTTCTTCATGCCAATTAATTTATTTCTCCTATTGTATTGTTTTTATTATTATTATTTTTAGATATTTTGTGATATGAAAGAGATTTTCCACCGGCTCACTTTACATTGAAAATAAAGTCATTCTTCATGGACAGGGAAAAGTATATGAATCTGGTTTTACGATGTTGGAGGTTACAAATGGTACGTATTTTTATTAAAGAGTTACGAATGGTAATTATTAAGCTGAAATGCCCATTTACCTTTCTTTTTAATTTTTATTTATTTAATATACTCATGTAATTTGTGTTAGGAAATTGATTCTCTACCCATATGGAGACGAGACCTGTGAAGGGAAAGGTCATATTTCTCTTAATTTGGTCATAGAAGAAGAAAGTTTTGAAAGTTATTTATTTCAAACGGAAGAATTAATACTTGGTCGATCAAATTTCTCAAAGTTTTTTTTTTTTTTTTTTTTTTTTTTTGGAAGCTGCTTTAATATTATTATAAGTAAGAAGGAGCCTTAGACAGGCAATACAAAAACTAGACACAACAGCGATACAAAACAGGGGCAACAAAAAGCACCCAAAACACCTGGAGAAACAAACCAAATCCCCAAAGCAGAAAGTCCAACAACAAACAAAACAAACCCCAACCTGATTCAACTAGAAACCCATCCCAGCCTCAAAATCCCAACAACCAATACAGACAAAAAGCTAAATTCCAAGAAAAATCAATAACTACACTCCAAAATAAACAAGCGGCACCAGAGCAAAAGGAAAAGCAAGAAAAGACCTCAAAGACTCCATTCCAACCTTTTTTCTTGAATTCCAGACCCAGCCTTAGCGAACTTGTCCGCTAAAGAATTTGAACTTTTTGGAGTGAATTTGATGGAAACTGAAACCATAGATCTGATAAATTGCCTAATGTCATATATCAGATTGACTAAACCAAGGTGGCCAAAACCTTCACCATTGATCCACGAAACCAACGATTTAGAATCACTCATAATTGTTATGTTGCGATTTGAAAGCATCATTCTGGAAGATATCAAAGCGCAAGCTCTATGGATGGCTAAGACTTCAGCCATACTTGAATTGGCAATGCCAACGGAGGAAGAAAATAAGCATAATATTTTACCACATACGTCACACAGCACACCCCCAATTCCAGCCAATCCCGGATTACCTTTAGAAGATCCATCCACATTGAACATGAGATCATGATCCATAGGAGGGGTCCAAGAACAAGGCAACTGAACCTTTGTATGTTGACTATCTACACACCTTTCCGCAACGTCTAGAAGAAGAATAGTTAGATCATCTTCTGAACGGACACCTAAACTTTTGAACTAGCGGGCCACTCTAAAACTAACAGAGTCCAAAGCCAAAGATAAAATTGCATCCTTACCCCCAAAAACCACGCAGTTTCGGAACTCCCAAATAGTTCAACACAACACACAAAACAGCAAATTCCATGCCCTTTTCTTGATTTAGAATCACACAAACCAGACTAGCCTAACATCCAATCATACAAATCACCATTTCTGCAAGAGCTGATCCCCCACCAGCCCAAAGCCGATGACCGTAGCTTCCAAGACCAAGCACAATGTAAAAACAAGTGATTTATTGACTCTGGCTTACTACCACATAAAGGACACGTAGTGGATACCGGGTGAACCTTGCCAAACGAACCCATAACTTCTCTTACCAATATTTTACCTTTAAGTAACTGCGCCATATAAATACCTCCACCTTTGGAGGAACAATGCCACGCCAAAGAAAAGGACTGACCTCAGAATTAATAATACCCCATGAATCCTCCAAGCATCTTCTAAAAGATTTAACCGAAAAGCACCCATTCGTACAAAACTTCCAAGCCAAAGCATCCAGAATACCATTTCTAATAGTAATACAATTTAAAGCAAGCATAAAACAATTCCATTGTTGTAATTCCCAATCAAATAATGTTCTTCTCAACTTCACTTCTTAGGTCCAACACGAACCATCCCATCGACCAAACTCACCCACCATTCCTTCTTTATTCGTAGCCAAAATGTTCTTCTCAATTTGGGGTAGGGAGGGGGTTGAGACAAGGTGATCCACTATCCCCGTTCCTTTTTAATGTTGCAGTGGAAGGCCTTAATATGTTATTCAAAAAAGTGGAAGACTTGAACCTATTAAAAGGTGCCCTTCTCGGGATAGGAGAAGTGCACATATCCCACCTCCAATTTGCGGATGACGCTATCTGATGTAGTAAAATTTGTGTTCAATTTACTAAGAAAATTCGTTCACTGGGATTGGTGATTCAATAGGTCGAAAACCAATTAATCTAGAAAGGTTTTTCTCTAAGTTCGAAAAACTAAATGGCATAATGCTTTGCTTTGGAAGTTGGTGAATTCTAAGATTAACCTAAATTATGAATACTTGAACTAAGAAACCAAAATCAAATCAAAGATCACACAAGGGATGAATATATGGAGAGAAATACTAGGGAATCGATGCACCTTTCGTAGACACTCAATGCTCACAATTAATCTCAATAAACACTTCAATAAAGTTTAGGGCTTGTTTTGATGATAAACAATTAAGAATGAATTTCTTTCCCACCACTCGCACAAAGGCCATGTGTCAAGTGACGGTAAGAAATCTTTTAGAACAAAACTCTAAGCCAAATCAATGCTACAAGACCATGCAAACATTAACTTTCAAATCTATTAAACTGATGATTATTATTTAAATGGAAAAAGCCATTCATATCTAAACCATAATCTCATAGATAAACTAAATCACAAACCCATATCAATTGAAGGCAATCAAAATAATACAAGCAAGTAAAATAGAGCAATTAATTCGAATAGATTTAAATGGAAAAAGTCATTCACATCTAAACCATAATCTCATAGATAAACTAAATCACAAACCCATATCAATTCAAGGCCATCAAAATAATACGAGCAAGTGAAATAGAGCAATTAATTCGAATAGATAAGACTAACAAAATTGATTAACAAAGATATACTAATTGTTCACATAGAGTTATCCAAAATCGGTTACATCAATCCTCTAGAATAAGGTTTAGTTACACATCAACGGAGAGAATGAAAACATAGAAGAGATGTAGAGAAAACTCATGTGTGTGGTGGTCGGAGTGATGGGGGACGGCCCCCTTCCATAGCTTGGAACCTCCCTTGGCTGTCTCTAGCTGGTCTCCCGAAATTTTGGCATAAAGGGGGTTAAATAGGCTTAAGATGCTAAGCCTAGTCCTCAAACAACAAGGATATCAATTACCTTTTTAAACTCTACCTTTTTGGGATTTTACTTTTTTCTTAATCCATCCAAATTGATTGCTTATTGAGTCAGGACAAGGATTAGGTGTCAACTTGTTTTCCTAAGACTCTAACTCATGTCCAAAAAGGTAATATTTCTCGATCCGACAATTTGCAAAACAAATCCCGTAATTACTCGCGGATTTATGACTGACTAGTCTGACCTTTGGGTACTAAAACAAACATAACTTCTTCTAAGAACATTGGAATTGCAATACGAAAAGTGCGTCGAAAACTAGAATTCCGGGGCTTTTAATCCATAGGTAGTAGGACACACAATTCAATCAGAGTTGAGAGATATAGGCCCCACAACATTCCAGTTCTGCAATAGCCAAAACTCATCTTTTCATGGTTTCCTCCAATTTGCTCATTTTTCCATCTTTTGATTCCTTTTCTCCCAAAAAAAGATTTAACACCACTTGAATATAATTGACCTACACATGCTCAACAAACACATTAAACAACCTATTTTACTCGAGAACAAAGCATAAATAATAGGAAATAGGGGCCTAAAACATGTATAGAAATGGAAAGATCACTATCTTTTTCCTTCAACCTAATGTGGAATACCATTTAAACGCCAGGCAGATTTTGAGGTGTTTTGAGTTGGCATCGGATCTCAGAATTAATTTTCACAAAAGTTGAGTTGTCAAAGTTGGTAAGGAGCAAGTCAATGAGGTGAATTGGGCACCCAAGTTAAGGTGTCTTAAAGCTACTTTGCCAATTTCCTATTTGGGGCTCACCCTAGGAGGTCGGCCTAGCTCAAATTTTTTTTGGCTCAATTTGATTCAAAGGATCGAAAATCGCTTTGCCCCGTGGAGAATATTTTCCTTAACAAATGTGGCAGACTCTTTCTCATTAAGGTTGTAATTGCAATCATTCCTAATTACTACAAGTCAGTCTTTAAAATTCCTATGTGGGCTGCGCAAAAGATTGAGACACTCCAGCGTAGTTTTTTTTGGGGAGACGGAGTGGTGAAAAGGAAAATCCATGCTTTAAATTGGGACTTGTTATGTAGAAGCAAAAGTAATGGAGGTTTAGGTATAGGATCTGTTATTGCTAAAAACAAAGGTCTTTTGGATAAATGGGTTTGGAGGTTTGGGGTGGAGGATAAACCTTTGTGGAAAAGGGTTATTTGCGCTAAGTATGGGGTATACTTGAACTCGGTGAGATGGGACTGGAAGAGGGGGAGGGTGCTAGAAGCTCGGTTTTTGTTAAAACTTTAGGTGGTCTTCTTGATCCTAAGGAAGCCTCGGGGAGGATCTTGGAAAATGGTATCAGTATGGTTGTAGGAAAGGGATATAAAATTAAATTATGGACTAATGTCAAACATGGAGGTATCATCTTAAAGGTTGCATTTCCTAGAGTCTTAGCCTTAGCTTGCAACAAAATTGGTTGTGTTAGTGATTATGGGAGTTGGGAGAATTCAATTTGGAGCTGAGATATCCGTCTTCAGAGGCCACTTTTTCATTGGGAAATGGAACAGTGGTATCATTTCAAGGCTGGTCTGGGTAACATCATTGTCCGAGCCTTGAATTCGGACACTATAGGATGGAATTTATGTCCAAATGGTGTTTTTTCTTTCAAGTTCGTTAGAAGTTCTCTCGAAAGAGAGCAAATGGAGGATTCAGCTTAGTGGCATTTGGAAGGTTTGTTGCCCTCATAAAATGGAGATTTTCGTGTGTCCACTCCTACATTGTGGCGTTATGGCTAAAGAAGCCCTGAGTAACGCGGTATTCTGGTCGTTTCTAACCTTGAGTGTCTTCTATGCGTTGGTAATGTGGAGACCGTGGACCACCCTTTCCTGCACTGTAGATGGTCCTGGAACCTTTGGCATAGATGTATGAACTGGTGGGAGGCTACCAGCTGCCCTCCTTCTTCTTTGCTTGAGTGGTGGAAAGGATGGCCAAGCCTATGCCCCAAAAAGAAGTATGATAGAGCGCGGGGTTCTTTGTTTGATGTTGTGGTTTGGACCATTTGGGAATTAAGGAATGATAAAGTTTTCAAGAATGGTGAGGCAAATCTATCTCATGCGGAGGATATGGTGCGTCTTAGGGTGGCTTGGTGGTTCACGTATCTAGGAAAAGGCTTTATAGATCCTATTACCACTCTTCTTTGGAACATTAAGGCTACTCTAATCCTTGCTCTTCGAAATGAAAGAAGGCTGCGGTGTGGGTTCCTCCCCCTATCGGTACTTTCAAATTCAATGTTGATGGGTCGGCAAGAGGCCCTCCGGGACAGGTTGGAATTGGTGGTGTCCTTAGAGATCATAGAGAAAAAGTGATGTGTGTGTTTTCGGCCAATGTGGGATGCCAAGATGCAGTTACGGCAGAAATGCGGTTAAGCCACATTGGATAGTATGAGAGAAACAAATTAAAAATGATTTTTTTTATTATTATAAATTTTGAATATGTTGACGAAATTCATTTAAATTAATTTATTTTTATTTTCATTAGACAAAAATAACATTTAAAAAAATAATAATAATCATAACACAACACCGACAAGAAACGAAAAAAATTATGATTTTGTTCAAATTTGGATAGTTTAATATGTTGAAAATATGGGTGGGGAAGACAATGGCAATAATGTAAATAAAACGGAAAAGTATGATTTTATTTTCAATTAAAAAAATCAGTTTAATAATAATAAAAATTATTAAATTTGTAATTAAAAGGAAATTGAGAATTATATCCAACTCTGATCAAAAGCTTTAAAAGGCCACCAAGACACATATGGTTGGCTTAGAGCCAGTGTATGTACGGAATTCCATTAATATATATCCATTAATATATATAATGGATCTCTATACATAGTTATAATAGAAAACTCTACATATTTGTATTTAAGGTTTGGGAGGAATGAAACCATAACAAATGTTGAAAATATAAATTTAGGATAATTTTAAAAATCCGGGAAACAATTGGACTCCAATTGGTTGTTTTCATAAGATTAAAATTCTCGAAAGCTTAAAAAAAAAATTAAAATTCTCGATCTTACTTGTTTATTTTCATTTGTCGCATTTACTAATCAGGAATGGAGGGAATCATAATCAAGTTCAACCGGAAAGGGTATGGAGGAGAATATGAATCAAGTTAATAAATTACATTTGATATCTTGATTAGCAAAATGAAGTAGAAGTAGCATATATATATATATATATACGGTCTCGTTCCTATCATGGCATCCTTATAAAACTATATCAGGATATTGAATGTGAGCCACTCATTTATAAAAGTGATTTCACAAGTGCATACATACCAAGTCAAAGTATGTAAAACGAGTGGCTCGCATTTAATGTCCTTATATAATTCTATTAGGGTATCCTCATATGAAAATTTCCGTATATATATGATATATGAATATGTAGTAGTAGTTATTATTATTATTATTATTATTATTATGAAAAGTGCAATAGTTATTTTTAGTTCATGAATGGTATTGTAATATGTATGTATAAAGATGAATTTTTTTTAAATCACAAGGCTAGAATACTATAAATTATTAATTACGTAAACCAATAGGAAGATTAAAAAAAAATGAAAACAAATATGATTTACATAAATTAAAAACAAATTTCAATAATCAAGAAGAAGACAATTTTTTTTTAAGTGAAGATATTTTAGTAAAAATATCATGAATTCCTTTTACAATAAGGAAATGGAACTTGATTCCCAGGGTGGATAGGAGGAATCAGTTTCCTTTTCATCAGGAACTTAATTCCTAATTTATGAATGGGGTCCACGGAATTTAATTTTCTTAAAATTTAGTAAATAGTGGAATTCAAAAATCAGGAACTTAGATCCTTTTCCTTAGTATGATTCCTTCCTAGTTAGTAAACACACCTCAATTAAATACAATTCCAAAATAACTTATCATTGCATTTATGGAACCTAAATGCATAACATTTCCTACTTGATTGCAACCAACAATTACTACTATCCAACTATCTAGAGGTGCAACCACATACCAAAATATTGTCTTTCATTATAAATGAATGCTTCACATGGGAACTCTTGAACTCACAACCTCAAAGGTGTGACTAGGTATGACGAGCATACCATTAGATCAATCACATATCATCTTGAATTAGGGAAAATATGTGTAATATTTTAGGATATACTAGGAAACTACCAAGACAAGAATAAGTATGCTCGTATAATTGGTTGACCCAAGCAATGGAGCGTTAAAGTATTTTGATAAGTTGAGAACTGAAAATGGTTGTACTCAATGGCTTTTCATAGACAACTTGAATTCGAAAGTGGATCTACTGAGTTTATGGGAAATTTCAAAATTTTTAGCAAAGTTAGGGTTGGCTGCTGCACTTTTGTAACTGAAGTTGCCGTTATTCAACTTTCTTCTTGCTATGAAGAAACTCTTTCGATGGTTAAGGAACCAAAGGGAAGAACTCATACTTGGTCGATCAAAAATTTCTCAAAGTTTAATGACAATTGTCAGTACTCTTATGAATTTACAGTTTGAGGAAGGAAATGGTACATACATATTACATTTCTCTTGCACAACCATGTTTAGCTTGTTATATTAACAATGTTATGTTGATTCCAGGAAATTAAATCTTTACTGCATGCTGATTGGAAAAGTGTTTTTCCTACAAGAAAAGTGTATGCAGAATACAAGCTGCGAGTATTAAATCATTATTGGCTTAAAGATGTTGAAAACCAAGGTGAACCACTCACTCATGACGCCTTTTGATTTACACTTGTTTTATTTTTGATATTAAATTTACTTACGCAAATATATTTAACTTTTAACTGTTTTCTTGTAGTTTCACATTGGTTTGATTCGGAGGAGGATTGGGGTTTTGCAAATTTTATTTCGCTTTGGAAATATCATGAACCCGGCAATGGAATTTTTTTTTTTTTTGGACAGTAAAGTATTTATTAAAGAAACCTGGCAACAGCCTACAAGAAGTACACGGCCAATGCAAAGCCAAACAACAAAAACAGCAGCCACCCAAAAAAACACAAGTCAAAGAGCAGTACAAGAAAACAACATAGGCGCACAAAACAGAACAGAGCAAAGCTCACGCGGCACAACATTAAATAATTAAACATCCCCCCACACAAAGATATCCAAACACCTTAAACAACCTCACCTACCATTTCATTAGCCCCACCTTCTTCACATTCATTACCATGCAATTCTTGTTTTCTCATCATCTCCTCCTTCTTTGCTCTGTATAATCCCGTTCAAGTCCCTTTTATGAACATTAACCACAAGCTCGTATTTCATGAACAACAATAACGACATGCACTGGCTCTGAGGATTGCCATAACCTCCACAGTACCAGCATCTTGCATCCTCACATTAATAGAGAACTGACATAAAACATAACCATTAGAATTTTACAACCCCCCCATCCCGGCCGGCTTATGCTTACAAACCAAACTCTTCACCACTTTCCGTTTTTCCACCCTACCCAAACCTCTTATGTTTCATGAGATGACTAACATAAATAAAAGGAAACCCAAACAAACAATAACAAAGCAAACTAACATTGTTGCTCCAAAGAGCCTCAAAATGTCCTCTTCTTCTCTTGAGGCAACAACAACTTCCAAATCCTGCTCGTTGTCACCAAAATCGAAACCGAGGGCCGAACCCACCCCCAAAACACAAGAAGGCTTATCAATCACACTAACCATGTTGCCCTACTCTATTGGAATCCTAGTATTTGATTTTCTAGTCATCATTGAGTGCCTAGTCGGTAAGTCTTCTCTCACACATCCTGTTCTTTTACCCGTCTTCTACAGAGCCCCATAGACCAGCCTCAACCTATCATCTTCAACCTTAACCTTAGTTTAGACCATAACGTCTTCTGTCTGGACCATTTCCTCATCTGCACATTGAAGAAGACCATACAACGAATCAATAGCCATAGAATCTGAGAATAGAGGAACACCGGTCTATGTATTAGCACCAGCAATTTCTTCATCCTTACTCTCTCCCTTATTTCTCATGCAAACTTCCACAACTACTAGGCCTTCACTGCTTTGTTGAATATGAAAGGTTGGAGGATCCACTCTCAACTCTTTCCTACTAAGCCCATCATGAACAAGAGGCCTGGTATGATGACTACTTGGTAGGCCCAAAGTCTCCTTAGATGAAATCAAAAATCCAGCTCCAATATGGGCTCCAGACCCATCCTCCTTTCCCCCTTTCTTAGACCACTCTCCAGTCATCTTTAAAATTTTGATTTGTTATTGGTTAATGTTATAACCAATAATTGATCTGTCAAGAAGAGTTTATTAGGAAAAACTCCAAATTTTGAGCTTCTCAGTTCTCACGGTAAATATAAAATAATTTTCCTAATTTTTTCTTTTTTTTTTAAAAAAAAAAGAAACTATTTTTTAAGTTTGATTGCCAAACAAAAAAAAATCTCAATATAGCTATTAATATTAAAACAAATTCTTTGAGTAGTAGAAAAGCACACTTTTATTTCAACAATGGTTCGATTCCTTGATCAAATTATGAAAAGTTACTCCAACAAGGAAAGTATTCTAGATTCCTTAATCAAAAACAAAACAATATTCTTTAATCAAAAACAAAACAAAACAAAAACCAATCCAATAAGTTATATTGTCCGACACCTATATAATTAAATTGTAATAGCTAATGTAAATAACAAAACTCAAATCCTAACACATTGTTACGTTCCAGCTTAGATTTCGATTTCCTGAGAACCTCGCAAGTGAGTTTCTTCTATTTTTTTTTTCTCATAATCTCTATTTTTTTAAAAAAAAATTTAACTTTTGATCCGATTTTTTGATCTACTTGATGAAAGACAAAATCTTATAACACAGTTAAAAGTTTTAAGCTTCCTAATGCTCTTACCACAAAGCCATATGGGGGTGGGGGGGGGGGGGGCCAAAGAATTTTTTTTTTTTTTTAGAACTTTAAACCTCTTCTATGGTTTTATATAATATATTATATTTTTAAAAAGGCAATGGGCCCTATATATTATTTCTTTTGTCACCTTTTTGGAAAAAAAATCCATAAATTTTATTTGGAAAAACATTATTGCTTGCTTTACTATATTTAAGTAGGTGTAGGTTAGTTTTAAATTAAAAAAAATTATTTCAATTTTATGTATACCACCTTCTTTTAGAAGAGAAAATATAAACTTTTTAGGATTTGGTTTCTTATACGTCATAAACTTGTCTAACCTATATAACTTGATTTTTTTTTTTTCTAGTTTTTCACTTACGCAATTTCATTCTTACTACTGCTATTAAATTATTCGTATTTCCTCTATCAGAATAATTTCAAATACGAGATTACAAATCAATAAATATTTTAGGTTTTTTCAATTTTTTTAGATTTGTAACTTACTTAGGTTATTAATATGATTTCTTTAATGAATTCTTCTTTAATATAAAATAAATATATATATATATATATATACAATTTTTCTATTGTCAATTCGTCCTGATATAAAATATATCAGTATGAAGAATGTGGACCGTTAGATTTACATACTTTGACTCAAAGTGTATGCACTTGTCAAAATTTCTCTATAATCTATGATCCACATTCTTCATCCTGATAGAATTGACAATAGAAAAACTGTAAATATATATAAATATATATATATATATATTATTGGTCAGTTTTTTTTTTTTTTTTTGGTTCCTCTGTGTTGCGTTGTAATTCTAGGAGTGTTTGCTTTCTGGTGGTTACAATTCTAGCATTTTTTCCTAGAGTTAATTTGAATTTTTTTTTTTTTTTTTGTCTTGGCCCCCCCAAAGTCGAAATCCTAGCTTTGCCCCTGAACACAAGGAAGGGACATGATTTCGATCCAAACTTTTGATTTGTTATAATCAAAAGTTCCACAATTTTTTTTTTGTGTGCACAATTATATAAATTCGGGGTTACCTCGTAGTGCAGGTGCGGAGGTAAACACTGGACAAACATCAAGTTGTCATAAAAAATGCCACTTTTAAAACATTTGATTATAAATTTAATAGTTAATCCCAAATTTTTCTGATTTATGATACAGATTTGTAAATCAATACGTGCATTAATTAGAATTTACTTTTAAGAGAATCAAATTATGGAAACATGGACTTTCACAAAATAAATGTTTGATTTTACTAATATTGATCAAAATCAAAATTATAAATAATTATTTTGACTCTTGCAAAAAAAAAAAAAAAAAAAAAAATTCTACTTTATTGTGGGCGTTTTCACCCGGTTAGCGGCACATGTATTGTATAATCTTGGTAGGTCCCCACATTTCTATTGTAATAGTTGTAAATGTAATACTTCAAAAAAATGTTATGGTTCAATGAATTAATGATGAAATTTTCATTTTCGCCACATAAACAATCGTACCTTAATGAATGGTGATAATTAATGGATGAAGCTCACCAAAATATCAATATTTATCACTATAGCAAAAGAGAAGAATCGAAGAAAAATGATTGATTTACAGGTTAGTTGTTTAGGGTTTACACACCTTTTTTATTAATGAATTTAGCAAAATTTAGGGTTTCCAAACTTTTTTATTAATAAATTTAAGAAATTTTAGGATTTCCAAACTTTTTTCTTAATCAATTTAGGTAAATTTGAGATTTCCAAACTTTTATATTAATCAATTTAGAAAATGTAGGGTTTCATTTTGTAGGTGCAAATTGGATTTAAAATAATTATAATGTTATTATTAAACTTAATGGATGTATCATGGGTTTAATGGGTTCTGAGAGATAAACCCAAACCCTACCAATTATTTTTTGGGTTTTAATAACCCGATCAATTAATGACCTGATCCAATAAAGCTAGACTCATAACCGTTTTTAGCAAGTGGGTTTGGGTCGAATTAGTGGGTTATGTGTAATTCTGCAAGGTCTAAAAATTAGTTTGGAATCAAATTATGTGGGTGACACACACAAATTAAGAATTAAGCTATTGATGGATGCTTTCCTAAGGAATCATGTTCCTTTACTAATTCCCTCCCATATAACTTGATTCCCTCTAACATCTATCACAAGCCAACTTGGTAAAATTTTCCTTAACTCTGTTCATATTTTTTTTATAATCTTTTTGTTATTTCCAGGATTCAGATTCAAGTATTGTTTTGCGATGTCTAACCCAACTGGTATGTTTATTTTTCTTCTCTTTAGAATTTCAACTTTGCTATGGATTTTTCCATCAGTGTTTTGAATGCACTAATTAATTTATTTTTCATCTGGTTTTGTTTAATTCATGGTGATTGATTTTTTTTTTTTCTATATATTGTTTTGTTTTCTTAATAATTTCTAGAAACTTTGCGAGATGAAAGAGATTTTGGTCCAGCTCACTACACATTAAAAATAGAGTCGTACTCCTTACTGTCGAATGCTCCTGATGGACATGGGAAAAGATATGAATCTGGTATTTTTGATGTTAAAGGTTACAAATGGTATGTTGAAATACTGGTTGACTTTCTTTTAAATAATAATAATAAAAATTCTTCCAAATATTGTTCATATATTTAATTGGTGTGTTGGTGTTAGGAAATTGGTTCTATACCCACAAGGAGACAAGACCTGTGAAGGGAAAGGCAATATTTCCCTTAACGTGACCATAGATGAAAGTAATTCTTTCCCTAATAATAATTGGATTGTTTGTGCTTACTTGAAATTTTTCGTACTTAATCAGAAAACGAAGAAGTACTTGACATTCCATGGTAATTACATATATATATATATATATCATACTTTTTTTGACAAATACATGATTTTTATAATCAATTTCCTTCGTAACAAACAAAATCGACACATATATTTAATTAATCATTATATGTGCATGCAGAAGCTAAAGGAGCGTTAAAGTATTTTGATAATATGAGAAAAGAACATGGTTGTCCCAATTGATTTCTCTTGACGAATTGAATGGCCCATGTAATGGATATCTTGTTAATGACTGCTGTGTTTTTGGAGTTGAAGTTTTTGTTATTCAACCTTCTTCTGGCATTGAAGAAACTCTTACCATGCTTAAGGAACCAAAAGGAAAAACTTATACTTGGTCGATCAATAATTTCTCAAAGTTAAACGACAATTTACAGTACTCTAAGGAATTTACAGTTGGAGGAAAGAAATGGTACGTACATATTACACCTCTTACATAACAATGTTTAGCTTGATATATATATATATATATACGGAAATTTTCATATGAAGATGCCCTAATAGAATTATATAAGGATATTGAATGTGAGCCACTCGTTTTACATACTTTGACTTGGTATGTATGCACTTGTCAAATCACTTTTACAAATGGGTGGCTCACATTCAATATCCTGATAAAGTTATATAAGAATGCCCTAATAGGAACGGAAACGTGTATATATATATATATAAACTATGTAGTTATTCTTTTGCTTTTAAAAAAAAAAAAGTAGTTATTCTTTTATCTTATGTCGATTCCAGGAATTTACTACTTTTTCTAAAGGGAAATAAATCTGATATGGGAAAATCACTATCTCTTTACTTATGGCTATCTGATTGTAAATGTGTTACACATGAAAGAAAAGTGTACGCAGAATACAAGCTACGAGTACTAGATCATTCTAGTAAAAAGGTTGAAAAACAAGGTGAATCACTAATGAAACTCTTCCCCGTTACAAATGTTTTAGTTTTGATATTCAATTTACTTGAGCAATTATGTGTAACATTAAACTGTTTTTCTGTAGTTTCACATTGGTTTGATTTGAACCAGCATCGAGGTTTCTCAAATTTAATTTCGCTAAAGGAATTAAATGAACTCGACAATGGATACCTTAACGATGATACTTTAATTGTTGAAGTAGAATTCGATGTAATTTCTGTCACTAGGGTCCGAAAATAGACAATTGCGGAGTGATTTATATTTGTGTTGGGGCTTGAGAGTGAAGGCAGATATATTTTTTCTTCAATTCATGAGCATATACTCTATCAAATCTGGTTTGTCAATTTAATAATAATCAATAAGATTATGTTTCCTTACATGCCCATATTGATATATTTTATGGTTTGAGATTTTGTGTTAAAATAATGCTAGCTATAATCACAGCTGTGTTAAATGAAATGATATAAAATACATATGTTAGTTGATACAAAATACTAATGTGATGATATTAAAAACTAGTTCCCAAAATTCAACATAAATTATGTAACAAGTGATTTATCTTCACCTTACAAATTATGGGATGAAGTGGTGAATGACAAGGTAAGAACAAATCACTTGCTACATCGGTTTTTAGGCTTTTTTTTTTTAAGTTATCTAGATTTAGTGAAAAATCATATCACATGATATGGCAAGAATTAATTTGTTCTTACGATAAATGAAACATAAGATGATGACATGAGGTAAATAGTTTGGTTAGAACAAATCATTTGTCACACCCATTTGCTACTTCGAGTTGTTTTTTAGCAAATTTTATGGTTCATTATTAAGTTCATGTACATTTTATTTTATATATATCATGCATGCATCTTTCAGTATATGTATAAGTGATTTGAATTAATGATAAATTTAGAAATGTTTTAGATTTTTAAAATTATTTTTCCTTCCGTCTTTATTTTCCTTTTCAATACTTTGGATCTGCCTATAAACAATGTAGGAAAAAAAAAAATTCTGTTTCCAAAAAATATTTTTAATTAGACTCGTATTCTATTGATTACTCTGTTCAAACTTTTTTTTTTTGTTGAAATAATTAAGTTTACAAGCCTATTAATATGGGATTAATTATCACTATTAATTCCAGATGATCTATTATAACTTCAACTGGCAAACCTAACTTGATTAACACTGGTTTAATTGGACTAGAAAACAACGTGATTAACATTACAAATTATCATTGAACTCAAACTAGCTAGGCTTGGTTTAATTCCTATAAATAGTAATATGTAATTATGCATATCTATGAAAAGCCAAAGTACTTGATGAAAAGTTCCTTGGCTTAATTATTTTTTTTTTCTTATTGTTTTGTTAGCTTCCGATGTGGATCAGTAGCATTTTTCATATTTGGGTCACTTACACTTCGCAGAACTCTACAGGGGCAAACATTTTTGTCTCGCGTAACGGGCTGTAGCAGGCCCAAAATTGGCCGTTTTGATTGTTGACTGAGGACTTACGTTCTCAAGTTTTAGAGTTTTTTTTTTTTCTTTTTTCGTTTAGGAGATTTGAGATCTTTTTTCGTTTGGGATTCTTTCCCGTTTGTTTTAGAAGTTTTAGATATCTATTTTGTTTAGGAAATTAGGAGATACATAATTCTAGTGGAATCATATTTCTTTTGCTATTTATTCGAGCCTTAGTTTCTAGTTTTGAGGCAGACTTTGATGAATAAAATTTCATCACTTATCACTGATTGTCTTACTCGTATGTTACTGCCTACATCAACTTCAAAATTAGGAATTTAATTCCCTTTCCCCAAATGGAATTCCTGATTAGTAAACATACCAAGTGTTCTGTCATGTCTTCAATATCCAAATTCAAGTGTTTTTCCAAGTCTAACCCAAATGATACATTTATTCCTCTTTTTTTTTTCTTTTTCTTTTTTCAAATTTTTTTGTCAATTTTCTAGATAGTACTCAATAAAATTACTTATATATTTCTATCTCGTTGCCCAAAAAACTATACCTTGAATGAAATTACTATTGTATTCAAATTTGCTACTGAATTCAATATTGAATTTGACGAGACGAGATAGGTCCGATGGGGTAAACATCTGACATTTGCAACTTGAGGTTGTGGGTTCGAGTATTCTCTTTTCCCCTAAAAAATCAAGAATTTATGTAATTGTGTAATATTTCAAAAAAAAAAAAAGAGCAGTAATTAATTTTAATTTTCACCACGGATTTTCCATCAATTTTTGGATGCATTAGTGCACATAAATTTGTCATTGGTCAGGCCATCATGTATATGGTCATACATCTTCTTCATGCCCATTATTTTATTTCTTATATGCCTTTATTATTTTTATTTTATTTTTTCCAGAAAATTTACTTGTTAGAGAATGAAATTATGGAATTACATGTCTTTTATGTAAATAATTTGAAATAAAATAAAGAATGCATTTTAACATTGAATTTGGATCAACTCCAAAAAAATAAAAATAAAAAATTGTTTTTCAGTTTCCCCCATAAGTGTTCTAACATTGTCTACCAATTGTCACAAGTGTTCTAACATTGTCTACCTATTATCACGTGTCTAATAAAAAAATGTGGTTTCCCCCATACCAAGTAGCTATTTAACAGAAAGTGCCGTTTTGACCTCCATGTTTCTATTTTTCTGCTATAGCCTTGATTTAGTAAAAAGAAGGGTAAATTTGTAATTATTTTAGTACAAAGATAGATACGGCTAGGATACTTTTGGGTGGGGGTGAGGATTTTATTAAAAATTGGGTTCAATTAATAATTTTAAAAGGTGTTGGGGGCAAAATCGGAGGTTATTTTATAAAAGTATCTGATTACACTGCACACCTAACTTGATTCTAGGGTGACGAGATAAAGCTAGCCGGTGGTAAAACCCCCCACACTTGCACGGCGAGATTACGGATTCGAATTCTTCTCCTCCTAGAAAAAAACTCCGAATCTAGGTTTCTTCTTCATCGCTCAAAATTGAATATTGATGCAGCTCTCAAGGAAAAAAAAAAAAAAGGAAAAAAAAAGAGAAGAGGAAGAGAAGATATATGTTTATTAAGAAAACATTTTGATTGAATTATTAGTTGTTTTGTAGATTTTTTGTATCCTTGGATCGTACTGTGTTGTATCCCCGTATATGTGTCTGTATCTATGCAACCTAGTTTGTGGATTCTAAAAACTTCCATTTATACACTTGGTGTAGCCTCCATATCCTATTGATTGTGTTCGTTTTCTGAGTAAAAATCAAGTATTTAACCTCTTAACAAGCTTGTGCGGGTTTCCATAGTAATCCAGGTTACTATTGTAAGGTTAAGGAAATCCGGGAGCCAAAGTGAAGAATTGAAGATTTTAAGAAGAACTGAAGAAGTGTATACGTTGTTCGTATAGCGTATCACTAGCGCTACTTGACAAGCGCACCACCAACGCTTTTGATCCAGAG
This sequence comes from Acer negundo, assembly GCA_035582765.1. NCBI lineage: Eukaryota > Viridiplantae > Streptophyta > Magnoliopsida > Sapindales > Sapindaceae > Acer > Acer negundo. The sequence goes on from CM069241.1 coordinate 39,169,262, forward strand.
ACTCAACGCAGTACAAGCGTTGTTCGTACAGCCCACCTACTATAGGGTTTTGTGCCCTAATTTCCCGAACACTATAAATACTCCTCTTTCTTTCTTCCCCGGGACCTTTCCACCACCTTCTAGCTTTAAAGTACCCAAAATCTCACCTTTAAGTCATCTTCCTCACCAAATCACAAAATCCATCCATAAAACCTTCAACAAAACACATAATCCCACTGTCGAAACAAAATTCCTACCCTTTACACCTAAACCCACCATAATAAACCCCACATTGAAGCAAAGAAGTATATTAAGGAGAAAAGGAGCCAAGCACATCAAGTCAAGCATAGAGAAGAGAGAGCACTCCATATAGTTTTCTCTACACACCCTTCTCTTATTTTACTTGTATTTAGAGAATTTTGCCATGATTTTTACTTTTTGTCTATCATATATGGCTTTGTGTTGTAATATGAACTAAATCATCCTTGGCTAAGGCCAAGATGAAACCATTCCCATGACTCATCAATAATGACCACTACTTTATCTATAAATAAATGTGTTGTGTACATGTTTTCATGTTTTTACTTGCTTTTGAGTGTCTAGCTAACGCTTGATTACTCTTTGGTTGTTGTGTGATGTACCGAGAGAAGAAGCACACAACGTGTTTTATGAAATGCATGATATAGGTCCAGTAAGATAGAAATATGTGATGCTAGCCTATAGGACTCATTAGTGTGCCATAACACTTAATGAATTTGTGCATAGTTCGGATAATCATCATGAGATAGGTTATTGGTGTGCATGAATAATTTCCTTATTGCTTGAGAGAGAATAGGGACTATGTAAGGGTACATGAATCTACATATTAACACTTGCATAATTTATGTAAACCAGCTGAAAAGATATGTCGATGAGAGAGAGAGAGTTAGTGAGGGAATCTGATTTAGCGGAAGCTATAACGAGAAAAACCTACAAGAAACAATTAGAAAACAACCTACCAATACTCTGTTGATCCGCATACAGATGTCAGAATATCAGGCTACTGATAACATTCAACTTCACGCACAAAGGATTGTTAACAGGCTTCAAATACTTCAATCTTCGCAAAGAATGCTGTATATGGATATTGAGAAACAATCTCTGAATTTTATTAATAGTCAACTAAATAACAAATTAGATTCAAACCACTTAAATAGGAAAAGTAATAAGTCGACTTCCACAAGGAATCGACTTCTAAATTAACTTAAACTAAAACGGAAAAGAAATCCTATCTAGGAAAAGAGAACAAATCCTACTCAAACAATGACTACGAAGACTCAATCCTAAACTAAAAAGGAAATTGGATTTGATTTAATAAAATCAAATCATAAAATAATTAATAACCTAATTACATATAAACTAAAAGGAAATAAAATATACGTACGGAATCATGACAACAATTAAAAACCATAAAACAAGAAATTGCTATCTTGGTGCACTAGAAACTTAATGGCTGAATTTGGATATGCTGCAGCCTATTATAGAAGACGGGGTCTTCATAACATTTGTAGGGCTCGTCTTGGGCTTTCCGGAAATATATTATAACATTGATTTTGAGTTCATTTTCCCTCTGAAAAGACCCCCAAAATTTGACCTTTTTGTCGGGGTTGATCTTAACCTGACCATCCAAAACCGACCATCCAAACCCAACCACCAAACCCGAACACTCTGACCATAAGATCCAAGTCTTTGCTCACCGTATCATCTTTGCTCGTTGCAGCATTCTCTCCAGGTTGGAGAAAATTCATCCTCGAATTTTGGTTGCTAAAATTTCATGAATGAGTAATGTCGATACACAAGATCGTCTACAACGAACTGTATATTTCCCGATCTTCATCATGACATCCATCCATTCACTCTAATAGATAGACGCAAAGTCTTGAATCTTCAAATCCTGTAACAAAAGGTAAACTGAACATGCCAACCTGTACGGCTTCTGATGTTTTTTTGCTTTCAGTCCTAACTTCAGTACTGCTTCATCTGGCACAATATTTTTGAAACTCCCTCCATCAACGATGTATCGGCCCACCTTGCCAATGATAGTGCAAGTGGATAGGAACACCTTATTTCGCAGCAAGTCGTCGTCTTCTGCTCTTAGCGTCAAACAAGTGTGTCACACAACCAAGGAAGAACTCAATTTACCTTTCTCTTCACTTTCTCTCCTTGTGTCCTCTTTTTCAAACTGCTGCACCATCAACAAAGCACCAGTGTCGCTATCCACATGGTCCTCTTCCATGGTCTTTACTTCGTCAAACTGAGATTCTTCACCAACTTCCACATCTTCTTCTTGGCCATCTTCCGGTTCAACGAACAACTTTTTCTTTCCCACTCTCTAGCACTCAGACTGACGGTGCCCCATTTCACCTTCACCACAACTGAAAAAATGCAAACCACATGATGTTGCTCGAGGTGGGGGGACCATGTTCGGGTTTGTATGTGGTGTGACCTTTCTGCTACCAGCCCCAGACCTGTTATCCCAGTTACCAACGTTGCTACTGCCATTTGTTGTTCTACACATTGCGCCTCCATTGTAATTTGTCAACAGTCCACTTCCAGCTCTTCGTGACATGGTCTTTTCTATTTTCAAGGCTCTTTGATGAGCTTCCAAAGCAGTAACTAGGTCAAAGAGGTTCACCACCTTAACAATTTGTGAACAAAGGCCACCGCAATACCTGGATACCAATTGTTCCTGAGTTTCTTGAATATCGTTACCCACAAGCAATTGGTATAACTCCATTTTATACTCATCAACTGTCTGCAAACCTTGACGCAATTTTTTGCAATTTTTGATACATTAATTTCTGAAAATTGTGGGGTAAAAATTCTGATCGCATCTTTCTCTTCATCATCTCCCAATCCTTTAATTTTGACTTTCCCATTTTGGTCCGTGAGGGCTTGAGTTGCTGCCACCATGTGGCTGCCCATCCTTGAAGCCGAGTTACCACCAAAGCTACCCTTGCATTCGTTAGAAAGTTTTTAAACTCCAAGATCTTCTTCATGGCTCTGAGCCAATCGAGGAATTCTTCAGGCGTAAGGTTGCCTTGAAATTCTGGAATATCTGTCCGCATACTCGACTCCCACCACCGGCTATTTTCACGCTCTCGAGCTCTTCGACTCGGCTGCGGAATCAAGTCCTCCTCGCTGCTCTCCTCATTACTTCCTTCCTTGTCTCCATCTGAACTTGAGTCTAGGGGACGGAAGGTATTTTGGTTGGCCATTAACATAGCGATTTGTTCAGTTAATCGCGAAACCTATTGCCCAAATCGTGCCATGTGGTCACGTTTGATGGCTTTTTCTACGAGAACCCGGTTTGGTGGACGTCTTCTCGGTGGCATGTTGATGTTATCCCGAATGAACACTGTTCTGATACCAAACTGATTTAGCAGAAGCTATAACGAGAAAAACCAAGAAGAAACAATTAAAAAACAACCTACCAATACTCTGTTGATCGGCGCACGGATGACAGATTATCAGGCTACTGATAACATTCAACTTTGTGCATAAAAGATTGTTAACGGGCTTCAAATACTTCAATATTCGCAAAGAATGTTATATATGGATATTGAGAAACAATCTTTGAATTTTATTAATAATCAACTAAATAACAAATTGGATTCAAACCACTTAAATAGGAAAAGCAATAAGTCGAGTTCCACAAGGATTCAACTTCTAAATTAACTTAAACTAAAATGGAAAAGAAATCCTATCTAGGAAAAGAGAACAAATCCTACTCAAACAAAGACTACTAAGACTCAATCCTAAACTAAAAAGGAAATTGGATTTGATTTAATAAAATCTGTTAGGATCTTAACACCTTCCTGTTATCACTAGAATATATGTAAGATTCACTTACAACACAGAAAATAATAATTGACCAACAAAATTATCAACGGCAGTATATAGGTGTATTACTGTCAATACCAAAACAGAACCTATACAGGAAACTCTTCTACCTCTATCTCAAGAAAATTAATAAAATGATACTAAAATATATGTGAACCTAATACAAGGTTAGGATACAAATAACATAACAAATTAATCAAGATCTGAAATACACAATAATGAGCAGAATATAGGAAAGCAGGAAAAGGAACAAACAACAACAGGTTTATCGTGGTTCAACTCAAAACCGAGCTCAAAACTGAGCCTACATCCACGTTGAGCCTTCATCCACGTTGAGCCTTCTTAGGAAAGACTCTCTCCACTATAAATGTTGTTACAACAAGATCACACAAAATTGATAACAACTCTGGCCTAAAACCTCATCAGAAACCTAGATATGCAATCTAGAAGAATCACGCCTCAAACCCTCACTCGGATCTTCAATCCTTACACAAATAAACTTCTCAACTCGCTAAGAACAAGTGTACAAAAACTCAATATCTGTTAGAGAACAGATCACACACAAGTATTACACGGATTACACTTGGATTCACCAAGTAATCACTAAGAACACAAAGAGAGCAGTTGAGAGAATATTGAGAGAAGAAGAGCACAAGAAACCCTAATCGGTTTGCACAAATGAGAATACTGAATACTTTCTCTCTCCTCATTATGAAAATCATGAGGATGAAAATCATCCCTTAATTGAAATGGGGATGGGGATGGGGATGGGGATGGGGATAGGGATGGGGGGGAGGTCCCTCATCTCCATTTCCCCCAAACATATATAAATATAATTATAATATATATTTTTAATTTTTTTTAGTCCTTTGAAAACCCTAACTCCCTAAGTATATATATATATACATATTTACTCTTTAATTTGTTTTTTTATTATTATTATTGAAATGTTTGCTTTTATAGTTTAATTTGTAATTTTTAGTCAAATAGGGAAACGGGAAAACAGGGAAAACGAGAAATTGGGGAAAAAACTGGGGAAAACGGGGAAAATGGGGAATTGGGGATGGGGATGGGGATGGGGATGGATGTACGTCCCCCTAAAATTCCCCATCCCCATTTTCCCCAAATGGGGAAATGGGGTGGGATAGGGGAAAGGTCTGGGAAGCGGGGATGGGGATGGAGGGACTTATATCCATCTTCATTCCCCAAACGTGCATCTCTTAGGAGTACCTTGAATGAAAAATTCAAAGAGGAAATTTTTGAGTTGAAAGCAGCCTTGAAATTCTGAAAGTTAGATCCAAGAATGCCTTTACCTTAAAAACCGACTTAGGCTACTCTGCGGTTTTGTCGGCGTGAATGTTCCCACGGACTGAACTCGCGGGAACAAAGCATTTCTACTGCAGTTCCTCCTAAACATTTTCGCTGGCTCACCCCTTCTGTCTTGCGGCTAATAAACAGCTGGTACGAAGCCGTGGCATTCCTCTAAAATCTCACGGGTTTGGGACTTTCTGACCCGTGACACAATTCTCTCCAGTCAATTCATGTGGGCCTTTGCTTCAATTATGGCAGGCGGCTAATATCCCGCCGAGACGAACCCGCGCGGATTAAGACTAGATGCCTTCATGGTTTCGTCTTCTTCTAGTTAGCGGCTAATTTTTCACCAGTCCTGAAGTCGCGGCAATCATAATGCCTAACCTTTGAGCATCTCCTCCTAGAATTTAGTGCCTCCAAATCCTGCACACAAGCAATTCACATAACACAATTATCCCTAGCTCAATGCTAGGGAAAATCACTAAACAAGTGATGAACATTTCATAATTAACATCCAAGCTTATGAGTCAAATGACCCATAAACCTATCTAATTGTTCTTAAATAATAATTAGAAACAACAAAATGACTAATATATACACTGATCAAATCTGGCCTTTCTCTTGGCCAAAACCTAGACATACATGAAATCCATTAGAATGTTCACATATTCGAAGATGAACAAGACGTGCTCGTGCTCCCTAACTTTGAATAAGACATAGGAGGTGACTGTGGCAAACTAGGGAATGTGTGATCCTTCGGGATCCATACCACAGATCCTAATATGGACTTTAACTGAAATGGAGGACTCTTTGTACGTGTCCTTTCGGACCCATATTTGCCTTGGCTCCCCCAAAGGTCTCCTAGGTACCACATTTCTAGTTTTGTAGAACTCGTGGTACTTTATGCAATAGAGCCTTTTGTGCCCTTAAGTTCCACAATAATAACAGGTAAGAGAATAGAAACTACCTTCTTGCTTGTCAACCCTTACCGTGGCATTAAGATCATTAGCGAAGCTCTTCCTTGCTGGACAGGATGTGTTCAATTCTTCCACCACATCCCTTACCTTTATTTCCTTCATAAGGTCAAAGATCCTCTCTTGCATTTTTTGTGTAGATAATGCATAGGCCTTTTTCAAATCATCCATGAGTGTTATGACCTCCATAAGATCCTCTCTTGCATTTTTTGTCCAGATAATGCATAGGCCTTTTTCAAATCATCCATGAGTGTTATGACCTCCTTAAGATCCTATCTTGCATTTCATCTGCTCATCCTTCTTTTGCTCAACCTGCTCTATTTTCAACATCAATCCTTTTTTGAGGTCAATCAAGTCCTCCTTCTTCTTTGCCTCAAGATCACTTAATATCTTTACATCTTTTTCCAAGGCCCTCAGAAATTCATCCATCTCTTCGGATTCAGGAGAGACTTGGTTAAGTGGGCATCCTACCTCATCCTCGGTTTCTTTCCTGATCTTTAGCTCAGCACCAAACATATCAAATTCCACCACATCATCCAAGATGCTCAAGGTGAGTTTCCCTCCATGAACATCAATAACTGCTCTTGAGGTTACCATAAACAACCTTTCTAACAGCACGGGTTGGGAATTTCCATGCTCATCCCTATCCTCTACATCCAAGACTATAAAATCCGTAAAGATGAGCAACTGATCAATCTTGAGTATCACGTCCTCAACTACTCCTCTAGGGTTCCTTGACGATTGGTCTGCCAGACATAAACAAATGGACGTGGGCTTGAGACCACTCAATCCTAGCCTTTCACACACAAAGTATGGAATCATGTTAATGCCGGCTCCTAAATCAAGCATGACCTTCTCCTTCGAGGAATTCCCCATAATGATGCTCAACTCAAAACTCCCTGGGTCCTACTCCTTGGTAGTGTATCCACTCCTAGAACTAGTATTGACATGGGCCTGCTCATACATTGGGGCTTTCCCCCTGTCTTGTTGCCCATTTGCCTCCATCACCTGTCCTAATTGAATAGACAACTTTTTCAGTGGCCCATCTATACCCATCATTCGTTGGTCCATTTCCTGCTGATAAAATTATGGGTGATTGTGGTTGTTCCACTGGTTTGAACTTCTAACACCCTACTGGCCCTGATACTAACTCATGTAGTTGTTACCTCCCCACGAATGGTTCTGATCATTCATTGGTAGCTAGTAGACATTGTTGTTATTTCTCTGTCTTCCTTGATTCCATTGGCACATTGCTTCGGCCTCCGCCTCTGACTAAATCTCTTTATGGGAGGTGCACACATCTACTCCATGACCAATTATTCCATATGTTTGGCACATCTTAACCTGCTCATTCTGTTGCCCTTGCTGACTAACCATCATTGCCTTGACATTGTTAGACAATGTCTCCATTTTCATAGCTAAGTGTGCACTACCACTCCAGCTTCCCTTTGTACTTCTCTGTTGAGAATTATGTCCCAACATTTCATACTTGTTGGAAAAAAAGTCTGCAATGCATTCCCTCATCACTCCAACACAAGCATTGTCAACAATAGCCTGTGTGAGTCCAGTAACACCATCACAAAAAGATTGCACCTGTGACTAAAGTGTGAAATCGTGGTGTGGGCACTAAGCTAGAAGAAGCTTGAACCTCTCCCATGATTCATGGAATGTTTCTCCTTCTTCCTCTTGCAAGTTTGTAATTCTTCCCTTTATTTCTTTGGTTTTCTAGGATGGGAAGAATTTGGAGAAGAATCTATGCTTCACCTCGGCCCAAGTAGTGAGAGTCCCTACTGGCAAGGCCATGAACCACTTCTTGGCATGGTCCTTCATGCATTATGAAAAACAACGCATTCTCAGTAAATCCTCTGTTAACCGGCACAATGGTATCGTGATGATAGCATTGTAGTATTCTTTTATAAACTGAAGCGCGTCTTCATTTGGCTTCCCGAAATAGGCTAGCAGGATGTTATACTGTAAGTTCTTCAGCTCATAGTCTCACTGGGCGGCATCCAATGATATAGCTAAAGGATGTGCCGCGAATGGGCAATGAGAATTCTTTCATGCATCGTATATCCTCCATCGAGTTCACAGTAATGGTTCTGCACAGATTCAAGAAAAATCACGGAGATCAATTATGGAAAAGACAAATATTATACTAAAGTATGAGTAAAAGGTATTGTAATTCTAAAATTTTACCTAACGATTCTACTTCTAAATCTAAACTAATGCACTACCGTCCCCGGTAGCAGCGCCATAAATCTTGACACTCCCAAATCGGTTATACTATAGGGACACGCGGGTTTAAAACCCTTCGCAAGTGCACAAGTCATATAACTAGTATAGTATGAGAGAGTAGTGCAATTAGTGAATAGAAATTATACGAGTCTAAACTAATTCAATTCTTAATGATTAAAGATTAATAAGCTAAAGAAGCTAAGGGAGATATAAAATTCACAACGATGCACCACCAAGTAGTCACTCTTGTAACTCTTAGAACCTAATCACTATGGTTGTCCCTTTTATAATTAAGAACAACCAACAACTCACTCAAACAGTCTCTAAAGACTTAGATGAACATTAAGTGAGATTTTGATTAGAACTTGATTGAAAGTGTGGTTCTAAAGATATCACCATTAATCATACACTCTACTAATGAGTTATTGGAGTCAATACCCAATTCAATAGTTATGAATAAGGTATTTCATCAACTCTTAATACACTTATCAATACATGCTTTTCTAAGATCTATGAGAAACATGTTATGATTTCATCCATTAAAACATTCATCAAGCAAGTGATTTATACAAATAAGAGTGATAGTAAGGTGGAAACATCATTACTTTCATAAATACCCTAACATAAGTGGGTTAGTTACACATGATAACTAAGAATAGCATAAGTATGAAGAAAAAGAAAAATACAACCCTTGAAGACTTGACAGCTTCTAAGGACGAAACTGCACCCTTCTCCACAACAAATACAATCCAAGATATCACTAGCAACTCTCAAGAGTTAATTTTTAACTAAGTACTCTAAGAAAAACAATAACCCTTGAAATCTTCTAATCTAAAAGGGAGAGTCTCTACAAGTATATCTAAAACTCTCCTTGTGGTTTTTTTTTTTTAACATCATAAAACTGCATCATTAACATTGGTTTGCAGTTAGACAAGGGAAAAACCAGAATTGCCCCTAGACCGTGGTTTCATGCCGCAGCTTATATCCCGCTTCAAGATCCCGCGAGGTCTTCTTTCAGCACCTCAGCGGCTTTGTATCCACAGTCTCGCGGGTTATTTCTTGTGGGTATGAGCTTGTGAGCTTCTGTAGTTACTTCCGCGTTTCATCTCATTCTGCCCGGCGGTTTCAATTTAGCGAATCGAACCTATGGGGAAAATCCCCGCGAGTTCAAGTCTTCTATCAGGCGGGAATTGTCTTTCCATTGATTCCCACTACTTTGTTCCGCGGGATATGTCCCGTGAGTTCCTCCTTTCATGACTTTTTATCCTCTTTTGACATCTTTTCTCCAACTTTCGTGCAAACACCTTTCTGGAAGGCATATCACCTGAACTTAACCAAAACACAAGTTATATCCACAAGAATGCTCGGAAACAAACACAAAATGTAGGAAAATGGAGCGCTAAGTAAGAAGATATAAAGCGTGATCAAGGTCTATAGGACCTAATGACCTTTATTGATGAGGTGTGGTAATTGACACCATATGGGGAACTCAAGCAAAGAGAGCACTTACATACTTGTTACCTGCAAAAATTTGAAATATTTTATGCTTCTTTATTAATTGCTTGAGTAGCTTGGTTGCACATATGCTTATATGATTTATTTATTTTTCAATAAGTGTCAAACATGCTTGTATTGCAATCTATGTCATATTTATGTGAAAAGCATGAAATTCAAATGACATGCTTAAAATGTGAAAAGGATGAAATTCAAATGACATGCTTAAATGAAATAACATGAATTGATGATTGCAATTGTTAAATGCAAAATTATGAAAATCATGTGTGAAAAGCTAATGAGACTCAAATGAATAAAGGATCTTATATCCGTTCTAAGAATGTTAAAATCCAAATGTCTCTCTTTCTTTATTAGTTGAACATGGCTACTATCATACAAGTATCTTGCCTAGAAAAATCGAATAGGGTGCAAAGTCGCTCATGTCATGTTTCGTTTATAAAGTTGGATATAGTTGCTCATTAAAATGAATGATTGATAAACTCTAAATCCTTGCTTTAATTCATGACAAATGGTGAAATTGGTTTGTATTCTTTAAGGAAACCTTTGTCATTTGTTTTGCTAAATACGATTGCTTTTGGATTTGAATGCAACATGTAGTGCATGCAAAGCATTATAATTACACATTTTTATAAAATAAATCTCCTTGTTCTCTCCAATTAATTGAGTTGTATAAAGTGCATTATATGATTATGCAAATGACTTGTTTGCTACTATCTCTCTTTGCTACAAGTGAACCGGTTGGGAGATACTCCTTTGCCCATCTCATGACAAAAAAGGGTAGTATGTAGTAAAAGGGAGAATGCTAATTGCTAATTGTAGTAGCAAATTCGCATGATTGGGGAGTTTACTAATTGAGGGAGAGTAACCTATTGAGAGGAAGCATTTGCATTGCATATTCATTGCATGATGTTGCATGTTTTCTTTAATGTGAAATTATTTATTGCAAATGCTTGTTTTATCTCACTTGATCACCTCACATACACTTGTCTAGAAAGTGTAGTTCTTATTGTGCATGGATGTTTATTCTACAAGAGATAGATTTCTTGAAGATCTAGCTTGATTAGACTTCTCTCTTGTAATATAGAATAAACTATTGTTGACCCTTAGATTTCATTTTGTTATGAGGATCAATATAAGTGGTGGTTTTGTCACAAAATAGCTAAAGGGGGAGATTGTAAGTTCCTCAAGTTTGATTGGATTGTGACCAAGGTAGCATTACAAGACAATCATGCTGATCCATTTACGAAGACCTTGCCAGCTAAAGAGTTTACGGGTCACCTAGAGGGTCCAGGTTTACAAGACATGTCTCACATGCTTTAGTGTAAGTGAGAGATTGTTGGGGTTTTTGCCCTAAAGCTTATTGTTAGTTCCTCGAGTTTGATTGGATTATTTCAGTGACAAACCATATGTGGGATTTGTGTAAAGGTAGCTTAGGCCTTTGATGGTTGGTGCTTTGAACAACTAAGACCCTCTCAAGATCTCAAGAGAAGAAGCACTAAAGGTAAATTTCTAAGTGCTTACTTGCTTTTAAGAGATCTAGTTGCACACACTCACAACTCAAGCATATCCAATTCTTGTATGTTGTATGTTTTATTTGTGTGCATTCATGTTCTTGAATATCTCTTCATGCATATTTAATTGTTTGCATCTTGCTTGTTAAATGTCATAACATGTTGGGCATTAGGATGCATTCACTTCACTCATACACTTGCACCTATTGCATGATCTATGTGTGAAAAGTTGCATGAGAAGGCATTGCCCTTCTCTGCCACGGTTGAAGTGTCACGGTTGGATAACCGCGGCGTACAAGCGACAGAAATGTCTTCTCTCTGCCGCGGTTGGATAACCGCAACATGCAGGTGATAGGGATGTATTCTCTCTGTTGCATTTGAAGTGTCGCGGTTGACCAACCACGGGAGTCGTAACCGCGGCAGTCCATCATGCGTAAAACGCTACAGTTTTATGGATGCCTATAAATATCACACTTTCATTTTAGGTAGTCCCCAAGAGTTCCAAAGGCATATTTTTCTCTTAAAACATAATTCAAGAGTCAAAAATCATCAATAACTCACTTTAAACACTCAAAGCTAATCCTTTTTGCATCAAACTTCATATTGCATCATCTATGACCACATAGGATACATCCATGCATGGGTTTGCATCATCACATCTTGCTTAGTAAGATTCTCACTAACTTCATCTAATTTTAGTGTCTTTCTTAACAAGACATCATATTTTTGATCATATGCTAGATAGAAGATAGAGATTGTTAGTGATGAATGATTGAGTGTTGTATTGTGATAGCTTTCTAGGTTTACTTAAATCTTGATTAGCTAAGCTATTTGAAATGTCATTTAGCCATTGATATCTAGGATTGTATTAATTGTTATATCATCATCCTAGATAAGCATCTAAGGTTACCTAGCTTTATTTGCATTTTGAATATCATCATATATTCACTTTGGTTGTATTATCTCTTCATTGAGAAGTAAGACTTGTGGCTAAGATTGCTTAGGCCACAAGCAAATTGGATTAGGATCTCTTTTAAATGCCCGCGGGGTAGAAGTGGGGGGTTATTGACCGTAATGTTAGATGAGTTCTACATAGGTTGTAAACTCCATTTCAATTAGTGATTTCGAGGTTCGACTGTGGCGCACTAAACAGCTCATGGTTTTTCCCAGTGGTTGGGTTTCCATGTATATATCAAGTGTTATTTATATTCCGCACCGTATTACACTTGCTATATTTTATTGAATGGTTAAGGGTATTTTCGTAATCTTGACCATACACGAAAATTAGGTAAAAATTTGATAAAATCTATTCACCCCCCCCCCCCCCCTCTAGATTAATATTGAACACACCATAATTAGTTTCACTTGTATTTTGTAAATGTGAATTGAACAAAAATAAAATAAGTAGTTTATTCATTCAAATTGTCTCATACATATATATAATGTGTGTACTTAACATCCAAGATTACTGGATGTAATTTCAAATTGAGCATATAAATGTCATATACAGATGGATTCAGTTTGAAACGAGCAATCTAAAGAGTCCGTAGATAGCAAATAAAGCTAGGTACTTTACTTGTGGTTAATCTACAGCTACGGTCTATTCCGTAATGTACAGTGATCTTATCCTTGATCATTCATATTGTGATATGAGAATGGAAGCACCTCATATAGGACTGGGTCACGATCTATATGAATCTCTCAATAAGACCCATACATGATGAGATTCATAAATAACGACAAAAGATAGATATATATGGGTGATTTTAATCATGAGTGTCTTATCGACCCTTTCAGGTTAAATTGTAGTTTTTGATATACCATGGATGAGATTAGAGTTACATTCCCGGTCAATATGCTTTGTATGTTGGAATCGCGGTTTGGCTTGTGGCAAGGAAGGTTTGTACACAATAGTGGAATTCACTCCTTCTTGCGAGAAGTAAATAGTAGTTCCCTTAAGGGTTGATTCGGGGCTTGAACAATATGAGCGCTCTCCTAATTCCGTAAGGAATGCAGGATTTATTATTCATTAGAGAATTAATGGTACTTAATAGAAAGATATTATTAGAGGGGTATAACGGACATTATGACCCAACTCTAATTATGAACTGCTTGTGGAGGATCATACCATATATAATAGCTATATCGATAGACAACTGTAATTTCGGTTTGTATAATACATCTACAGTTGCGAGAATACAACCTCGGGTTTTTAGTGGAATAACTCTGAGGTTAATAATCATGAAATATTAATTAAATAGTTCAATTAATTATTTCTAAGTATTATTTGAGCTAAAAAATATGGGTCCATTAGGTCATCTTGCTAACCCGATTGATTAAGGTAACAAGGGTCATGGTTAATTAATTGGATTGTCCAATTAATTGTGTTACGAAAGTGACACATGTCTATTAGGGAATTAATTGAATAATGAGATTATTTAATTAATGAATATTAATGATTATGTTAATTAAATAATTAGATTATTTAATTATGTAATTAATCATTAGATGGAGGGTGATGATTGATATTTAATTTTAAATGAAGATAAGATAATTTGATTATTTTATTTTCATTAAATTAAATATTTAAATTTGAATTTAAAAGAGTTTGAATTCAAATCAAGTCAAATAAATTAATATTAATTGATATCTTTAAAGATATTAGATATCTTAAAAGATTTGATTAATTAGTTTATTTTAATATATATATATATATATGATATATGTTTTTTAAAGAAAAGAGACAACACATATACACGTTAAAAATAAAAATAAAAATACAGAGAGTGGTGCGGCACACAAAAAGAAAAAAAGAAAAAAAAAAGTTGTTTTGTTTTGTTCTTATTTTTTTTAGTGTGGCCAAATTCTTCCAATTGAAAAACAAGAGTTGTTTTTCTCGTGTTGTTTCTACTATCTCCATTCAAGTTCCTGAGTACCGTAACGCGTCCACACGCCATTACCAATCACGGGACAAAGTAAGGAAGATCTGGTGGTGACAAATCAGAATAAAGCTTAAAAAAAAACGAAGGAGTTGATCTACAAGGGTATGATCTAATTCTCTTTATATATTCTTAAAACCCATTTTCGGTTTACAAGTTGCATAAAATTTTTAAAACCCATTTTCCATTGTGTAACGTAAATTTGGGTTCCTACAACTTGCACTTCATGAATGTTAGTTTTAAGTGTGGTGTAATTCGTTTCTCGAAAATTGTTTAGACACATCCGCGCTTCCATGTTGGTGTGCTTGGTCTAGTGCAAAGATCACCTTTGGAGAATGCTCTTGGCTTCTCCTTGGTTTCACCACAATTGGTGAATCGGTGGCCCTGACCGTCGAATGAATACCGCCGTTTGATTTCAAAATGTTCTGGAGTGTTTATGGGTTATGATCGGTAGCCATGACTACCGATTGGTGATGATTTCAAAATGTTCTAGAGAATGCTCTTGGCTTCTCCTTGGTTTCAAGACAATTGGTGAATCGGCGGCCCTAACCGTCGAATGAATACCGCCGTTTGATTTCAGAATGTTTTGGAGTGTTTATGGGTTATGATCGATAGCCATGACTACTGATTGAAACCGCCCTTTGAAACTTGATTGATTTAATGTGTTAGGTCCATATCGGCGGTTGTGATCGGCGGTTTCATAACCACCGAATTAAAGCGCCATTTGAAATCAATGTTCTCAGGTTTCAATTCAGCGGTTGAAATCGGCGGTCCCTGACAGCCGATTGGTGTGTTTCAGGGGCAAATTTTTCAAAACGACGTAGCTTCATTTTGAAACCCTATACATATATGCCTCTTTGTCATTAGGTTGAGTTCAAGAGTCCAAAATAATAGTTTTCACTTACGATATTTTTCAAGTGAGAAAAATTCATAAAGAACTCTCCTTTATCACTCAAAGTATTTCCCTTATGCATCAAAGATTAATTTTTGCATCATCTATGACCAATTAGGATGCATTCATACATGGGTTTTCAACAAAATATCTTGCTTGGTAAGGTTTTCACTAATTTCATCTAATCTTAGTGTTTTTCTTATCAAGTCTTCTCTTTAATTACTTGTATGCTCTTAGAAAATATTCTAGACACAAGATAGAGATTATTCGTGTTGTCTTGATTGAGTGATGTATTGTGATAGCTATATGGATCTCAATGTGGTTCGATTTGAGGAGGTAGTTATGGCCTCCGTAAGTTAGACGCTTTGAAAAGCCTAAACAATTTCAGCCTTTAAACTTTGGAAAATAGAGTTGAAACAAATTATGGTGTGTTCAAGGGGGATGAATAGATTTTAATCAATTTTACACAATTTTTGTGATTAGTCAAGTTTACGAAAATGTCCATAATTAGTCAATTTAATAGCAGGTGTAAAATGTGCGAAAATATAAAGATATTTACGTAGAAACCTTCAACAAGGAAAAACCACGAGCTGTTATGTGCGCCACATACGAACCTCGAATCCATTAATTGCAATGACGTTTACAACCTAGGTTGACCTCAACCTCTCACTGTTTATAACCCGCCACTTCTGTCCGCAGGCCTATAAAAGTGAACCTAGTCCAATTAGCTAATGGCCTAAGCAACCTTAGTCATAAGTCTTAATTCTCAATGAAGAGATTAAACAACCTAAGTGAATATTCAAAGATATCCAATTATGCAAATAATGCTAGATTACACTAGATGCTTATCTAGGATTAATAATAGTCAATAAAAACAATCCTAGATATTAATTGCTATATGACATGATATAAAGCATAGCTATGTGAGATATGACAATCTTAGATACAGCTATCAAAATACAACACTCAAACATTCAACACATAATCTCAATCTTGTATGTAGAAATTAATACAAGTAATGATGAGATAAATTGCTAAGTAAGAACACTAATTATGTATGATAATAGTGAAAAACTTACCATAATATGTGTGTTGAAGAAGACTCATGCACTAGCACATATTAGATGACCCTAGATGATGCTTAGATGATGATTGATGCACATGGAAATGAGTTTAGAGAATTAAAGAAGCAATTTTTATGCTTTTTCTCTTAAATATCTCTATTTCTCTTTTAGGGTTCTTGATGATTAAAGGGTGTACTGAAAAAGAGTGACATAATGATATATTTATAGAGAGCAACAAAAAGGCTAGGAGAAAATACAAGTTTGCCGTCGAAACCATACAATCGGTGGTTTCATTCGGCGATTTCAAAACCGCCGAACTGAATCCCCAAGAGAACATGGGATCATCAGCGGTTTCATTCAGCAGTTTAGAAACCGCCAATTCAACCGCAGAAATAAACCGAGAGATTAAATCAATCAGGTCTAAACGGTGGTCTTGAACGGCGGTTGGAAACCGCCGATCATAATCGCAGAATCAGTCTAGAGACCTCTGGAGCCAAACTACGGTTTCATTCGGCGGTCATAGTCGGCGATCAAACCGCCGATTCACCAAAATTAGTGAAACCAAAAGATAAGCCAAGGGCATTCTCCGAAGGAGATTCTCACTCTAACCAAGCACACTATCGCACATGCACGGACTTTTCCAAACTATGTTCGTGAGACGAATTACTAGACACTCTAACACACAACACAACACAACAATAAGGTGCAAGTGTGATAGGTGACATGTGAAGAGAATGCACACAAAATAAAAGCATACATATGCAATCAAGACAATTGTGTGTGTGTGCAACTAAATCTCTTCAAAGAAAACTAAGCACTAGTGATATACCTTTGGAGTGTTTATCACCTTCAGGTCTTCAAAGGGCCTTGAGCTTGATGATCAATCATAAGCTACCATTACATTTCAAACCCTAATTGTGGTTCGTCACCGAAATAAGCCAATTAAACTTTGAGGAACTTACAATCTCCCCCTTTGGTTATTTCATGACAAAACCACCACTCACAATGATCCTCACAACAACATAGAAATTAAAGGTCAACAATGGTTTTCTACAATACAAAGAGATATAAAAAAAAATTAAACTTCAAGTCTTCAATCTCTTGTAGAACAACCAATCCTTCAAAAAAAAGTTTCTATACTTTCCAATGACAAGCACAAAGTGAGATGATCAAGTGAAATTAAAACAAGCATTTGTATTTAAAGAATTAAAGTACAACATCATGCAATGTGTGTATAATGCAATGCTCCCCCTCAAAGGGTTACTTCCCCTTAATGTGTATTCTCCCCAACATGTAATTTTGCTACTACAAATAGCACAACAAGCATACTCCCATTACCACATACTACTCCCCCTTTTTGTCATGAGATGAGCAAAGGAGTATTCCCCAATAGGGTCACTTGAAGCAAAGAGAGATAGAAGCATAAATGACATTTGCATACTCATATAAGGCACTTTATGCAACTCAATCAAATGGAGAGAAACAAGGAGATTTATTTTCATTGAAAATGTGTGATTAAAATGCTTTGCATGCAAGACATATTGCATTCAAGTCCAAAAATCAATAGAATTTGGCAAAGCAAATGAAGGTTTCTTATAAGAATTCAAACCAATTTCACCATTTGTCATGAATTAAAGTAAAGATATAGAGAATTTATTTATTTAAATTTTAGAGAACTATATCCAACTTTATAAGCAAAACATGTCAAGAGAACCTTTGCACCCTATTTGATTTTTCCAGATAAGATATCTGTATTATTGTAAACATGTTCAACAAATAAAGAAAGAGAGACAATCTGGATTTTAAAATCCTTAGAATGGATACAAGATCCTATGTTCATTTTGAGTCTCATAAGTTTTTCACACATTGTTTTGCATTTAAGAATTGCAATCATCAAATCATGTTTTTTCATTTTTAACATGTCATTAAGAATCATCATGTTATGGAGATCATTATAGGTCATTCAATACGTATTTCTTAAGTGACTCTCCTAGTCCAAAAATGCATGTTTGAACATAAAAATAACATGGATTGCATTCAAAGCATGGTTCACACTTATTAAGATAAAAGCATATATACATATGTGCAACCAAGATACTCAAGCAATTAATAAAAAAACATAAAAAATTTCAAATTTTTGCATTCAACAAATATGCAGTTGCTCTCTTTACTTGAGTTCCCCAAATGGTGCCAAATACCAAACCACATCACTCCACGAGACATATCCCATTAGATCTACTAAGTGCATGAAACCTAGTTGCATCTAAAGGTTTAGTGAATAAGTCCGCTAGTTGATCATTTGTACCTACATGTTCAAGTACTATACATTTGTTCTCAACTAGTTCTCTTATGAAATGATGACGGATGTCAATATGCTTAGTCCTAGAGTGTTGTACTAGATTCTTGGAAATATTAATGGCACACATATTATCACAAAAGAGGGTTAGAGTACCTTGATTGAATCCGTAGTCGACTAGCATTTGCTTCATCCATAAGAGTTGTGTGCATCCACTCCCCGCAGCTATGTACTCGGCCTCAGCCGTGGACAAGGAAATCGAGTTTTGCTTCTTGTAGAACCTAGACACCAAGTTGTTGCCTAGAAAGAAGCAACTGCTCGAAGTGCTCTTCCTATAATCACAATTTCCTGCCCAATCCGCATCACTAAAGCCAACCAAACTAGCATTAGTGTCAAAAGAGTACCAAATCCCATATTTGGATGTCCCATTCACATAGCGAATGATTCTCTTAACAGAAAAGAGATGGGACTCATTAAGATCCGCTTGGTACCTAGCACACACACCCACACTAAAAGATATATCGGGCCTACTTGCGGTCAAATAAAGCAAGCTACCAATAATGCCTCGATATAGAGTTTGTTACACACTTTTTCCACTAGCATCCTTGCTTAGCTTCAAAGTGGTACTCATGGGTGTATCACAATGTTTGGCTTTTTCAAGACCAAACTTCTTCACTAGGTTTTTGACAAATTTGGCTTGGGTTATAAAAATCTCATCATTTAATTGTCTAATTTGCAAACCTAGGAAGTAACTTAGCTCACCAACAAGACTCATCTCTGAAACAAATTAAGGTGTGCCTAATATAATCTAGAGGGGGGTGAATAGATTTTATCCGATTTTACCCAATTTTCGTTATAGGTCAAATTGACGAAAATATCCCTAGCTAGTCACAATAATATATCAAGTTTATAAAGTGCGGAATTGTAAATAACACAATATATTTACGTGGAAACCCTCACGGGAAAAACCACGGGCTGTTATGTGAGCCACACACGAACCTCGAATCCACCAAATGTGATCAAGATTACAACCTAATCCCGAAGTAATCACACACCTACCTAATCCCGGTATAAGTGGACCTAGTCTAATTGCTTGCGATCTAAACAACCTACTCCCAGAAGCTACACACAAGACTTACTTCTCAATGAAGAGATAAAATGGCCTAAGTGAATATTTGATGATATTCAATGAACAAACAAGGCTAGGAAACCTTAAATGCTTATCTAGGATGATGAATATGCAATAAAAGCAATCCTAAATATCAATAGCTAAATGACATGTCAAATAGCTTAGCAATCAAGATTAAACACAACCTAGAAACTTATTATAATACAACACTCAATCATATCGTCACAAACAATCTCTATCTGGTATTTAGCATATGATCAAAAAACATACAAGTAAATAAATAGATGACTTGTTAAGAAGGACACTAAAATTAGATGAAGTTAGTGAAAATCTTACCAAGCAAGATGTGATGATGCAAACCTATGCATGGATGCATTCTATGTGAGCATAGATGATGCAATATGAAGTTTGATGCAAAAAGGAAATGCTTTGAGTGATTAAAGGTGAGTTCTTGATGATTTTATCTCTTGAAATGTGTTCTAAGAGATAATATGCTTTTGGAACTCTTAATTAGTGACCTAAAATGAAAGTGGGATATATATATAGGCACCCACCAAAACTGCAGCGTTTTGGTCTTTCACGTAAGGTGGACTGCGGCAGTTTGCGACTTCCGCGGTTGGAAACCGCAGCACGAGAGAAAAGTTACTGTCCCTAGGGGTGCCACGGTTGTTCAACCGCGAAATAGATAAGAGATCTCTGTCGCCTGGTTTGCCGCGGTTATCTAACCACGGCACTACAACCGCGGCAATGAGAGGCAAGGCCTTCTCACACAGTTTCTCACACAATGAACATGCAACAAGTGCGAGTGTGTGAGTGAAAAGAATGCATCCTAGTGCCTAACATGTTATGGCATATAACAAGCTAGATGCAATCAATTACGCATGCAAGAAGAGAGATTAATTAACATTAATGCATGCAATATAAACACACACAACATTTAAGGATAAGATTTATGCATGGGTTGTAGGTGTGTGCAACTATCTCTTCAAAGCAAGTAAGCACTTAGAAATTTACCTTTGAAGTGCTTGATCTCTTGAGAACTTAAAAGGGACTTTGATCTTAAATCTCAAACACCTAAACTACCCTTACATTCAAACCCCAACATGTGGTTTGTCCATGAAATAAGCCAATCAAATAAATGAGACCTTACAATCTCAAACTCTTGAGACATAACCTCAACAAATTGTTGGACTTTGGTGTTGTTAGTGAAGCCAAATACAATGTCATCAACATAGATTTGAGCTATAAATAACTTATCTTTGTTTCTCTTAATGAACAAGGTCTTGTCAACACTACCCTTTGTGTAGTCATTGTAAACAAGAAATTGAGTGAAGCGCTCATACCAAGCCCTCGGTGCTTGTTTCAACCCATATAAAGCCTTCTTGAGACGATAGACATGGTTGGGGTGGTGTGCATCCACAAACCCCTTAGGTTATTCTACAAACATTTCCTCTTGCAAGAAGCCATTGAGGAAGGCACTTCACATCCATTTGGTGCAATTTGAACTTTTGCACACAATAAATGGACAAGAGAAGCCTAATGGACTCTAAACGGGCAACGGGAGAAAATGTCTCCTCAAAATCAATACCCTCAATTTAAGAGTATCCTTGTGCAACAAGTCTAGCCTTGTTACGCACTATGTTGCCATCCTCATCGGATTTGTTCCTATATATCCATTTGGTGCATATGACATTAGTGGTCTTAGGCCTAGGAACTAGAGTCCAAACCTCATTCCTTTCGAATTGGTTTAGCTCTTTTTGCATGGCAAGAACCCAAAATTTATCATTTAAGGCCTCATCAACCTTTTTAGGTTCTATTTGAGAGGTTGAAACAAATTTAAGGTGTGTTCAAATATTAATCTAGAGGGGGGTGAATAGATTTTATCCGATATTACCCAATTTTCGTGATTAATCAATATTCCAAAAAATACCACTAACTAGTCAATTTATGTATCAAGTGTAATATGTGCGGAATTATAAATGACACAAGATATTTACATGGAAACCATCACGGGAAAAACCACGGGTTGGTAAGTGCGCCACACTCGAACCTCGAATCCACTAATTGTGATAGCGTATACAACCTAATCCCGGTTTGATGGCCTAATCCCGGCCAATATCCCACTACCACTACCTGCGGGCCTTTAAAAATGGACCTAATCGAATTTGCTTGAATGACCACCTAATCCCGGTGTAACGACCTAATCCCAGTCAATCACACAAGACTTACTTTCTCCGAAGAGATAAAACATCCTATGTGAATATATGATAATATTCAAGGAACAAACAAGGCTAGGGAACCTTAGATGCTTATCTAGAATGATAATATGACAATTAATTCAATCCTAGATATCAAGAGCTAAATTACATGTCAAATAGCTTAGCTAATCAAGATTAAGCAAAACCTAGAAAGCTATCACAATACAACACTCAATCAATACACCACAATCAATCTCTATTTTGTATCTAGAATATATTCTAAGAGCATACAAATGATAAAAGAGATGGCTTGTTAAGAAAGACACTAATTATGTAAGATAATAGTGAAAACCTTACCAAGCAAGTTATGATGTTGCAAAACCATGCATGGATGCATCCTATATTGTCATAGATGATGCAAGATGATCCTTGATGCAAAAAGGAAATGCTTTGAGTGTTTAAAGGTGAGTTCTTGTGAATTTTTCTCTTGAAATATTTTCTAAGTGAAAAATATGCTTTTTGGAACTCTTGAAACTGACATAAAACAAAGGAGGCATATATATAAGGTGTCAAAATGAAGTTACATCGTTATGATAAGTTTTCAAAAAATATGCCTTGACCACTATTCACCCGCTCTACGTAGGGTGGTTAAACAGCGGTCCACCTGAGTAATGAAGAACATTCTTCATGACCGCTCTACACGTAGGGCGGTTTTCAAGCGAACTAGGGGCGATTGCTCTCGAGATTTTGAGGACCGTCTTACACCCACTCTACGTAGGGCGGTTTGTAGGCGATTAGAAAATTCACCAGTGGCACCGCTCTACGTACGAGCGGTGGCGATCGTAGAGCGGTCAAGAGCAATTTTGCTCTAACCGCTGTTCAATCGTCGTTCGTAGGGCGGTTGTAAGGCGGTTTTACAGCACTCTTAAAAAACATGATGCATCAATGACATGGCATTTAACACACAAGATGCAATCAAGTTAAACATGCAAGAAGAGAGATTAATGAATATTAATGCACACATAATAAAGAACCACAACATACAAAAGTAAGAATTATGCATGTGTTGTGAGTGTGTGCAACTACATCTCTTCAAAGCAAGTAAGCACTTAGAAATTTACCTTTGAAGTGCTTGATCTCTTAAGGTCTTGAGAGGGTCTTGGTTGTGCAAAGCACCAACCATCAAAAGTCTAAGCTACTTTTACATCAAACCCCAACATGTGGTTTGTCCACGAAATAAGTCAATCAACAAATGGGAATCCTTATAGAGGTGTAACACGTGTAGCTAATAAGATTAGCTATTTGACGTCTAGTCCTAACACCCTCATTCACATCTCCAATAACATCATTTTTGTTATGGAGATGTCTAACCCATGGAGCGGGTTCTTTAGAGTTCAAGAGATGAACTCTATCAATTGGTTGTGTGTTCTCTTCATCAAGGTTAGACATCCCAACAATAGGAGTCTCCCGATCTTCTCCAAGGGAGAATCATCAACTATAACAACCTCCTCCTCATGGTCACTAGACTTGAGCCTATTATCATCAAAGACAACATTTGATGATTCCATGACACTCCGAGTCTTCAAATTGAAAACTCTATACCCTCATCACTTTTAGCATCAAACTTGCCAAGTTGATCACGGTCATTTAAAATGTAGCACTTGCTTACAAAAGTGTGGAAGTAGCTAACATTTGGTTTCCTACCTCTTCATAGCTCATAGGGTCTTTATCTAGTACCGGTCCTTAGGAAAACTCTATTCGCTATATAGCAAGCCGTATTGACGACTTCGGCCCATAGGTTCCTAAAGACATTGTTGCTAAACAACATCACACGGGCCATCTCTTGAAGGACCATATTCTTCCTCTCAACAACTCAATTTTTTTGAAGTGTCCTAGGAGCCGAAAACTCATGGAAAATGCCTATATTATCACAATATGTTTCAAAAGAAACATTCTCAAATTCCCTCACATGATCACTTCTAATCCGTTTAATGCTTTTAATGCTAGAGTTCATTTCATTTTGAATTTTATTACAAAGCATTTTAAACTTGTCAAAAGTTTCGGATTTTTCTCTAAGAAAATATGTCCATGTGAACCTAAAGAAATCATCAACACAAACAAAAATGTATCTCTTTCCACATAAACTCTCAGTTTGCATAGGACCCATTAGATCCATGTGGAGAAGCTCTAGGGACTCCTTGGTGGAGAGATACTTGCCCTTTTTTGTGCATGCTCTTGGTTTCTTTTCCTTGTTGGCAAAGTCAACAAACACCATTGGCTTTCTTCCCAAGCTTGGGAAGGTCATGCACAACATTGAACTTGTCTAGGATTCGTAAATCCCTAAAGTTCATATGGTCAAGTCTTTCATGCCACAACTCAATTTTCTCATCCTTGGACATAGTGCATAAAACAACTTTAGCCTCAAGACAATAGCAATTGTCACTAGATCTCATACCTTTCAACAAGGTTTGCCCATCGGGCTTTAGGATTGAGTAATCATCTTTAGAAAACAAGACGGAAAATCTTTTATCACTAAGATGAGAGATGCTTATTAAATTGGCTTTCAAGTCATCAACATATAAAGCATTGGACAATGAGGGTAATCTGGGAATGGAAATGGTTCCTTTCCCTACAACTCTCTTTTTGGATCCATCACTAAAGGTGACATATCCTCCTTCCTCCATGACAAGAGTCTTAAAGAAACTCTTGTTTCCCGTCATGTGCCTAGAGCACCCACTATCTAAGTACCAAAAGTTAGAAGAGTTTGCCTTCAAGGCAAAAGTATTGATCTTTTCTAATCCACTTAGGTGAAACACTTTTCTTCCTAATGATCAAAGGTACTTGGGCTCTAAAAGTCATAGGATCATGCATATTAAAATTATCCTTCCTAGGAACATGCAATTTGGCTCTTGCCTTTTTCTTTCAATCATGCACATAACTCTACACATGTTAATATAATAAAAGCAATTTGGTCTAACATGACCATCAATATCACAAAAATGACATGTAGGAATGTAGTTAGGAATCATACCATGTTCTTGCATATGCATAGGGCCCTTCCTTATCTTTGTGGTTGTCTTGGTTGTTGGATAGGATCTTTCCTTCTTTGTTGTTGACCAAGACTAGATTGCTTCTTAGGTTGAGCTTGTATGATTGGTCTCTTTCCTTTGTGAGCCATTTGTTGAGGAAAGCTAGCTTGAGGAGCTCTTGAGGGTTGAGGTTAAGGTTGAGGTTGTCTTCTTGGAGCCACATTCACTTGTGCACTTTTTGAACATTGTCTTAGATCAATCTTCTTCCTAGGAATTTGCACCAATGAGGCTTCTTTGTAGTTCAAGCTCTTGACAAACACGATCTTGTTAGGAGTTGAGGTCTCCTTGCCATCTTCAAACCCAAGACCTCTCTTATCACAAGGACTCTTCCCAACACCAAGCATGTGGTCAAGCTTCTTAGTGCTAGAGGCCATCCTAGTCATTGATTCTTTAGCTTCTTGAAGCTCTCTCTTCAAACCTTCGTCATTCCTCATAGACAAAGCTAGATCATCTCTTAGCTTGTCTTTATTCTTCTTGGATCTCATCACTTGTTCACTTAAGTGATCAACTTGTGCTGAGAGCTCTAGGTTTTCTTCCTTCAATCTCCTAATTTCTCTCTTGTTCTTTAACCTTGAACTCTCAAACTTGACTATGTAGTCTTGGAGATCCATCATATCCATATTTCCATTTATGGATTATGATGAAGAGCCATCATCACTTGAGTCAATTTCCTCTTGACTCTCATTCTCTTCTTCATTAGCACTTTTGCTCTTGTGGGAGAAGACAAAGGCTATGAAGTTAGCCATGAGTTCTTCATCATCTGAAGACTCATCTCTCTCATCAGAGTCATCATTTCCACTCCATGTGGCGGCTATCACTCTCCCTTTCTTATTCTTCAAATTTCCACAATCAGGAGCGATATGTCATATGCCACCACACTCATAGCATTGGATCCCTTTCCTTTCATTCTTCTCTTGTCTAGGCTCAAACCTCTTGAAATGAGTCCTTTTCTTCAAGTCTTGGCCCTTGGATCCAAATCCCTTCTTCTCGATCTAGACAAACCTCTTGAACCTTCTCATCAACAAGGCCATGTCTTCATCCGAGTCATCCTTCTCCTCCTCCTTCTCAACTTTGGAGGCTTTCAAAGCAATTCCCTTTTGCTTTTTAAAAGTTATGGAGATAGGACCTTTTCTAGACTCATAAGTTAGAAGTCTCTCAATCACCTCACTCGGCTTCATGTCTTTGTAGGTGCTATTTTCCTCTAAGGCTGTTACCTTGGATTTAAACCTCTCAGGAAGCGATCTCATTATCTTTTGCTTGATCCTTCTATCTGAGTAAGGGTCGCCAAGTTGATGACTTTGGTTTACAATGTCCATCAACTTGATCTCAAAGTCGTTGAAGCACTCATTCTCCTCTATCTTTAGCATCTCGAATTGAGTTTGGAACTTGAAGCTTAGAGTCCTTCACCACTACGGTTCCCTTATGTGCAACCTCTAGGATGTCCCATGCCTCTTTCGCAATCCTAGTATTATGAATAAATTTATATTGATTCTCATCCATTGCACATAGGATGGCATACATTGCCTTCTTATTCCATTTTAATGCCTCAAACTCTTGCGCGTTCCATTGCGCCTTAGGCTTGAATACATCATCTCCTCCACCCGTAGGAGTCATCATCAGTGATGTGTAGCCGTCTTCAACCGCCATCCAAGCGCGGTCATGGATTTGGTATATGTACGACTCCATCTTGCATTTCTAAGAGGCATTATTTAATCCGGTGAGAAGTGGAGGTCTTGTGCTAGAAGCACCTTCGTTGCCACCACCGTTTCCACCCATAGTGTTTATGAATGAATGGAATGAATGCAAATGTATGAATGATCAAAAATCACACAAAATGCAAAACACAACAAAATAAGCGAAGGATCACCTAAGTATATCTAGGAACCCACTATGATACCAACTGAAACAAATTATGGTGTGTTCAATATTAATCTAGATAGGGGGTGACTAGATTTCAATCAATTTTGAAACAAATTAAGGTGTGCCTAATATTAATCTAGAGGGGGTGAATAGATTTTATCCGATTTTACCTAATTTTCATTATTAGTCTAATTGATGAAAATACCCCTAACTAGTCACAATAATATATCAAGTGTATAAAGTGCGGAATTGTAAATGACACAAGATATTTACATGGAAACTCTCATGGGAAAAACCACAGGCTAGTAAGTGTGCCACACTAGAACCTCGAATCCACTAAATGTGATAACAATTACAACCTAATCCCGGTCAATAATCACACACCTTCCTAATCACGGTATGAGTGAACCTAGTCCAATTACTTATGATTTAAGCTACCTAATCCCGGTAGCAACACAAGTCTTACTTCTCAATGAACAGATAAATGTCCTATGTGAATATATGATGATATTCAAAAAGTAAACAAAGCTGGGGAACCTTAGATGCTTATCTAGAATGATAATATAACAATTAATTCATTCATAGATATCAATAGCTAAATAACATGTCAAATAGCCTATCTAATCAAGATTAAACAAAACCGAAAAAGCTATCACAATACAACACTCAATCAATTCATCACAAACAATCTCTATCTTGTATTTAGCATATGATCTAAAAAACATACAAGTGATTAAAGAGATGACTTGTTAAGAAAGATACTAAAATTAGATGAAGTTAGTGAAAGTCTTACCAAGTAAGTTATGATGATGCAAAACCATGCATGGATGCATTCTATGTGGGCATAGATGATGCAATATGAAGTTTGATGCAAAAAGGTTTAACTTTGAGTGATTAAAGGTGAGTTCTTGAGAATTTTTCTCTTGAAATGTGTTCTAAGGGAAAAATATATTTTTTGAAACACTTAAAAACTGACCTAAGATGAAAGAGGCATATATATAGGGTGACTAAATGAAGTGTAGTCATCTTGAAAAAATTACCATGTTTTTGCCTTGGGCGTTCTGTGTAGAGCGATTGTAAAGCGCCTTCTGTAGAGCGCCTGAACAGCACCACAACTCTATTCCTCTCGGGAAAAATATAGGCGCTGTATGTAGAGCGCTTTGAACAGCGACCGTACAGCACCTTCAATTAAAATCACAAAAAAAAAAAAAAAAACAAACAAAAATAAACAAAAAAAAAAGCATCAGGTCTGATACATACAAATCCCAATTCAACCAAGTCTAGGTTGGGCGCTCTGCGTAGAGCGACTGTACAGTGTCTATGCTGAATTTTGCATGATAAATGCCTAAATGACATGGCATTCTAATCCTAAGATGCAATGAACAAGAATATGCAATAAGAGATGTAAATGATCATAAATGAGCACATATAAAAAATACACACAACATATAAAAATACGAATTATGCAAGCGTTATGAGTGTGTGCAACTAATCTCTTCAATTGCAAGTAAGCACATAGAGTTTTACCTTTGGTGTTTATCAACTTGAGGTCTTGATAAGGGCCTTTAAGCTTGATCCTCAATCACCTAAACTACCCTTACAATTCAAACCCCAATTGTGGTTTGTCCACGAAATAAGCCAATCACAATATGGGAATCCTTACAAATTTTACCCAATTTTCGTGATTAGTCAAGTTTACGAATATGTCCATAACTAGTCAATTTAATAGCAAGTGTAAAATGTGCGGAAATATAAAAGACACTTGATATTTACGTGGAAACCTTCAATAAGGAAAAACCACGGGTTGTTATGTGCGCTACACACGAACCTCGAATCCACTAATTGCAATGACGTTTACAACCTAGGTTGACATCAACCTTTCATGGTTTATAACCCACCACTACTACCCATAGGCTTATAAAAATGAACCTAGTCCAATTTGTTTATGGCCTAAGGAACCTTAGCCACAAGTCTTAATTCTCAATAAAGAGATGAAACAACCTAAGTGAGTATTCAAAGATATCCAATTATGCAAATAATGCTAGGTTACACTAGATGCTTATCTAGGATTAATAATAGTCTATATAAACAATACTAGATATTAATTGCTATATGACATGGTATAAAGCATAGCTATGTAAGACATGACAATCTTAGATATAGCTATCAAAATACAACACTCAAACATTCAACACATAATCTCAATCTTGTTTGTAGAAATTACTTTAAGAACATACAAATAATGAATGAGATAAATTGCTAAGTAAGAACACTAATTATGTATGATAATAGTGAACAACTTACCATAATATGTGTGTTGAAGAAGACCCATGCACTAGCACATACTAGATGGCTCTAGATGATGCTTAGATGATGATTGATGCACATGGAAATGAGTTTAGAGGATTAAATAAGCAATCTTTATGCTTTTTCTCTTAAATATCTCTCTTTCTCTTTTAGGGTTCTTGATAATTAAAGAGTGTACTGAAAGAGAGTGACATAATGATGTATTTATAGAGAGCAACAAAAAGGCTAGGAGAAAATACAAGTTTGCCCTCGAAACCGTACAATCAGTGGTTTCATTCGGCGGTTTCAAAACCACCGATCAAACCGCCGAACTGAATCCCGAGAGAATAGGGGATCATTGGTGGTTTCATTCGGCGGTTTCGAAACCACCGATTCAATCGCAGAAATAAACTAAGAGATTAAATCAATCAAGTCTAAACGGCGGTTTTGAACGGTGGTTGGAAACCGCCGATCATAACATCAAAATCAGTCCAGAGACCTCTGGATCCAAACGGCGGTTTCATTCGGTGGTCATGGCCGCCAATCAAACCGCCGATTCACCAAAATTGGTGAAACCAAAAGAGAAGCCAAGGGCATTCTCCGAAGGCGATCCTCGCGCTAACCAAGCACAAAATCGCACATGCGCGGACATTTCCGAACTATGTTCATGACACGAATTACTAGACACACTAACACACAACACAACAATAAGGTGCAAGTGTGATAGGTGACATGGGAAGAGAATGCACACAAAATCAAAGCATACATATGCAATCAAGACAATTGTGTGTATGTGCAACTAAATCTCTTCAAAGAAAACTAAGCACTAGTGATATACCTTTGAAGTGTATATCACCTTGAGGTCTTGAAAGGGCCTTGAGCTTTATGATCAATCATAAGCTACATTTACATTTCAAACCCCAATTGTGGTTTGTCACCGAAATAAGCCAATTAAACTTTGAGGAACTTATAAGAGTTGGCCTTATGCTGCGGTCTCAATGTTGCAGTCTGGCTCAATGGTGGAAACATTGGTTTTGCTTGCCACGGTTGACCTCGAATCACGCTGCGGTTTAGGTTAACGGTGAAGCCGCAGCAACTTTGAATGGCTTCCAATTCTTCACTTTTTAGCTCGTTTTGACTTTCCAATCTTGGCTTTAAGCTCAAACACCATATGTAGGAAATATATACATACACAAGGCTCAACAAACACATTATATATAAAAACATGCTCGAAAACGAGCACAAACGCTAAAATGGGACCTCAATTAGGTACATTTATCGTCCGATTTGTGGAACAAGTAAGTCTTGTATGTTTAGAAGATGGGTTTCTTTGTTGGTCTTAACTCTCTATAACTAGTATAAATAGAACATTGTAATTAAGTTATTTATGTGGAGCAAAAGAACACATGTAACTTTAGAGAGTTGTGAGATCTGGGGAGACCCCGGGGAATATCCGGGGAGGAATCCTGAAATATTAGTGGATCAAGTTAGAGATTCATTGGTGATATTCAGGAGAGACCTAGGGGATATTAGGGGATTCTTGGTGAGGATTTTGTGAGCGTTGTGAGCTGAGAGTCATAATATAAAGCTCGGTTGTGAGCTTGGGGACTTGATAAGGCTATGTGGTTTAGGGTTGAAGTCTGAAAGAGAATTATAGAGCATATGGTTGTAACAATTTATTATATAGTGGAACTTTCTCGATCATCCTAACGACCCGTGGTTTTTTCCCTGATTTAGGGTTTTCCACGTATATCTTGTGTTGTGTGATTGTTTATTTTCTCTCATATTATTCTGCTATAGACGTTAATTACTATCAGTTATGGACAAATATTAGGCATGTCACTTCCGCGTTCATTGGTTCAAAGTACCAACAATGTTTTGTCACAAATTTCACGTAGAGTTGTAATTAAAACGTTTGTGGTAACAATTTCACATTGGTATGATGTGTAACAATAAAGCTGTAGGTTGTAACAACGTTGTCGTAACATGTAACAACTCATTTCATATGAGCTATTATGTAACAAGTTTTATATGAAAAAAAAAATTATAATTAAGATGTATGTGGTAACGATTTAACGTTGTAACAAATTTTATGTGAAATGTAACGATTAAAATATACATTGTAACAAATTTGTTGTAGAATGTAACAACTCATTTTATTTATAAAAAATAAAAAATAAATAAATAAAAACAAACAAACAAACAAACAAACAAAATATTCATACTATGTAACAAATTTTACATATAAAATTGAAAACATATTATTTATGATAACAATTTCACGTTGTATAAAATAATGCTATCTTTTTTTTCTTTTTTTCTTTTTTTGTAAAGAAAAGTAAAACAATATTATTTAAAATTATAATTAAATTATAAATTTATAATGTAAGTTTCTTTGTTTTTATTTAACAATCCATTTTTTTTAGAGTATTAACAAAATCATTTATTTACTTTGTCAAATTATATCCAACATATATATAAGAAAACCATTGAAAAGATTTTAAGTTCTTACTATAATAAAAGACATTAATTTCAAATTTTAATAATATCCATTGGATTTGCTTTCATCCAATCTAATGGTAGTTATTAAATCCAATAACATTATAATCCATATTTGTGATCACGTTGTCAAGGCAAACAAGTGAATGACACCATTTTAGAGCAGAAAAATAAAATATTTCTTCTTTGTTTTAAAATTCTTTTAACCGTATTTTAATTCTTTGGACCCTTTTTCTAAATATATCTATGATTAGACTAGTTGTTCAGGTAAATTTATTATGTTAAAGTGAAATTACAATAATTAATGAATACGAAAAATATATATCAAGATTTTCTTAAATATATATAAATATATATATAT
This sequence comes from Acer negundo, assembly GCA_035582765.1. NCBI lineage: Eukaryota > Viridiplantae > Streptophyta > Magnoliopsida > Sapindales > Sapindaceae > Acer > Acer negundo. The sequence continues at coordinate 39,201,282 of CM069241.1, forward strand.
ATATATAATATAATATAAAATTTTACATTGTCCCCACTAAATATTGTATTTTATTACATTGGTATCTCTACAAAATTTTCTACTTCCGCCCCCTGTAGCTAGTATAAAAGATGGACAGTGACAATAATATCAAGACTTGTAACTAGATTTCTTGACACAAACTTTATTCAAATTCATGATAAAATGACACAAACCAAAATCAAAGCACAGGACTCAACAGTGGCCTTGTGAGTTTGCTTGCACTGTGCCACTTCCTACATGAGGTGAGAACACCACATTTCCAATTCCAAAAAAGCTCCTCCGGTAAGTACTTCAGGTTCACGTTCAAACGCATCGAGGCCAGCACCACCTAGTCGGCCTTCAAGCAGTGCAGCCACCTGCTCAGGCCTCTTCCTATGTTGATCACAACTCCCCGATGAACACAAAGATGACTTCACGATTAACCATGTATGAAAATAGAGTGAAAACAGAACAACAGGCAACAAAATTAATAAGCTTGCAAATCATTTATTCAAACACCTTGATAATTTGGCACAATCCAAAATCAAACCACTGGACTCAACAATGGCTTGTGCGTAAAGTGAGCCTTCAAGTTTCCCAACACAAGGTCAGCCATGGCCTTGCGGGTTTCCACCGTGCCACTTGCTACATGGGGCAACAGCACCACATTTTCAAGGCCAAACAGCTCCTCTGGCACTTCAGGGTCATTTTCGAACTCATCAAGTCCAGCACTGCCTAATCGCCCTTCCACCAATGCAGCCACCAGCTCAGGTTCATCAACAAACAGCCCTCTCCCTACGTTGATCAGAACCCCCTTTGGGCCTAATGCATCAATGACTTCACGACTAACAATATGCCGGGTTTATTCTGTTAAGGAGCAGGCAATTACAAGGATTTAGCAGTTCAAAGCTAACTCAGGAACACTTGGAAAATATTCGTAGTTCAAGTTTGGCTTCTGAGTTCTGGAGTGGTAACTGACAGAGCAGTTGAATGCTTCTGCTCTCTTGGCTATTGCTGTGCCTATCCTTCCCATCCCAAGAATGCCAACTGATTTTTCACTGAACTGATATTAAGGCAAAAAAGAAGTTATTGAAATGGGCAAGAACCCAAAAAGAAGAAAAAGAGTAATAGTTTGATGTTTTTGTTAGAGTTTAAATACTATTATTGGATTCGTGGATTCGTTTTCATGAGCTTAAGCTTCTCGGATTAGTGACCCGTTAACATGATATGGCATCTTGTTAGCAAAGCAAGCTAGAGTAATCATAATCTACTTAAGCTTTAGCTTCAACTCAAAATGGCACACAATCAGACTTTAATTTAACATTTGAACTGCTAATTAGGATCACAAGAAATAAAATTTCTATCAACTTAATTAAATTAAAATAGATCAAGAAACAGAAACCACTGACCTTGGTAGTCAATTTATAATCTCCTTTCTTCCACTTGCCACTCCTCACAAATCTATCACTCTCACATAATCTCCTCAACACTGCCAATATCAAACCCAATAGCCAAATCAGCAACATCATCAGTCAGCACATCAGGAGTGTTGGTAACTCTAACACCCTTTTCTTTACACTTAACCAAGTCGATCTTTTCCATCCCGACACTGCAACTTGAAACAATCTCGATATTAGGCAATGTTTCGATCAGCTCTCCATCCGCCCCAGCTGGAGAGCTACCGAAAACAGCTCGAATGGAGTTTCCTTGAGTGTTGAAGAACTGGTTTCTGTCCTCAAACTGCCATAGCTTGAACACCTTGAAGCTGTTTTCCAGTTTTTGTTCAAGGTAAGGTGATAGTGGACAGACTATCAGTAAACCTATGTTGTTCATGTTGCTGTTTTAGTGAGTGGAGATGAATTGAAGATTGAATTTGATCCAAGAAGAGTTTAATTTTCTTGTTTTCTTGTGTTTTAACATGGTTTTATTGTCTTTTTGTGTGTGTGTGCACTAGTGTTTGTCTCTATTGCCTGTTGAGTCAGCAATGACAGAACATGTTGAATAAAAAATGGAAAGAAAAGACAACATATTTCAATTATCAAGAGTTCATGACATAATATAACTTGTTAATCAATTATTGATCTTTAACTAAAATTAAGAAGCACGAAGTTGCAACCTTATTGAACAACTGGAGTAAGCAGAGGTTTGTTTAGAAAGTGTGCCTCCAAGTTCCCGAGTACAAGGTCACCCATGGATTTGCGAGTTTCCATCGTGCCACTTCCTACATGAGGTGCAAGAACTACATTCTCAAGACACAAGAACTCCTCAGGTACCTCAGGCTCGTGTTCAAACACATCGAGTCCAGCCCCACCTAAACGACCTTCAATCAGAGCAGACACCAGCTCACGTTCATCCACATGAGTGCCCCTTCCAATGTTAACAAGAATACCCTTAGGACCCAATGCATCTATGACTTCACGATTGATGATATGGCGGGTTTCCTCTGTTAAGGAGCATGCAACAACCAGAATTTGACAGTTTGAGGCCAACTCAACAACACTTGGACAGTACTTGTAGTTTAAGTTCGGTTTCTTTGTTCTCGTGCAGTAACTAATTGGACAGCTAAATGCTTCAGCTCTCTTAGCAATTGCCATGCCAATCCTTCCCAATCCAATAATGCCAACTGATTTTCCAGTGAACTAAAAGGAATGAAAAGAAAAAATTACCTATAAATGTGTATGAAACTAATTGGTCAAACGTAATCTGTTACATACTAAAAAACTTTCGATAGCTAAACCTCACTAAATCAACATACAGAACATCAACACTTTAATGTAAAAAGAACCGAAATTGTCGAAACTATCATGTACACACAGTAACTTAATTGATCAAGATAAAATTGAAAACTTTCAGACCGATTGTGTTCAATAGGCAATGCTCTCCAACAGTACAATCAGAACAATTTCAAAAGACACAGACACATAATTATAGAATGATAATCATACGAATTTCGACAAATAATTCATTAAAAGCCAATACAGAGAAGCAACAAGAAAGCAATCACAAACCTTAGTAGTCAACTGATAATCTCCTTCCTTCCATTTCCCACTTCTGACATGCCTATCACAGTCACACAACCTCCTCAACACAGCCAAAATCAACCCAATAGCCAAATCAGCCACTTCATCTGTCAAAACATCAGGAGTGTTAGTAACTCTAATACCCTTCTCTATACACTTTGGCAAGTCAATCTTGTCCAACCCAACACTGCAAGTAGCTACAATCTCAAGCTTAGGCAGAGATTCTATCAGTACAGTGTCTGCACCTACTATCGGGTTTGCCACAACAGCACGTATGATGTCTCTGTGCTCGTTCAGGAACTGGGTCTTGTCTGAAACAGTCCAGAACTTGAAAAGGTTGAATCTTTTTTCAAGTTCTTGTTCGAGGTATGTGTTCTTTGGATAAGTCATCAAGACACCTATTGACTCCATTAGAAGAAGAAAATGATGATGAACACAACTTGGTTTTATAAAGATAAGTGATTGAAGTTGTGTCCTAAATGTTTGAAAAGTTTCAGATTGGTGATAAAATATTTAGGGTTTTATTGAAAACTAACTCCTTTGAAAGGTTCAAGTTGAAATCTAACTTTTTTTTGAAAAACTTGCAAAACTGATTCCTTTGTGATAATATTGCCCTTCTAAATGCATAAAATTACATCCATATCATTGCACTCTAAATCCCTACCCTCTCTTTGAAATCGACCACACCTCTGAAAATTTGAAAACCACGCCAAACTTCTCAAACAGACAAAACCTCATCCCTAATCTCTCTAAAATCGACCCAACTATCGACCGAGCCTTCTTCGACAACGCGGAGGAAACCTGAAGACGACGACGGCACGACTGAACCTTCAAGACGGTGACGGGGCGACTAAACCTTGTTGACGATGACAGCGCGACGAAACCTTGAAGACGACGACGCTTAGTGACCTTGAAGACGCGGCAACTCCGTTTGGCTTGTAGGAAAGTTCAAGAAACCTAAGGTGAATGGAAATTGATTTTCTCTTTAGTTGTGTTGAATTAGAATAAATCCCTAATTTATTCTGTTATTGAAATCCCTAATTTGAATCACCACCCTAATTTTATTTTTGAGTTTAAGAAATCCCTAAATTAACAGAGTTTAGGTTCTCTTGTTCAGTCGAGTGGAAAATAGGATGGAAACGGAGGTGGAAAACAGGATTTGAAACGGAAGATGAAAAAGGACTTGAAACAGAGGATGAATCGAGTGGGAAGGAAAACTCTACTGTCAGCTTAGAAATGCCAGAAGAAATCGAGGATGGATGGTATTGGGATGGCGACCTTAATGCCGCTATAAATCGGATACACATATAAAAGGTATGCAAAAATCACATTTTACATTTTTGCATCAATTGGATGTTAGTAGCTGGAAATTATTATTATTATTATTATTATTATTTTCTGTTTGCTAAATTAACTTGCTTGTTTTGTAGCAAAATTGTTCATAAAAATTTCCGATAATAATGAAAGTGAAATTTGTTTGTAAATACGTTAAGCTAAGATTTTAATTGCAGTCGGAATCAATGCAATAATTCAGAATTCAGTGAATGTGTGGTTTCACACTTTTCTTCTTCTTCTTTCCAATTAATAGCTGTAACCAGAATTCATGTTTTGATCCTCAACATGCCATGCTTTATAATATTCTATAATGCCCGGAATGATGAAGAAGAGTGTGGAAATTCTTCACAGACAAGTCGGAACATTGCATGCAGCTTTAGGTACTGCCATTGTTTTACTTTTTCCTTCGGAAGAGCTTACACGATTTATGTTTCTTGATTTATAGTTAAATGCTGGAGAGCTATAATTTATGGTTCTTCAAACAGTTGAGGGTTTTTGTTTGGTAAGGATCATTGTATTTGCTAGTTGAAGGAATATCTAGTTGCAAAAGAGAAATGAGAAAGAATTAGTTTCTGGGTACATTATATTATTGTGTTTGGGTTCATTAAAATGTTTGGATTTATGAATAAATCTTTGGGTTCATTTCTGTTGTTCCTAACCAATTAAGTTAATGCAATTTAGGATTAAGGCCTAAATCGAGTAAATTGAGTAAATTAAGGCCTAATTTCCCTTCCTTGGTGTGGGAAGGATTCACTGTGTGATGACAAGTGCCTTGTTTAACTAAATGGCACCCACTAATCAACTATTTGCAGATGCTAGTTCTTCAATTTTCTAGAAATACCCTGATAGCCCATGTAAAATTTCCGACTCAATGATGTATGTCCAGTCAATGCTTTTGCTCATCTGGTATAATTATTTGTTCATACATATTGATACAGCCAAATTAGTACAGTCACTGACTTTTTATAAGCGTACTTTTAGTCCATAATCGCTAACTATTCTAGTGAGGCTAGGTTTGGCTATGCTGTTAGCTGAGGCAATGATGCAACTTGCATGATGAGTGTTGCCTGGGAAAAATTTGATATCATAGGACACAAAAAATGTAGATCTTTCATCATGCAATGCTTACTGTTATTGCATTTGTTCTCCTTATTCAGTAAAATACGTGCATTCATTGAAATTTGGCAGAAATAATTAAGTTAATGTAATTTATGTTCTTGGTTGTTGTTTGCTTGGCTGGTGCCTTGCTCTGTTTGTGGGCTGTTTGCCTCTGTTTGTTTGTGGCTTGTTTGCCAGACTGTTGTTAGAAATTCTCAACAGCCGTTGAGAATTCCTAAAGGGTGTTAGGAATTTAAAACGGGTGTTAGGAATTCCCAATGGGTGTTAGGAATTCCTAACTAGACGTTGGGAATTCCTAACACCCGTTGGAAATTCCTAACACCCGTTGGAAATTCCTAACACCCTTTAGGAATTTTCAACGGCTGTTGAGAATTCCTAATAGCCGTTGGGAATTTTTAACTGCTGTTTGGAATTCCTTACTACAGTAACAAATATCACCTTAAATTGCTTATTCGGTTAAAACATTTATACTAATATAAATATTTTATGGTTTTATGTTATGTCTCAGGATAATTAAATGAGAGAAGAGATGGAATTGTTAGTAAAGGCTGCAGAACATTTCCCGGGGAAGATAAACAGCACTTCGTCAACGGCTGTTGTAAAGTGCATTAAGGAAAAGTTGACGGAGGCACAACTATCCCTCTTCCGCACAAGATGCTTTGGGGAACTTCTAGACATGCATGACCTTAAGTTTTCCGGGCAACTGGTACATCATCTCTTACTTAGACAAATACCGTCTCCTAATAAATCTGAGATGTGGTTTGCAATAGGTGGCAAGAGATTGTGGTTTTCTATTCAAGAATTTTGCCTCATCACTGGTTTAGAGTGTGGCCCTGACCCGCCGGTGCTAAGTAAGGAAAAATGGGATGGTAGTGGGAGTTTTCGGTCGTCAATGTTGAATGGGGAAGTGCGATTCAATAATAAAACTTTGGAGGCAATGTTCAAAGCTGCTTCTTCAGATAATGATGAAGACATGGTGAAGTTAGCTTTACTTTAATTTTTGGAGACGATTTTGTTTGGCAAGGATCAGAAAGTCTATATCGGGGCCCAACATGTTGAACTGTTGGAAGATTTAGAAACCTTCAACAAGTAATCGTGGGGTAGAAAGTGTTATGAGACAACTTTGAACTTTCTTCAGAGGGATTTGAGAAAATTGTCTGAAAAGTATCATACAAGCTTGAGAGAGACGGTATCAGGGAAAAAAAGGAAGCGTCAAGCCAATAAGGAAAAGGATTGTATCATACAATATCCATTGCATGGGTTTCCTTATGCATTTCATCTTAAACAATTAAATCCATAACAACAACCTTCATAACAACACTGTCAAACAACTCTTAAATCCTTAAAAAGATGCATATTAAATTTTGTCAACAAGCTTCATAGCAATTAAATCCATAAAAACAAGCATATTAAATTGTGTCAACTGTTTTACACAACACCATCAAACAACAAAAAATTAATACTACATAACCAATGTCCCATGCCATTCAGCCACCTACAAATAAACATGTAAAATTATTATAAACAATAAATTACAGAACATAAAAATCCATAGTTAACAAAGTTAATCATTTCTAAAAATTAAATAGCAATTATCAACAACTGTAAACTATAATATAAAACATGTTTATTATATACCTTAAGGGTTTCCATTTTGATCGGATAAAGGAATTGGTGCCTTACATTTTTGCCTATTGTGTCCTAATCCTCCGCATCTACCACACTTCCGTTGTACAATTTCTTCACCTCGAGATGGTTTACGTTTTTTTGCCAGACTTCCGCAAGGTTTGCGGCCTTTTTGTGGTAGAACAACACGACTTTGTACATCATCGGGAACATCCCACTCTTCGATAGGCCCAACGGGGTAAATGGAACTACCATAAGCTATAGCCAATGTTTCCTTATGGTAATAATGAGAGCAATAGTCATAACATGAAGAATGACGAAGGTTGCAAGCAGCAAGTGCATGTCTACAAGGGAGTTGGTCCAACTAAAATTTTCGGCAAGTACAAGTCTTCTCAATTAAGTTAACAAATCCATTTAAGTATCCGTCAACAACTTTGTGTTCTTATAGATTGATAGGATGCACACGGTAACAACGTGATTTATTACTCCTACGACGTAGCTTTTTTTCGGCCCTCTTTATCATTACAGTATCCGTTTTTACAGCAACTTCACGCCTTTCCCAAAACCACTTTTGTAGTAAACCACTTTTGTAGTAAACCACTTATATGCTCAACTAATTTTGTGATCGGCAGCTCTCGTGCATCCTTTAAAATGCCATTCAAACACTGTGCAATGTTCGTTGTCATTATGCAATATCTTCTTCCGTCAAAGTGACTTCTAGCCCACTTTGTAGGATCTGCCTCATTCAAATATTGTGCAACACTCACATCTATACCCCTTATTTGACGCATAATCTGATTAAACTCAACAACACGATAAACTTTTGAACACTTGTAAAATATATCATGGACTTAAACACCTTTAAATTTTGCCTTCATGTTTTGACCAAGGTGATACATACATATACCATGCAATGAATTAGGGAACACACCTGTAGCTACCTTTGCAATGCTTGTGTTTCGGTCAAAGATAAATACAAGATCATCCATTTCACCAATCAACCCATGTAACTTTGTAAAAAACCAATGCCATGATTGGTCATTTTCTGAATCACCAATACCGAAGGCCAATGGGTAGACTTGGTTATTTCCATCCAAACTTGTTGCAATAAACAGGGTGCCATGATGCTTGCATTTCAAGAAAGTTCCATCAACAGCTACCACTGGACGAATACAACTTTTAAAACCTTCAATAGAAGGTCCTAATGCCATAAAAAAATACTTGAAGCGATTTAAAGCTTCAGTATCAATGAATGTGACTGTCCCTGGATTCTTCATTTCAAGCATGTGACAATATGAAGGAAGAATGGTAAATGAGTCATCTGGTGAACCTCTAGCTAAACCCATGGCGACCTCTCTAGCCCTCCATGCTTTGTTATAACCTAAAGTCATTCCACACTGCTTTTTCATATCCTCAATTATGTCGTTCGGTCTATAAGATTGTGAAGTTCCCTCAAACTTGGATTTTATGCAATGTCCAATCAATTTGCTACTTGCTTTTCTATGATCAAAGTGGAGGGCGTCAAGAGAGCATGTGTGATCGAGCGATATTTTCTTACACGAAATGATTCACAATCCTTAAGCTTTGTTGCACGGACACGCAATTTGCAATCTTCGACAATGCATGACATAACCAACAAAGTTTTGGTGGATTTCTTCACTTTGAACTGAAAATGATTAGCAATTGACAACAATTGCATCTTGAAATGTAACTCTTCCTTACTAGGAAATAAATCACCAACCCCAACTTCTTTAACATTGTTGACTACACTCTCCAAGGATGTGTAACTTCCATGTATTGTTGATGATTTTACCCCAATTCCCTGAGAACTCGCAACCCTTGATCTTCTTGAGGGTACCTTTGAGGTTGATGGCCGACTATTTCTAGCTTCATCATTATTGTCCACCCCAATAGAAAATACATCAACATTTTGAAAGTCATTTGGACTCAATAGACTTTCATGTATATTATCAAGACCAACTCCATTGCCATTATCCGATTCAAAAACATCGGCAATGTCTTCGTTGATAAATTCATTGTCAGGACCTTCTGTGTTTGGAATTATTCTTCTTTTCCGTTCTATAGTAACACATAAAGAGGTTCTTGTATTCACATCGGAATTTTCACACAAGAAAACTTGCACATCATCATCAGTCACAACTTCAAACGGTGCTAAAACCTCAGGTGAATTGAAGATGAATTTCATTTTGATGGAGCACTCGTTTGGATTGGCTTCAACAAGACGAGATACGATGCCATGTAATGACTCATACGACGTTTCCCTTGAAACTGAAATTATTTTAGACATTCCATATTGATATTTGAACTTCTCACCACTGTTAATCCATTCACCGTCGTATAAAACAACAAACCGGACTTTATCCATGCAAGCCACCTTTCAAATGCATAATAAATTTATAATTAAATTCCAAAAAAAATATTCTAGATTCATAGTACATTGAATCTATAAAATATTCTTACTTCCAAACATTATGTGGAAATCAGGATGCCTTCAAAAATTTCCAACAGGTGTTAGGAATTCCCAACGGGCGTTAGGAATTCCCAACAACTGTTAGGAATTCCTAACGCCCGTTAGAAATTCCTAACTTTCGTTAAGAGTTCCTAACACACGTTAGGAATTCCTAACGCCCGTTAAGAATTCCTAACACACGTTAGGAATACCTAACTCCCGTTAGTATTTCCAAACAAACGTTAGGAATTCCAAACATCTGTTATGAATTCCAAACGGCAATTGAGAATTCCTAACGGATGTTGAGATTTCCTAATGATTGTTAGGAATTCCCAACGACTATTAAGAATTCCTAACAGCTGTTGAGAAACAGTGTTGAACACATTCAAAAAAAATAGTTTCAATTGTCTAAATTCAATACTATAATGGAAAATCAACCCAACAACATCAAATTCAACCAAGACCCATGCTCTATTACACTTATGTAAGCTATTTTCACAAAAATAAAGAACTCTAATACACAAATCTAAGTAAATAACACATTTTAACAATAAATAAACTCAAAATTTAGCTTGTAAACTTTAAATTGATCACAACAACTTCAAATTCAAACAAGACCCATGATTTATTATATAAATGTAAACTATTTTCACAAAAATATTACACAAATTCCAGAAAATCGGACATAAAATTCGGATATAAAGTATAAAAGTTCAAAAAAAAAAAAAAAAACTCACCTCAAAGCTTCAATGGAAGGAACCCTTGTGGAGTTGCTCAATGGTAGAGTTGTTTCTTTCTACTTGCTCAATGGTAGAATTGCTTAACTTGTACTTGCAAAGGAAGAGAGAACAAAAGAAAAAAATTTGAAGAGGGAAAAGAATGGGGGTCGGCTGGGAGGAGAGGAAGAAGTGATGAAAATAAGGAAAAAATAGATATATAATGAATAAAAGAGAAAAGTTAGTAAGTAGGGGTAAATGGCACTTACACATGAAAAAAGAGTTAGTTTTGCAAGTTTTTTAAAAATGAGTTAGATTTCAATTTTAGGCTCCCAAATGGGTTATTTTTCAGTAAAACCCATGAATATAAATGTTTCTGTTTTGCTGCTGCCCTGTCAAATTTCGGCAACAGTGGTTGTGGTGTTTCTACCACTTTCGTAGTTTTTTGATGCCATTTTAGGTGTTGTGCGTTTTTCTGGTGTATCTTAGTCTGGAATCAGGTCTTTTGTTTTTTGTTTTGTCCTTTTCGTTTTCTCCTGCTGCTGGTTGTTTTCTGGTGTTTTTTTGGGCTTTATCCGTTTGAATAAAATTGTCATTCCAAAAAAAAAATGTTTCTATTTTGGTGATCAATGGAATTTTGTTGTAGATTTCCAATCCTTGAGCAGTTGTACAACTGAGCATCTGATATGTGTGACTTGAATTATGGCTATGAGCTAGAATTGTACTCGTTCTATGATCAAATGTGGTTGCAAAGATGTAGGCCAAAGGTTTTCGGTTTTCCTTTTTTTTCAAATCTGTGAATAATCATCTTGATTATTCTTAATATATAATAACTAATGTTATAACCGTCATTGAATACTCTATTATACATACTATTATCGGTTGCATATATTACCACCCATAAATTGAGATAATCATAAATTGGTATATGAATTTTCAACTTCTTGTGCAAATTTATAGAGTACAAATTTGTTGTCAAACAATTATTGAGCATGTTTTCATGAAGATGAAATGCTGATTATAGCTTTTCTTTTTGTTTGTTGTTTGGTGCTTGGCCTTATGGCCTTCTGAACTGCATCTTGGTTTCCTAACCGGTGTTAAGAATTCTTGATGTATCTTGGTTTCCTAACTGATGTTAAGAATTCTTGATGTTAGGAATTCCTAACTGATATTAGGAATTCCTAACATCAGTTGGAAATTCCTAACTAGTGTTAGGAATTCCTAACACCAATTAGGAATTCCTAACTGGTGTTAGGAATTCGTAACAGTAGTTGGGAATTCCTAACACCACCAGTTGGGAATTCATAACACCACCAGTTGGGAATTCTCAACTGCTGTTTGGAATACCCAACAGCAGTTTGGAATGCCCAACAGCAGTTTGGAATTCCCAACAGCAGTTTGGAATTCCCAACAGTAGTTAACTCTCAACTATTGTTGGGAATTCCCAACAGGGTTTTGAATTCTGAACTACAGTAACAAATATCACCTTAAATTGCTTATTCGGTTAAAACATGTGTACTTATATTAATATTTTATGGTTTTATGTTATATTTCAGGATAATTAAATGGGAGAAGAGGTGGAATTGTTAGTAAAGGTTGCAGAACATTTCCCGGAGGTGGAATTGGGTCGTGTGTGGCACCTATATATTCATCAACAGTACATAAAACCAATATGGTTTTTTTATATTCTTCATAAAATAAATTTAAAGGGGAAATATTTGGTTGTATTTAGACTTTAGTGGTTGTTATAAAATGTGTTTTTGTTGGTTGGTGCAGAAGTATTTTGTCTGTTAATTTACCAACTGTGCATGCTTCCTGCTTCACAATCCAATTAATGAATCAGAAACAGAAATGTAATAACATAGAATTTCAAGGCTCAAATTGAATTTTAGGATTATAAATACAATGATTGACATGAAGTCATGAACCAAGTCATATATTGGGTATGTAGTACAGTATTTCATGGCTTAAAATTATGTATGAACCAAGCTATAAAATTATTTCATGGCTTAAATTCTTGTATGTAGTAGTATGCTAGGTAATAGTCCACGATAGGATATATATCTTCACACATGTGTATCCATCATATTCATCTACATGTCATGTCACTCAAGGTTCCATAATGCTTAACATTAACTTAATTGCATAATGCTGAATAATAACAGTGTTGGGTTTTAAGTATATTTTTATATTGGGTTTTATCCATCATGCTAGGCAATTCAAGGTTCATCTTCACTATTCGAAAGAAGGTAGTCTTGTATTTGCTTCCTGCGAGTAGAAACATTGAACAGGATTAATGCTCACTATCGATCATAGAAATATATAAAGCTTTAAGGAATAAATGCATAGCAACAAACCGGACTTTATCCATGCAACCCACTTTTCAAATGCATGGGAAATTTATAATTAAATTCCTAAACAAATATTATAAATTCATGGTACATTGAATCTACAAAATATTATGAATCCAAACATTGTATTCAAATCGGAATTTTCACACAAGAAAACTTGCACATTATCATCAGTCACAACTTCAAACGGTGATAAAACCTCAGGTGAATTGAAGATGAATTTCATTTTGATGGAGCACTCGTTTGGATTGGCTTCAACAAGACAAGATACGATATCATGTAATGACTCATACGACGTTTCCCTTGAAACTGAAATTATTTTAGACATTCTATATTGATATTTAAACTTCTTACCACTGTTAATCCATTCACCGCCGTATAAAACAACAAACCGGACTTTATCCATGCAAGCCACCTTTCAAATGCATAAGAAACTTATAATTAAATTCCAAAACAAATATTCTAAATTCATAGTACATTTAATCTACAAAATATTCTTACTTCCAAACATTATGTGGAAATCAGGATGCCTTCAAAAATTTCGAACGGGTGTTAAGAATTCCTAACACCCGTTAGGAATTCCTAACGCCCGTTAAGAATTCCTAACACACGTTAGGAATACCTAACTCCCGTTAGGATTTCCAAACAAACGTTAGGAATTCCAAACACCTGTTATGAATTCCAAACGGCAATTGAGAATTCTAAACATCTGTTACGAATTTCAAACGGCAATTGAGAATTCCTAACAGTGTTATGAAATTCCTAACGGATGTTGAGACTTCCTAACGGTTGTTAGGAATTCTCAACGACTGTTAAGAATTTCTAACAACTGTTGAGAAACAGTGTTGGACACATTAAAAAAAAAGGGTTTTATTGAAAATTAACCCATTTGGGAGACTGAAATTGAAATCTAACCCCTTTTTGAAAAAATTACAAGACTAACTCTTTTGAGGTTGTTAAAAGACAATATTGTCCTTGTAAAATTGAAAATCCCCTATCTAATCCTTCTTCTAATCGACCAAATACTCAAAACACTCTAAATCACTCTAAACCTCTTTCAATTCAAAATCCCTAATTTCTCTCAAAATCCCTCATCTGCGAATCTCTCTCAAATGACCTTCTCATTTTCTCTCTCTGTCTCCTTTTCTCTCTCTCTCTGTCTCCTTCTCTCAAACAACACAGTGGTAGATGTGCAACCATGCTGACGACGACGAAAGCTTGGAGTTGACAACGGCACGACGGGACTATAGCTTGCAGTCGACGACGGCGTGACGGGACGGCAGGTTGAAGTTGACGGTGGCGCGACGAGACAACAGGTGAATGGAGGTTCTTCAATTTTTGATTTTTTTTTTGAATTAGAACCCTAAAATTTTTGTTTAATGTGTGTTGTTTGAATTTTTGTTTACTGTTTTGATTAAAGGATTTCAGTTAATTCTGTCTTTGTTTGGCTTTTTCCCTTCTCTTTTTCTCTTGTTTTTCTGGTTGTAGAGAGGTGTGTGTTCCTCCTCTAGTCCGCTTCCTCTGCCTGACTGGTTTGTGTGTGGTTTTCTGGTATGTGTTGCTGGGTTGGTGGGTTTCTGTTTTGCTGGGTTGTTTTGTTGTCAAAAACGACAGGGGATTGATTTTTCAGTCTTTACTATGTCTCTAGAACTTGAGCAGAAAAAGATTTTGACACAACTCACTTCAGGACAATTTAATTGATAACCCTTGATGAATTGATTTTGACATAGAAATTGATATTGTACGTTTTCGTTTCATGTTATATAGGCTTTATGGAATTGAAAATTAGCAAAAACATTTTGCATTAAAAAAGCACTGAAAGTCATTAATTGCGGGAAAAGAAAAAGATAATTCGATTTCATAGCAATCGTTGAAATGATTCAACGGTTGAAATTTAGCATCCAAATAAAAAAAAAGACGCAAATATGCGTACTGGATTAAGTATTAGAAACTCATTCAGCCTCGCACTGCAGGTGATATATGTATTAAAAAAAAAAACTATTAGAAATTACTCAACTTAATTCAATACTTAAAATTAAGTATAGATCCGAATAGATCTAAGAAAATTCTCATGTACAAAGAAAATAAAACAATATATTTCTTTTCTGGTTGCTGGTGTTGAGTGTCAGCATGCAGCGACATGGTGTTGAGTGTTGTTCGGCCCCTGTCGCAGTTCTTTGATGTTGTTTACTTTAGGTCCTTCTGTTTCCCTTTTATTTTTGAAATTTTAGTATACATTCATTTTGATGTGGTTTATTTGAAGATGATAATAGCTTGAGATATTCTTTGACAGCGGAAAGATAAAGATATATAGCTTTGGACTTACAAAAATTTGTTATACTTCCAAACAAAATCATGACATAAATAATCTACTTTGCTGTTTGCTATTGATTGGCTACATGCTATGATTAGCAATTGACACAATTCTTGGAACATTATATATATAAAATGCATCCATGCATTTTACCATGTGACTGTCTAAGGAGAATGAAACACAGAAGAAATAGATATCATTAATTTTGTAGCTCATTCCTTGATGATATCGCATGAAAGTTACCAATGAAACAAAGCTAATTTGGATTTGGTATATTAATTATCTGATTGAGTCTTTAATTGCATAGAATTATAGAGTGACTTGTGTCTACAATTCATTATTATATATAGGAGTAATTGCACAGCTAGGTCTAGATTTTCATTGTTATTTGAAATATTTTTTTTTGTTGGATCCTGGTTTGATCATTGATATGTATTGGTAGGCTCATCTTGTGTTATCAAATATAGATTTGTGCATCATCAAATTGAAGACCCGGATTTAGAATTAGACCCACATTTTCTACCGTTCATGTAAACACATTAGGTCTTACCAAAACCTGACATGTCAATCTAGCTCTCAGCATTTGTTCTAGTTGTGTTATAGTTATGTAGTTTTATCTTGTGTTCAATTATGTCAATCAATTCTGTCAAGTGTTGAAAAAATTGGTCCCGGTGTAACATAAACTTTGTTAGGAATCAAATTATCATCATTATTGATTAGTTAACATGCCTAGAAGATAAGCTCGGATAGAACTGGTGTGTTGTGCATGTGAACACTTATAGGATATGAAACAAAATGTATGGAGAAATAACTTGAAAAACCACACACATAGCTCTTTTATTTATACCACATGTTCCTTTGCTTTCTTTTATTTTTATTTACTGTTTTGATTAAAATGAGGTGACGGTAACTTCTTATGGGTGTTTTGGCTTTTACTTGACCTTTGTCTGTTTGGGTCATTACTGACTGAAATTTGAAACTATTTTATATCTTTAAATGTGATTGATGTTTAGTTTCTGATCTATAAAGGAAAGGATGTTCATATGCCATAAGTTGAGGCTTATTTTATTGGTTGCCCTTCTGTATATTTTTACTAGGACGGGGATAATTTAAATTGTTGTTATTTGGTGTTGTCTCCCTACAATTGAAGTGGTTGGTTGGTGTCCTTTTCAATTGAGATATACATAAATTGCATCGAGGGGATGAGGTTATGGATTTTATGATTATGATAGGCTAGTTTATTCATGTGATATATTTGTAATAGTTGCTTGTTATTAGTAATGAATTTATTAAGACGGTACAATTTTAATGGCATGTGTTGAGGTTCTTATTCATTGTATTGCTGTTTGCATTAAGCCCATCACCCATGATGATGACGAAGGAGGTTCTTATTCATTGAGCAGATGTCTGATGAGGAAGGAGGTGCAGATGAAGATGACTCTGATGATGACGAAGACGAGGATGACTCTGATGAAGAGACTCCCAAGAAGGTATACATGTGAAAGCTGTATTATGTGTGGTTTTTAGGCCTCAATTTTTCCAAGTCATGGATTCCTGGATGACGCATTGAACTTGTAATTTCCTGCTATAATTTGTTTTATTTTCTGTTGTAAAGGTTGAAGTAGGAAAAAAGAGGCCCAGTGGATTGGCACAAAAACCCCTGTTTCAACTAAGAAAGCAAAAGCCGACACTCCTCAGAATGGTAATTTTCTTGACACAATATTGTATATGCATTTTGATACTTAAATGTTGTTTTTTTTTTCCCCTTTTAATATTTCACTATGCTATATAGTACATTATAATAATTAGCAATATGCAATATCCTTGAATTGTATATTGACTGAAATTATGGGTTTTTTGGTAGATGGTAATAAGGGAGGTCATGTTGCAACTCCTTACCCATCAAAGCAAGGTGACATACAGTAGCTTATATTTAGTTATTCTTTTATTTGCAAGTGGAGGTTATGCATATGTTGTTCTAATTTTAGCATTATGATGTTTGGTTTTCGATATTTGTGGGTTCAAAGTTCCTGAAATCATAACAAGTGTATTGATTGGTGTTTTTACAATGTGATTAATTGTTATGATTGTGTGGGGTGTTGGTGATGACAGCAATGTTTGAGTGTTTTTGTGTTTGGTAATTTTGGCTTAATGATGTTTGATTGCTGGTGTTTTTGTCATCTCATTGTTATGGTTGAGTTCCTATATTGTTGGGTTTAGTAATGTTTGAATGTTTGGATGTTTGGATTGGATTTTGTAGTGGTTGTGTACTCTTAGGTTTGATATTCTGTACTGTATTTTGGTTTCCTAACTGGTGTTAGGAATTCCCAACGGGTGTTAGGATAGAAATTCCCAACTGGTGTTAGGAATTCCCAACGAGTGTTAGGAATTCCCAACACCCATCCCAACCGTTAGGAATTCCCAACGGGTGTTAGGAATTCCCAACACTCGTCGTTGGGAATTCCTAACACCCATTGAGATTTTTCAATCAATGTCTCGATTATATATATGTTATGTTTTTACATTTCCTTGATTATATGATAATTAATTACTTTGTCTTTGTTAATTTTTTTTAGGTGTTGAAGAAATTGAGATAGATAGAGCAACTGATAAGGTGACTGTGAAAGGGGAAAAAGCTGATCCGGTCAAAATTATTGAGAGAGTTCAAAAAAGATATAGCAGAAATGTCGAACTTCTTCATCCAAAAAAAAAAGTTGTAGAGAAAAAATGTCATCCATATTTACTAGATCACTGTCAAATCTTTAGTGATGAAAATGTTAATTCTTGTTTCATTATGTAAAAATAATTCCACAGCATAGTTAATTTAGGGTTTTAGGGATAGGAGATGGACATGTACGACTTGAACCACAATCTCAATTAGTGGTGTAAGTATGAGGAACATATCAACACGGTCAATAAAAATGTCATCCATATTTACTAGATCTAAAATACCTACCATAAACTATACAAATTTCAGTTTTTTAGTAATTATATTAATAAATTTATTTGGAAAATTTGAATTAGCTAGCTGTAATGTAATTTACTCTCATGGAAATGGAAACCCATTTGTGAAGACTATCTGGGAAAGTTCAAATGAATGACTCTTATTAAATCTGTTTTGACACCATGTTGTTCAAACAAAGGATCCAAGAATATTGCAAGTTAATTATTTGAAGATAAGGTTTTCCATTACAACTACTGTTTTTGGAATAATCAATACATACATGATATATACAACTAACCACTCTCTTACTATCTAGAGCTCTATAACGCGTAGAGATCCTATTACACCGCCGATGACTGCCTGGTTTTGCTGCTATTGCTGGTGTTGGTGCTGATTTTGTTGGGTTTTTTGTCCCGAGAGTTTCGCCGCCATATAAAACAACAAACCGGACTTTATCCATGCAACCCACCTTTAAAATTCATAAGAAATTTATAATTAAATTCCTAAACAAATATTATAAATTCATGGTACATTGAATCTACAAAATATTATGAATCCAAACATTTGTTTGGAAATTCCCAACAGGCGTTAGGAATTCCTAACATGCGTTTGGAATTCCCAACAGTAGTTAGGAATTCCCAACAGACGTTAGGAATTCCCAACAGGTGTTAGGAATTCCTAACGGCGGTTAAGAATTCTCAACTCCTGTTGGGAATTCCTAACGGATGTTGGGAATTCCTAACGGATGTTGAGAATTTCCAAACAGTGCTGGATACATTCCAAAAAAATAGTTTCAATTGTTTATATTCAATACTATAATGTAAAATCAACCACAACAACATCAAATTCAACCAAGACCCATGCTCTATTACATTCATGTAAGATATTTTCACAAACATAATGAACCCTAATACACAAATTTAAGTAAATAACACATTTTACAAAGAAATAAACTAACAATTCAGGTTGTGAAGTTTAAATTGACCACAACAACATCAAATTCAACCAAGACTCATGCTCTATTACATCCATGTAAGCTATTTTTACAAAAATAAAAAACTCTAATACACAAATCTAAGTAAATAAGACATTTTCACAAGAAATAAACTCA
The DNA here is from genome assembly GCA_035582765.1 of Acer negundo. Classification (NCBI taxonomy): domain Eukaryota; kingdom Viridiplantae; phylum Streptophyta; class Magnoliopsida; order Sapindales; family Sapindaceae; genus Acer; species Acer negundo. The sequence continues at coordinate 39,220,288 of CM069241.1, forward strand.
AAATTTGAGGATAAACTTTAAATTGATCACAACAACATCAAATTCAATCAAGACTCATGTTTTATTATGTAAATGTAAACTATTTTCATAAAAATATTACACAAATTCAAGTAAATCGGAATTTCGAAGTGTAAAAGTTCAAAAAAAAAAAAAATCACCTCAAAGCTTCAATGGAAGGAACTCTTGTGGAGTTGCTCAATGGTGGAGTTACTTGTTTCTACTTGCTCAATGGTGGAGTTGCTTAGTTTGTACTTGCAAAGGAAGAGAGAGCAAAAGAAAAAAAAAAAATTGGAGAGGAAGAAGTGAGAGTCGCTGGTGTGTGGTGGTGAGGAGAGGAAGAAGTGAAGAAAATAAGGAAATAATAGGTATAGAATGAGTTAAAGAGAAAAGTTAGTAAGTAAGGGTAAAATGGTACTTACGCATGAAAAAAGAGTTAGTTTTGCAAGTTTTTCAAAAATGAGTTAAATTTCAATTCCAACCTCCCAAAGGGGTTAGTTTTCAATAAAACCCTAAAAAAAATAGTTTCAATTGTCTATACTCAATACTATAATGGAAAATCAACCACAACAACATCAAATTCAACCAAGACCCATGCTCTATTACACTCATGTAAGCTATTTTCACAAAAATAAAGAACCCTAATACACAAATCTAAGTAAATAACACATTTTAACAATAAATAAACTCAAAATTTAGCTTGTGAACTTTAAATTGACCACAACAACATCAAATTCAACCAAGACCCATGCTCTATTACACTCATGTAAGCTATTTTCACAATATTAAAGAACTCTAATACACAAATCTAAGTAAATAACACATTTTAACAATAAATAAACTCAAAATTTAGCTTTTGAACTTTAAATTGATCACAACAACTTCAAATTCAAACAAGACCTATAATTTATTATATAAATGTAAACTATTTTCACAAAAATATTACACAAATTCCAGAAAATCGGACATAAAATTCGGATATAAAGTATAAAAGTTCAAAAAAAAAAAAAAAACTCACCTCAAAGCTTCAATGGAAGGAACCCTTGTGGAGTTGCTCAATGGTAGAGTTGTTTCTTTCTACTTGCTCAATGGTAGAATTGCTTAACTTGTACTTGCAAAGGAAGAGAGAACAAAAGAAAAAAATTTAAAGAGGGAAAAGAATGAGGGTCGGCTGCGAGGAGAGGAAGAAGTGATGAAAATAAGGAAAAAATAGATATAAAATGAATAAAAGAGAAAAGTTAGTAAGTAGAAGTAAAATGGTACTTACGCATGAAAAAATAGTTAGTTTTGCAAGTTTTTCAAAAATGAGTTAGATTTCAATTTTAGGCTCACAAATGGGTTATTTTTCAATAAAACCATTTATTGTTATGTATTGTCTTCCATGAACATGATACAATATCATCTCTCTCTTTTTCCTTTTTAAAATGGAAAAGAATACAATTTGAAAACAATTATTAGATTCATTTTTGCCGGCTTAAGCTTCTGAGATTAATGGTTCATAACCATGATATTGCATCATATGTTAGCGAATAAGCAATCTACAGTAATCATAATATACTCAAGCTTTAGCCTGGTCTAATTATTGGCCTCGAATTTCTGTCTATCCAAGGCGGGCAAGGCCAAACCAATGTAAAATTTCAAGCTCAATACAATTAGACTAGAGATAGTTAAGCTTAGGCTTATTCGCTAGAGATCTTGGAAGATCCTGCCCGAGGATGGTTTTATTGAGGCGTTCAAGGTTGGGATATGGATCTCCGAACGCAGCCTTCCAATCAGATGAATGCTGGGTGTGCTCGGATTGTATGGTGAGGAAATTCTTGTACTCGCTGGTAAGATGATCCCAAACGTAGCAGCCTGGCTGACCAGTTGGTGCAAGGTAGTTTGACATATAGTTAAGCACAATAAATCAGAAACATCATCAGTCAGCGCATCAGGAGTGTTGGTAACTCTAACACCCTTTTCTTTACACTTAACCAAGTCGATCTTGTCCAACCCGACACTGCAACTTGAAACGATCTCGAGATTGGCAATGTTTCGATATGATCTGCATCCGCCCCAGCTGCAGAGCTACCGACAACAGCTCGAATGGAGTTGCCATGAGTGTTGAAGAACTGGTTTCTGTCCTCAAACTGCCATATCTTGAACACTTTGAAGCTGTTTTCCAGTTCTTGTTCAAAGTAAGGTGATAGTGGGCAGGAAATAAGTAAACCTATGTTGTTCATGTTGCTGTTTTAGTGAGTGGAGATGAATTGACTATTGAAGTTGATCCAAGAAGAGTTTAATTTTCTTGTTTTCATTTTGTTTTGCATAGTTTTATTTGTGTTAGTGTTTGTCTCTATTGTCAGTTGAGTCAGCAATGAGAGAACATGTTGAACAGAAAATGGAAAGAAAAGACAACATTTTTCAATTATCAAGAGTTCAATTATTGATCTTTAACTAAATTAAGAAGCATAAAGTTGCAACCTTATTGAACTCACTACTTCATTACACAATCAAACAACTGGAGTAAGCAGAGGTTTGTTTAGAAAGTGTGCCTCCAAGTTCCCGAGTACAAGGTCACTCATGGCTTTTCGAGTTTCCATCGTGCCACTTCCTACATGAGGTGTAAAAACCACATTCTCAAGACGCGATAACTCCTTAGGTACTTCAGGCTCGTGTTCAAACACATCGAGTCCAGCCCCACCTAAACGGCCTTCAACCAATGCAGACACCAGCTCACGTTCATCCACATGAGTCCCCCTTCCAATGTTACTCAGGACCCAATGCATCAATGACTTCACGATTGATGATATGTCGGGTTTCCTCTGTTAAGGGGCACCCAACAACCAGAATTTGACAGTTTGAGGCCAACTCAACAACACTTGGACAGTACTTGTAGTTCAAGTTCGGTTTCTTTGTTCTCGTGTAGTAACTAATTGGGCAGCTAAATGCTTCAGCTCTCTTAGCAATTACCATGCCAATCCTTCCCAACCCAATAATGCCAACTGATTTTCCAGAGAACTAAAAAAAAAAATACAAAAGCAGAAACTTGTTATAAGAAGTAAAAAGAAAGGAAATGAAAGTGAGTGACAATACAAATGAAGACACAAAACTCATTGGTGGTAGAGTCATTAAGCTTGAAGAAACTATCATAAATCATATGACAATGAATGGAAAAAAAACAACAAAAAAAAAAAAAAATTACCTACTAAAAAATTTTTGAGCCGATTCAATCATAAATTACCTACGATATGGCGACTCAAATTGAAACATTGTTAGACTGAACGAACACTCATTATCATTGAGCCACATTGGACGGACACTAAATTATGTGTTTTAACATTTACTTTATAACATATCTGTCAATCTATTCAAGCAGTGTAAAGATGGACCACAAGGAGCATACTCCTGAATCAAAAATGGTAACATACAGAAGATCAACACATTAATGTAAAAAGGAACCGAAAATGTCGAAACTATCATGCACTCACACTAACTTGATTGATCAAGATAAAATTGAATAACTTTCAGACCGGTTGAATTCGATAGGTAAAAGAAAGGCAATGCAATGCTCTCCAATAGTACAATCAGAGCAATATCAAAAGACACAAACACATAATTATAGAATGATGATCAAACAAATTTCGAAAAATAATTCATGAAAAGCCAATTGAGAAGCAACATGAAAGCAAGCACAAACCTTAGTAGTCAACTGATATTCTCCTTCCTTCCATTTCCCACTTCTGACATGCCTATCAGAGTCACACAACCTCCTCAAGACTGCCAAAATCAACCCAATAGCCAAATCAGCCACTTCCTCGGTCAAAACATCAGGAGTGTTAGTAACACTAATGCCCTTCTCTATACACTTTGGCAAGTCAATCTTGTCCAACCCCACACTGCAAGTAGCCACAATCTCAAGCTTAGGCAGAGATTCTATCAGTGCAGCGTCTGCACCTACAATGGAGTTTCCAACAACAGCACGTATGATGTCTCTGTGATCTTTCAGGAACTGGGTCCTGTCTGAAACAGTCCAGAACTTGAAAAGGTTGAATCTTTTTTCCAGTTCTTGTTCTAGGTATGTGCTCTTTGGATAAGTCACCAAGACACCTATTGTCCATTAGAGGAAGAAAATGATGATGAACACAGCTTGGTTTTGTAAAGATAATTGATTGAAGTTGTTGTGTGTCCTAAATGTTTGAAAAGTTTCAGATTGGTGATATAATATTTATGGCCTTATAGATTGTTCTCCGGTTACCTCCGGGACTCATAAAAGCAGCAGGGCAGGCAGTACCTACATACATGATGAGCACTTTCACTTTCCAGTTCTAGCAAGGTGTGTATGCTTAAGAGTGACTATATTAGCAGACTGTATGTACACTCCTCTCATTAGCATACCCTATTAAAAATTTTAAAAAAACTCTAGTCTGTAAGTAAGCATTACTTAATAACAAAAATACCCTTTCTTTTTTTCTTTTGTATTGTATTTTTTAATGACACCCCACCCACACCTGTTTTGTTGTCTAATTAATTTTATTATTATTTTAAATTTTGTTATTTTATTTCTTGTTTTTCAAAAAATTAATTTCTAGCTCTTAAATATAGAAATTGTTGTTAATTGTCTAACTTGACAACCTCTCCAAATAAGTATTTTCCCCGCTACTAGGAGCCGAAACTGAGGTGGAATCCGACCTCTAAAGAACCCGGTCCTTCCAAGATCCAGTCCCTATAGCACCAAAACTCCAAGAAAACCTTGGCTCGGACCAATACCCGACTTTCGGAAGTATCAAGCCCACATGGTAGGACCCGACCCAACTAGAGCGCGATTCTCTCACCGAGCACCAATCGCCACCAATGCCTTAGCCAGACCCCTTAAGTCCTCAAGGAACATTCTAAAAATTCAAGCTCACTTTCCAAGCATCGGGCCACAATTAGGGCTGATGTTAGCCCTAAAGCAAGGTTGTTTGAAACAAAAGGAAACCAGGGCAGCTTGCATCAAGTAGTTGGGCAATTAATGCTAGAACAGCAAACATGAAGAGGGAAATATAAGGAACTAATGAGCGAGATCCTCTCTCAGCCGTGCCTCACCAACGATTAGATCTCTTCCCAATTAAGCTCTACCTAATGTCAAACACCCCATTCATGAAGAACGAAGCTGCAATTTTCGGCAAAAAGGATGCAGAAGGTCTTTTAGCAAAGAAAGGAAAGTTTGGTGAAGAGCATTTGACAGGTGCACCACGATAGCCGCTAACGCTGTCTTCTGCTGGGCGAAATAGTGAAAGTGATAGGTCTCACTAACTAGAAGCATATCCAACCAATCAGGACGATGCAATTCGCCACCAAAGCTCCACGTTAACGCCACTGAAACCCATAAAACACTGTAGGGCATAAGTGGAGCACTCACAGCCCTCCGGATCGTGTGTTACCAATAGACCCGATACATGGGAATGGTAGGGATTCCCTAGCCGCTCTCTAGCCTAATAATCAAAACCCTTACCTACCCACTAAAGCTCCAGATCAGCGGGGAGATACAGGTGGAGCAATCATGGCCTTCAAAGCAAGCCACATGTATGCCTGATTCAAAAGAATGGTAAGGATCGAGCAAAGCCTTTTCCCGCCTAAGGGGATGGCCCTCACCTATCCACACTAGGTCTCCTTATAAATACCACAACTCAACATGAGTAAAGGGATCCCCTTTTTTCAAGAGAACCCCCTTAAAAAATGAAGTCCTAGTGCAAGAAAGAAGAGACTACTTAGCTATTACCCTCATACGATCACCCTCATCTTAATCATTCTACTTGGCTACTACCCTCCTACAATCATCTCCACCTTGGTTATACTACTATGCTACTACACTCCAACACATCCCTACCATTTATCTGTTTATAGTTAAAACCACATCAAGAACTGTAAGCCCATGGGGAAATCTATGGTGTAACTTACCACGAACAATTAATAAAACATATTGCACTTGATTATTCCCTTCTATCACTACAGGACCGGTCCTGATACACTAGTGTCAGTCCTGAAAAGTCGCACCAAAGCAAGACTCGGTACTATCCCCATCCTTTGTAGTCCCACCAGGTCCTGGTTCTTAACCGGATCAAGGACCACATCCCAGCCATGATAGTGCGAATCACATCAGCCCTATACCTGACCCAATCCAACCATGAAGCACCCGTACTTTGTGGTCAACTAGTGTCCCGAAAGTCATACTTGATTTTTCTAATAACATAAATTATACCAAAATGAGTTGAGTTTTGAGCTAATTTTATTTACAATCGGTATACAAAAATTATAAAAAGAAGATGATGCAACATATATATATATATATATCCACATGAGTGATTGGGTGGTTCATATTATAATATAGAAATTCGTCAAATATATAATGAAGGTGAAAAAGAATAAAAAGAATCATTTTTTAAGCTTTATAAATAATAATAATAATAATAATAATAATAATAATAATAATAATAATAATAATAATAAGGCAATTGCCTAGAAAATATATATCTACAGTGTGTGTGCAGTGCAAGGAACTTAAAATCGATAGATATACCGAAATATCCACCGATATATCTGTATTTTGGATGGACCAATATCGAAACAGGCAAATATCCAATATCCTGTAGAATATCCGACCAATTTTGAAATATCCGTAAAAATCTCTCGATATTCCCGAAATTCTTGAAATTTCACGAATTTCACTCCGAAAGTCCATGGATATTTTGCATATTATTAAAATAATTTTTTTTAATCCTAAACAATTAAATTTTTGTTAAAATAATTTAGATTGAAAATTATTTTAGAAGAAGCATTAAAAAATTTATAAATATTTTCAACATAATAGTCAATAGTAAAATTATTGAGGACTTGAAGTAAAATTAGATAAATAACCAAAGAGTAGACGAGTAAAATATGTAAAATTTTATAAAAGCAATCTAGAAAAAAAAAAAAATTTTGTTTGTGACTCAAATGTGTAAAACTAATTCCAAATAATATTAAATATGTACCAATCAATTTATAAATATGTAGAATTGATTTTTTTGGAACTTTGTGCCGACATTCCAAATAAAAAAATCTCAAAATTATTTGTACAAAACGTGTAAAAACCAACAATTGTTTCTTTTGAGTAGAGAATATAAAGAAACTCAATTATTTTTATCAAAAAATAAAATAAAAAATAAATAAGAACACAATTATTTGGTATGGCCCGTATAGTAGAGAATCATAATGATAGAATTTTGAAAAATAGTATGGTAGAGAATAATAATGAATGCCTAAGCCAAATAGTATGGCAGAGAATAATAATAAATGCCTATGCCAAATAGAAACAAAATGAATGCATATGTATCATGTATTCTTTATTCATTGCAGCGAATATAAATAAATGCAAGAACGAAAATCTCCTTTAATCATTTATCTATTAGTTCACTTCATCTATAAAATAATATTCACTCTTCTTTTTCAAGTTTTCATCATACATAACTACACTTTACATAGCAAATTTTATATTACAAGTTTATCTCAAATTCTCAATATCTTTATCAAATAATCAAGTACATAAATGTTTACTTTGATAATTTTTTTTTTTATAAAAAATAATGATATTATAATTGTATGCAAATTTTAAATGTTATGTGGCATTATTTCTAAAACTCATTAGAATTTTCATATTTATAAATTGATTGGTACAAAATTTAATTTTGTTTTGATAGGGAATTATAATGCATAAAATTTCTAGTACTAAAAGTGATCCAGCATGGGAGTATTACAGAACAATACCGAATAATAAAAATGGTACTACGGGCTCATTTGGCACACCGTATTGGATTGTATTGGACTGTGTTGAATTGTATTGTATTGTACTGTACTGTACTGTATTGCATTGTATTATCATTAATACAAATCTGTGTTTAGTGATGCAATGTATTATATCGTATTAAGTTATTTGTATGACTTTATTGAAGTTTTTTTATATTAAAAAATATTATATTTTAAAAAAAAAATAGTTAATAATTAATTTAAAATAGTCTTACCATGAATAAATCAATAAATATTTTTATATAAAAAATCAATAAATATTAAGTTTAACTGAATTTTTTTAATAAATAATATATATAATATTTCCTGTATAATTTTGAAATTATAAAAAAATATGTTAACAACATAACACATATTTCAACAATATTTCATATTTATTGAAAAAAAAAAGTGTTTTTTTCTAATATAATACAACATAATACCACCAAATATAATGTATTAACTAATACGGTGTTTGCTGTATTAGACAATTAAAATGTACTAAAATAGATACAATACAGTGTTTGCACCAAACACTGTATTGTATTAATTTAGTATATTTTAATTACCTAATACAATACAATGTGGCGAAACAAACGGGGCATGTATGCACATTTTGCAGTCACACAATGCAAAATGCAGGAATTATCTAATTTAAATTTCATTTAACCGGTAATGAGTTGTATAAAAATGTAAAAGTATGCTCAAATGTGCCATTGGAAGTTAAATTTCAAAGATCTCAATTGCAAAAAAAATAATAAAACTATAAAATAAAAAATAAAAAAATAAAAAAATAAATAAAATAAAAAACTGTAAGGGAGATTGAACAAATTCAACAAGAATTGAGGGGAAATTTCTTTGATATAGAAGAGGAAAAAGATATCTATCATTATCCTGAAGGTATGCTTCCTGATGAACAAGATGATTATCGTTTGGCAATAGATGCATCAAAAGCATCTTAATGGCAAAGAGAACAAGAAGCAAGAATCTTTGGAGGGAGGTCAAAGAAAGGAGAGGGTTTAGGAGCCGGTGGCAGTAGCCAACCACCACAACAAGTACATCGCACTCAAAGTGGACGAGATCCACGTTATAAACTTCCAGTCGCACCTTTAATGTACAAATCATCAGGTGCAAAGCAAAAGAATATTAAATATATGTTCAATGGGTGTAGCATTAGAGAAAAAATAGGGAGGCTAGTATCGAAGTTTTTTATTTATGATAATGTGCTCCCACATAAAGCCAGCTCTCATCATTTTAAGAACATGATTATTGGTACTCAAGAATCAGGTATTATTTTTTTAAAATAATAATGTTTTTGAAAATTTTGATTTGTTTTTATTTTTCATTTCAAAATTAAATTTAACATGCATGTGAATATAGGTGTCGGAGCTCAACCACCATCAGCATATGAAATTAGGCATAAGTACTTAGAGATTGAGTACAAAGAAAAGAAAAAGTATGTTGATAACTTAAAAATTAAATGGGAGAAATATGGCTGCACCATAATGTGTGATGGGTGGACGGGACCAGCAAGATTGTTGATAATTAATTTTATGGTGTATTGTAAGGGTCACACAATTTTCCTAAAATCTGTTGATGCAACTAGTGGTGTCAAAATGTGCCGGGCCTGAAGGGCTCGGCACGTCCAACCCGCCCGAAATGGGGGCCGTTCTTGGCACGGCCTACTTGTTATGGGGGCCAGGCCAGGCACGGCACCCATAACGGCCCGAGCCGGATCAAAGAGTCCCAGCCTGTCGGGCCGGCCCGATCCAACCCTCCGGATCGGCAGGCCAGGCCCGCCAGGCCGAGCCAATAATTTTTTATTTTTTTTACCGTTGTTTGGCTAATTTTTTATTGTTTTTTTTTTAAATGTTACCGTTGCTAACGACATAAGCTGACGTCAGCAATAGTAACATTTTTAAAAAAATAATAATAAATTACAATTTAACCCCTCATTTCTTCTATTTTATATTTTTACCCATATTTCAAATTTTTTTATAAATACCCTCACCCATTCATATTTCCCTACACTCTCTCAATCTCTCATTCTTACTCTCTCTCTCTATCTCTCTACTCTCTACTCTCTACTCTCTACTCTCTACTCTCTCTCTCTCTCTCTCTCTCTCTAATCTCTAATCTCTACACTACTATTCTAAATTTCTAATACTATATTCTATATTACTAATATTATTCTCTAATCTCTCCACCAAAGCTTAAAGGTATGTTTTTTCTTTAAATGTTATTAATTTATTTTATGTTTTAGTTTTTAAATATATTTATTCTTAGCTATTAATTTTGATATTTATTCTTATATATATCATGTATATATTAGTTAATATTTGTAATAATTGTAATAAGTTTTAATAACTAATATTTTAATCTTAGAAATTACAATCTTAGATTTTAGTAAATTTATCATTTTATGAATTTATGTCTAGTAATTAATTTTAATATTTGTAAATTTTAATTTATGCTTAGTAATCTTAGTATATTTTGTTTAGTTAGTAAATTGATGATTTTATGTTTAGTAATATTTTTATGATAGTTATGATTAAATGATCTGTAATTAATTTAAATATTTTTATGTTTAGTAATGAATTTAAATATATGTATGCTTAGTGTATTTATGAATTATGATAAATGATTAGTAATGAATTTAAATATTTTTATGCTTATATTTATGATTAAATGATTAGTAATGAATTTAAATATATGTATGCTTAGTATATTTATGATTAAATGACTAGTAATGAATTTAAATATTTTTATGCTTAGTAATGAATTTAAATATATATATATGCTTAGTGTATTTATGAATTATGATTAAATGATTAGTAATGAATTTAAATATTTTTATGCTTATATTTATGATTAAATGATTAGTAATGAATTTAAATATATGTATGCTTACTTGCTTAGTATATTTATGATTAAATGATTAGTAATGAATTTAAATATTTTTATGCTTATATTTATGATTAAATGATTAGTAATGAATTTAAATATATGTATGTTTAGTATATTTATGATTAAATGACTAATAATGAAATATTTTTATGCTTAGTAATGAATTTAAATATATATATGTATGCTTAGTGTATTTATGATTAAATGTTTAGTTTTTATTTTTTAATGACTAATGACTAATGAGTTAATATTTGTATTGTAGGAAATGAATCATAATCATCCTCAATTTCTGGACGATCTTAACATGGAGAACGATTATTTTGACCTTTCCGGGGCGATGGAAACGATAGAGGGACCTTCTGCTTCCGGCGCAACACCGACATCACATGCTCCCAAACCTAAAAAGCACACATCAAACGTGTGGCAGTGTTTTGACATAGTACCGAAGACTATACCAAACGGTAAAGTCACGGACAAAGCTCAATGTAAGTTTTGTCCTAAGCACTATGTGACTTCTATGGGGGGGAGAAATGCATGCCTACACATGGACAGGTAGACACTACAACCCAGACACAACTACAACGGCACCCAGACAGGTCCGTTACAACATGGCATTACGACCCCGTAGTTGCTAGAGAGTCCATGGCACATTACATTGCATGTACTGATCAACCTATTAATTTCGGTGACAATGTTTTTTATGAAGAATTTATTCAAACTGCATACAACCCCCAATTTAAATCTGTTTCTAGAGGCACTACTAGGAACGATTTGATAAAATGTTTTCAAACCAAACGAGATGAGTTGAAGGTTGAATTATAGCATCTAACTGTCTCTATTGCATTAACTTCTGATATTTGGAGCGCATGTTCCAAACAGGACTATTTAACTATCACAGGACATTATTTAGACTCTGATTGGAATTTACAAAAAAAATTATTGGTTTTCGTCCTATGGAATCTGCACATACCGCATCAAATATTTTTGATGTCATTAAGTCTGTTTTAGAAACTTTTGAAATAACTGATCGCATCATTTCTATTACATTAGATAATGCATCTGCAAATACTAGCTCTATTCCGTTGTTTTTTAAAGAAAAAAAAAATATCCTGAAACATGGGGGTTATTTCTTCCATCAACGGTGTGCATGTCTTATCATCAATTTAGTTGTAAAGTCTGGTATGAAAGTAGTAAGCGATCGTATAGATCGCATCAGAGAAGCCCTTGCTTGGATCAGTAGTTCCAATCCAAGATTGGCTGAATTCAGTAGATACTGTAAAACCTACGGTCTACGACCCCGAAGATTCTTAACAGATATGCCGGTAAGGTGGAACTCTACTTACTTAATGCTTTTAAATTGTTTAGAGTATGATACACCTATTTCAGGTTTTTATAACATCAAAATGTCCTAAGTTGGCCGTCCAACACTGACCTTAGATGATTGGCATGTGGCAAAGACCTTTGTTCAATTTTTAAAGGTTTTTTATGATTCCACTGTAACTTTTTCTGAGGTCTATTACCTCACATCTTCCTTGGCAGTCCATCAGATTATGGAAATGGCTGAATTGTTAAACAATTATAAGGAAGATGATATCTTAGGCCCTGCAGTTGTTGCCATGGAAACCAAGTTTAAAAAATACTGGTCTACAATTCCTTTCCTTTATGCTTTAGGTCTTATAATAGATCATAGAGTTAAATTATCTGGTTTAGAAACATTGCTAGATTATCTTGGTGATTATTTGAGCATAGATTATTCTGCAAATGTTTCTGATATTCGAACCAAGTTGTTCGAAGTTTTTAGTATTTATGAGTGCAGGTATGGCGGTGTTGACGAACAACCATCAGCAGAACCAGACACACTCCCAAATCAGACAAGTTGGAACATTCTAAAACGCCGAAAAAAAGTAAGCTCATCAAGTTCTTCTTCTTCACGACCTCCCGCAACTTCCGGTGCCGAACTGAAAAGCTACCTTAAAGCTCAATTCGATGACAGATTTGAAAGAGAGAAGGGATTTCAACTGCTGGTATGGTGGAAGACTTATAGCTATAAATATCCGGTCCTATCACACCTAGCACGTGACGTACTGGTTATCCCTGTCTCCACTGTTTCATCAGAACAGGTATTCAGCACGACTGGAAGAATTGTTGAAGAAAAAAGAACTTGTTTGACTCCAGAGATGGTAGAGGTATTGGCATGCATTCGGGATTGGGAGCGTGCTCGAAAGAGGTTGCAAAATGAAACGGTAGACGAACAATTTATTCAAAATTTCAGTAATTTATATGTCGAAGAGAGTTCTGGCAGTAACCAAATATATATTATACTTGTATATTAACTTGTTTAGTTGATTGCACTCTTTTTCCCTTACCAAGTTTTTATCCCTCTGGGTTTTTCTTAGTAAGGTTTTTAATGAGGCAATCATGTAATTATGTAAATATCTAATACTGAGTCACTGAGACTCCGAGATAAATAAATAATTCTTCATTTCATATTTTCATAATTTCATCTATTTTTATTTTCTTTAATCTTTTAGCTTCATTTCATGTTTTCATAATTTAAATCTATTTTTATTTTCTTTAATCTTTTAGCTTTAATTTCATCTACTTTTATTAATCCTTAATCTTTTCATTTCTATTTTTTTTATTAAACTAAAATAATAAATAAGATAGACAGATTACAATTAAAATTACATAATTTAAATTGTTTAAACAATATTATAATATACTTATAACTTACAAGTTACAGGAATACAAATTGTAAGAATACAAGTTGTATTTGTATAATTGAATTAAATTAAAAAATAAATAAATAAGTGTGGTCTGCATGCCAAACAGGCATGGCCCGCCCCATAGCACGTGCTAACGGCACGTGCTGGGCCCTTAATTTTTGAAAACAGGCCGGCCCGGCCCGACACGTCAACTTGATGTGCCGTGCCAGGCCGAGCCGTTTCAAAAACAGGCCCTTTTGGCACGGCACAAATAGTTCGGGCCAGCCCACATTGACACCACTAGATGCAACCAACTAAATTAAAGATCATCAGTATATTTATGGATTGGTCAGATATGTGGTGAAAGAGGTCAATGAGAAGAACGTTGTGCAAATTGTCACAAACAATGGCTCTGCATTTGTGAAAGCAAGTAAAAAATTGATGAAAAAACATTCCTTGTTTTAGACTTCTTGTGCAGCGCATTGTATAGATTTGATTTTTGAGGATATTGGAAAAAAGGACATTGTTGCAAGTGTCATTCATGATGCTAGAGCTGTGACAAACTTTATATATAATCATGGATGGTTAATATCGCAAATGATAGAGGTTTGTAATGGGGAGATAGTGTGGCATGGTGGAACTCGATTTGCAATCAATCATATTGCCCTTGATAGTCTTTTGAAGAAAAAAAAACAAATTTGAAACAATTATTTATCAGTGATGCATGGGCTGCAAATCGATTGAGTCGAACAGTAAATGGAAAAATAATAGAACGGCGTATTTTAAATTCATAGTTTTGGGATAATGTGGCTTATGTAGTTAGAATATATGAGCCACTGTACCAGGTTCTAAGATTGGTTGATACAGAAGTTGTACCCACTATGCCTATCGTGTATGAGTTAATGCATATGATGAAAGTTGCTGTAAAACAACAAAGAGGGAGTAAATGGGTTATAAACATTATACAAGACCAGTGAGATAAAATGTTTAATCACCCACTATATGCTGCACGTAAATTTAATTTTGGATTGTTTGTCATTCATAATTAAAATTTAGTATAGTATTTATACTAAAATTATTATTTTTTTCCTTCTAGCTTACTATTTGAACCCAAAGTACCAATATAGAGAAAATATTGGGGATAATTCAGATCTTCTGAGAGCCGTACACAATGTTTATGCACAATTAGACACTGAAGCTGCAGGAATTGCTAATTTTGGAAATAAGGTAAAAATTTACAATTTACAACCAATTTTTTAATTCCAATATTATAAATTTTTTGCATGTGAGTATTGTGTCATATTAATATATATTATATACATATATTGATCTCATGAATATAGTTCATATACTTTAAGGATGAAAAGAAAAGTTTTGGTGAACGAGCAGCCAAATGCAACCAGAAGCCAAATGCAACCAGGTGTATAACTTTTATTACAAAAATTTACATACTAATAATAAATAATAATACCATTGAAATAATATTCATACTTATAATACTTAATAATTTTTATTACAACTAATTGGTTGGTAATGTATGGAAATTGTGTTCCATCAATGAGTGCAATAGCAATTCGCATACTGTCACAAACATCATCATCTTCTACATGTGAAAGAAATTGGTTCACATTTGCTTTAATCCACACAAAACAAAGGAACTGTCTTGTCTATTTTAAGCTTGAATAATTTTTTTATTGTTATTATAATATGAAGTTGAAACATGGGGATATGGCAGTTGAAAATGATAAAGTAAATGAAACTAATTTTATGGATCTACTTCAAGTAGCTACTAAAGCAGTAGACAATAATGAGAATCCTATTTTTGACTGGGTTAGACATGCCTCATTGGATGATGACAATGGAAATCATGATCACATATTGCTTCTCATGCTCGAGACATGGGAATAAATATTGAACAAGTGATTAGAGAAGAAGTTGGTGTAGATCATAGAGTTATTGTTACCAGCTCTAACGTTGACCAACATACCTTTTATGGAAATAGTAGAGGAAATAATGATGGAGATGATGGGGATGGTGGGGATGAGGCAAGAGGTTGGGATTCTAGTACAGGAGGTTGGAATGTTGGTGTAACAAGTTGGGATGTTCGTGTTGGAGGTTGGGATGCTAGTGTAACAGGTTGGAATGTTAGTGCGGCGGGTTGGGATGCTCATGTAGGTAATTTTGATCAAAATCGTGGTAGACAACATGGAGGAACAAGTTAAATTGATGAAGATTCTTTGAATATGACTATTTCCTTAATGAGTATAGACACAGAAAATAGTTCTTTGTGTGATTCGCAGACAATGTCAGGTTCCCATGTACGATATTATGGTAGTTATGGTGGCTGCAATATATTTGATTATCCTTCTCCACAAATGTCATATGTAATACCTATGCATGCAGATCAACAATATCTACAAAGTTGAGTAAATCCAAACTACCCAATTCATGGATCAGTTAGAAGAGATCAAGCAACATACGTGTGGCATATTAATAACTACATTGAAAACTATGCAAGCATGTTTTCTTGGGAAAATTATTTTTCAAATTAAGATAGAAATGTATCTTATGTATTTGAACCAACAAGGAATTCATTTTGGTTTTAAATTTCAGACACGCAATGTATTATTATATATGAATTATGATTTATGATAGAATCTTGGAAGTGTGGAAATATATATATTTTTTAATGATAATTTTGTTTATTAAATATTTAATCTCTTTATATTGTATATAATATTGTAAAAGTGAAATAAAATATTATTCTATTAAATACTCAATTTTAAATATACAGACTTTATCTGTGTTATAATTTATAATAAACTCATAACTATGCTAATTTATCGTTGAAATATGATTCGTTTGATGTATATACTTATTTAAGCTTGTCTTAAAATTTCACAAAAAAAAAATCTAACTTTAGATGTAAATATCCATCATTTTTTTTTTTTTTTTACAAAATATTCACCGATATCGATAATATCCCCGAAATATCCATAAATTTAGAATTTTGATATTGATACCAATACTGATATTTTATTTCTCGGTGCAATGTGCCCTGTAAATGGCAATACACATACTAAGCAAGCTATGTAGTTTCGGTATGTATGTCACTGTATGTGTTGCCACTGCTTGTGCATATAGAAAAAATACAAAAGGGGAAGATGCAGAGAAAAGTCAATATAAAACTTTTCTCTATTCTTTATTAGAGTAGTGTGAGTTACTATATTGTGAATTAAGAAGACTTTTCAAGTTCGAGATTGTCTTCCGACTAGTATTACAACCGATAAACGATTCCAATTCATATTTGAAAATAGTATGTAGAAGATAAGTTAGGATTTGAACAAAAATAGAAAGGACTTTAGGATATAAGAAACCGATTAATAATTTTTTAGTGTACTTACAAACTATTTACTCTTTTTAATCATTTTAATCAAGGATAATATAGAATTTTTAAAAAGAAACTAATTCGGGATCAAGGATAATATAGGATTTTTAAAAAGAAATTAATTCAGGTGTGCATACAATTTTTTAAAGGGTGCAAGTATCGCAACTTTATGCCTAAAGGGTGTTGGGGCCTTAGATTTAAGGATTTGGGTTTATTCCTCTTTTTGCAAAACAAACTTGGAGGTCGATAAAGAATCCAAACTCTATTGCCTTTAAGGTTTTTAAAGCAAAATATTTCCGTAGGGAAGATTTTCTCCAAAGTCAATCTTAAACCGGAAGCTCTCATACCTGGAGAAGTATACTTTGGGGAAGGGACCTTCTAGTCAGGGCCCAAGGGGCTGCGATGGAGAGTGGGAAACGAGAAACGAATCAAGGCTTTTAAAGATCCTTGGCTCCCTCGACCAAGTACGTTTAAACCAATATCCAGTGATCCTTTTGAAGATATCAGAGTTGGGTGGTTTTTGGACAGAGACAGTCACATGTGGGATGACTAGAAGTTGAACCAATTTATTCTAGAGTTTGACAGAGAGGTGATTCTATCCATTCCAGTGAGTATTAGAGATAGTGAGGATTCAATTATCTAGCACAAAGACAAGAAGGGGTCTTACTCAGTGAAAAGTGGGTATAGGCCGGGTGGCTGCAGGGGAAAAAATCAGGGAGGAGTGTTCCAACTCTGCCTGAGCCTATAAATGGTGGATGACATTGAGATACAGGGGCCTCTGGTTTTGGTTATGTTAAGATAAATTCTGATGTGGCAGTAAAGGCTAGTATGGACTATATAGGTACTGGTGTGGCTATAAGAGATTCCACAGGAAAGGTGTTGGTGGCTGTTTCGAAATCGATGAGAGGATTTTATACTGCAGAATTAGGGGAGCTTTTAGCGGTTCGGGAGGGTTTGATTCTGGCAAAATAGCATGGGTTCTCAAAGATAACAAAGCTTCTATAGGTGATGCTGGTTTTGTTCTTGAAGATGTGAAGGCTGTGTGTGTCGAGGTCCAAGTTTCTGAATGTCATGCTATTCCTCGTTCAGGGAAGAGAAAAGAAGTTATAAATCTAGGGTCTAAAATTCTTAATTCAAAGTTTTGCCACATGTCACGTTATAATCGGAAAACAAATTATGAATCAAATTGTTTTGGCTTTATGCGTGGCACAATTACACCATTGGCTGTGAGACGGACCCATGGAAGATTTTCTACGATGTACCAAATTACATTTGGCAAAAATATAAAAATTAGTTTATAACAAGTTATTTTGGTTTTAAATTTTGAATCCCCCACGGAGCCCCATTCTCATCTAGGGATACAAAGTCCTCCAAAAACGGGTATGGAGATGGGGTCGTGAATTTCATCCCAAAATCTAAATGGGGAGCAAGAGTCTTCCATCCCCTTATTCCCATTTGACCAATTGACATCTATACTTGATCATATTTGAATTTATAAATTTTAGTGTGTTTGTATTTGGACTCAAGCCACCGGCAAAGCCGTTGGTTTTACAAAAGGGGGATTTGACTAGAGATAGTTAAATACGTTTAGCCTAGAGATAGTTAAGCTTAGGCTTATTGGTATAAACATCACTCCACACACTATACTGTCAATAGATTCAATAAATGCTGCATCAGCCCCAACTGCGGCGCTACAAACAACCGCTTGAATGGAACTGGAGTTGCCACAAGAGTGTTGAAACTGCCATGACTTGAACACCCTGAAGCTCTTTTCCAGGCCATCAAGACACCTACATTGTCCAGATTCTTATTCTTGTTTTTGTTTTAGTGAGAGTTGGTTTAAGAGGAGTCCGTATCCAGCGGCAGAAGACGTTATGCGTTTTCTTGCCTAAGTATAAAATGTATCTTATTCATCAAATTCAAGACATACTTTACTAAGTTCTTGAAACAATAATCATGCTGTAGGCAGCAGCAACATGAAGCCTCCAAATCAATACAGAACTCATACTTCAACACACAATTAAACCACTTGAGTGAGCAGAGGTTTGCTCAAAAAGTGTGCCTCCAAATTCCCAAGTACAAGGTCAGCCATGGCTGTGCGAGTTTCCACGGTGCCACTTCCTACATGAGGCGTAAGGACTACATTCTCAAGGCCAAAGAGCTCTTCGGGTACCTCAGGCTCGTTTTCAAACACATCGAGTCCAGCCCCACCTAAACGGCCTTCAACCAGTGCAGGCACCAGCTCGCGTTCATCCACATGAGGTCCCCTTCCGATGTTGATGAGAACACCCTTTGGACCCAATGCATCAATGACTTCACGATTGATGATATGGCGGGTTTGCTCTGTTAATGGGCATGCAACAATC
Source organism: Acer negundo (assembly GCA_035582765.1). NCBI lineage: Eukaryota > Viridiplantae > Streptophyta > Magnoliopsida > Sapindales > Sapindaceae > Acer > Acer negundo. The sequence continues at coordinate 39,239,436 of CM069241.1, forward strand.
AGAATTTGACAGTTTGAGGCCAACTCAACGACACTTGGATAATAGGTGTAGTTTACGTCTGATTTCTTTATTCTTGTGTAGTAACTAATTGGGCAGCTAAATGCTTCAGCTCGTTTAGCAATTGCCAAGCCAATCCTTCCCAAACCAATAATACCAACTGATTTTCCAGTGAACTGAAAGGAATTCAAAAGCAAAAACTTGTTATGAGAAGTGGAAGAAAGGAAATGGAAGTGGTGAAACAAAATGAAGACACAGAACTTATGGATAGTCATCAAGAGCAACAATTCAATGCAAGAAACCGTCATGAATCATAAAATTACCAACAGAGGAGTATGAAACTGTACCGGTATTTTTAATGTCAGTCAAACTAATTAGGCACATGACAAAAACTTTTAATAGCCTATAACTCATTAAATTATATATGTTATAACATTTCCTTTCTCATTACCAATTCTATCAATCATGACAAGCACAGTACAAAGATGTATTGCAAATGAACTTTACGGAAAAAAACATACTCCGAAGAAAAAATGGAAACAGAATATTAGGAAAGGGAGGGAATGACCTTAATGGCTCATCAGCAACCTAACTGCTCTGAAACTGATGATCAAGATTCAAGAATAGGGTTTAATATGCAGCAAGTCATAGCATAGATTGTTTGAACCAGAATATTTCACAAATGTAATAAGTAATAACGACAACTATATGCCATGACAATAAACCAGCTTTGCAACACTGTAGCTATTACTTCTGGACTAATAAGTATGCAATAAATAAATAAATAAGCCACATTTACATCTACGCTCACAGTTTGTGAATCAGCAGATATTATGATGAGAGAACAATTGCTTAACTTACACTGAATGCATACTATCCCAAAGTACACAAATAGACGACAGGCTGTTTCTTCTTACTAACAACATTAACAAAACACCACAACCAATGGCATCTTAGCTACAAATAAATTATAATAGATGCAGTTAAAGAGTGCGTTGTGAACTTCAATTAGAACAATATAAATATAAAAGAAATGTGACAGTTTCTCTCACACGCACACAGAGAATACAAAGAGAAAGAGAAACAACAATCTCAAGTACAAGCACATTCTATCGACAGCAGCCTCTTTTGAGATATTTGTTTTGCAATGGAACTATAGTCTTTTGCTTTCTCCAGACCTACATTTACTTCCATACACAAAGATCCTAAAAAGAAGATAAGAATAACAAAGGGACAATGTCCGAAACAAAGCCTTAACAACCACAAAAACAGAGCCTAATCAAACTATAAAGCTCAACAGTCAACACCCAAGTCAATCCCATAATATTCTTTTACTTTTATTTTGGGTAAAACCATGAAAGTAACCAAATTATTCCTCAGTTTGCCTATATCATTATTTCCTACACTTCAGTCCTGGACACATACTCTCTAGAGCCCACAGTGTGATTCAACTGAGGGAAACTCAACCTTACGGACACTAAGTACAATATCTGAGTGCAGGAATGAGGTGTGAGAGTAGTCCCTCTAGCTTGAAATGACAACGTTACTGAATTAGAAACTAAATCTTCACTTATAACACAAAATAAATCCATATTTAACATGAAATCAACTTTTGTACCACTTATTTTCACTACAAGTCTACAAATTGAGGTAATTATATACCGTTTTCGTATCTCAATTTCTCATATTCTCTACTATTTAGACAAATTTACTACACCTCCATATGTTTTTACAACCACCACCGACAACAAAAACATACTAATACCAACAATCAGTCTATTTCTACAAATAATTCATGACCATCCACAACAGAATTCAACAGCAGCAACAACAACAAAGAAAGCACAAACCTTGGTAGCAAAAACTTGTTATGACTTATGAGAATTGGAAGAAAGGAAATGGAAGTGGTAAAACAAAATAAAGACACAGAACTCAAGGATAGTCATCAAGAGCAACTCAATGCAAGAAACCATCATGAATCATAAAATTACCAACAGAGTATGATTCTGAAACTGTACCGGTTTTTTTTTTTCAAGTCAGTCAAACTATGTAGTCACATAATAAGAACTTTCGATAGTTTATATGTTACAAAATTTTCATTTGCATTTCCATTTCTAACAGTCATGACAAGCACAGTATAAAGATGTATCGCAAAAAAACTTCAAGAAAAATAACATACTCAGAAGAAAAATGGAAACAGAATATTGGGAAAGGGAGGGAACGACCCTAATGGCTCATCAGCAACCTAAGTGCTCTGAAACTGATGATAAAGAGAAGGCTAACATGTATATAAAGTTATAAACCCCCCTAATCATCTTTAGAATTCTTTAATTTGCAGCAAGTGATATCATAGAAGTTCTGTTCTTTGAACCAGAATATTTCACAAATGTAATAATGACAACTATATACCACTTGATAGATATATACATGTCATGATTTTAAAGGTACTATATGTAGCATGTTAGGCTCATCCAGCAATAAACCAGCTCTGCAACCCTATAGGCTATAGCTATTACTTCTGGACTAACAAGAACGTAATACATAAATAAATACACCACATTTACAACTATGCTCACAGTTTGTGAATCATTAGATATTATGATGAGAGATCAATTGTTTAACTTGCACTGAATGCATACTATCCCAAAGTATACAAAAAGACAACAATTTCTTCTTACTAATAATATTTGTAACTCATTACTTTTTATAGGTAAATCAACGGCACTGCACCCCAATAGTACAATCAGAAGATTTCAAGAAACAAACAGACACATTGAACAAAACACCACAACCAATAGCATCTTAGCTACAAATAAATTATAATAGATGCAGTTAAAGAGTGAATTGAGAACTTCAATTAGAACAATATAAATATAAAGCAAAAAAGAAATGTGACAGTCTCACTAACACACATAGAAGAGAGAGAAACAACAATCACAAGTACAAGCACATTCCATCGACAGCAGCCTCGTTCGAGATATTTGTTTTGCATAGGAACTATAGTCTATTCAGCTTACTGTGAGTAGAGACAAATACAGTAATACACAAAGATTTTGCTTTCTCCAGGCCTACATTTACTTCCATAATACGCAGAGATCCGAAAAAGGAAATAAGAAAAAAAAAAAAAAGGACAATGTCCGAAACAAAGCCTTAACAACCACAAAAACAGAGCCCAATCACAATATAGAGTTCAACCTTTTTTCACTCATCACCCAACTCAATCCCATTATATTCTTTCACTTTTTCTGGGTATAACCATGACAGTGATCAAATTATTTCTCAGTTTTCCTATATCATTATTTTCTACACTGCGATCATTCAACCAAGGGGATCTCAACCTTTCTGCCACTAAGTACAATATCTGAGTCAGGAATGCGGTGTGAGATTAGACCTCTAGCTTAAAATGACAACATTACTGAATAGAAACTAAATCCTCACTGATAACACAACAAAAATCCGTACTTAACATGAAATCAACTCTTTTACCAATTAATTTCACAACAAGTCTACGAAAGGAGGTAATTATATACCGTTTTCATATCGCAATTTTTCATATTCTCTACTAATTAGTCAAATTCACTACACCTCTATATGTTTTTACAACCACCAACAACAACAAAAACATACCAATACCAACAATCAGTCTATTTCTACAAACAATTCATAAAAACCCACAACAGAAATTCAACAACAACAAAGAAAGCACAAACCTTGGTAGTCAACTTATAGTCTCCTTTTTTCCACTTGCCACTCCTGACATACCTATCACTCTCACACAACCTCCTCAGCACCGCCAGAATCAGCCCGATTGCCAAATCAGCCACGTCTTCGGTCAACACATCAGGAGTGTTGGTGACTCTGATACCCTTCTCTCTACACTTGGCCAAATCAATCTTGTCCAGTCCCACACTGAAGCTCGACACAATCTCCAAATTGGGCAGGTTATCGATCAGCTCGCCATCGGCTCCCGCCGTGGCGTTTCCGACGACGGCACGGATGGTGTTGCGGTGGGTGTCGAGGAAAAGGGCCTTTTCCGGGAAGTCCCAGAACTTGAAGAGGGTGAAGCGCTTCTCGAGTTCTTGTTCGAGGTATGTGTTCATTGGACAAGCCATCAATACACCGATGGACTCCATCGTCTTTTTGAAATCCAAAGTCTATTGAAATGGGTTTTTTTAAGAGGTTCGAATGTTTGATGGGTGTTTGGCTAGATTTTGCAGAGGTTGTGTCAGTGAAGCTTTGTTTGGATGTTTTTGTTGTGTTGTGTGTTGTGTTGTGTTATCCGATATATTTGGAAAGATTGGGCTTGGTGGACTCTGAACCTGTGCAAACAAAGAGATATTCGGTTGTTTTAAACGACGTCGTTTTATTTCAATGCATGTATTGACTATTGATTTGATTGCCTTGGATGAAAATATTATATTAAATTGTTGCATTTTTTAGATCAATTTTGTAATATAATAATAATAGAGATTTTCTTTCTTTCTGTAATCTTCAAAGTGGTAGTTTTTTCCTCCGTTTGAGACACTTTGATTGGAGACCCCAGCCCTTATTCGCTTTTTCCTTCTATGTAATGGTTGTCTTTTATTATAAAAAATATATATATTGTAGAATTTGTGAGAAATAAAATTGTGGAAGTTTTAGAGTTGGTTAACTCCATATATGCATCGATAGAACTTATTTGTTTATTTATTTTAACTTTTTTAAAAATTCCATATAGGTCCCCTACAGTCCTACTACTCCTATAATACAAAAAGAGATATATTTAATACATGACTTCTTCTTTTTTTGTACGAGGGAAGGATGTTGGAAGAGAGAAGGTTGGAGGGAGAAAAGAGGGGAGAGGAGGAGAGGAGGGAGGAGATCACCCTCTGGACCCACCATATTGGATCTCTCTAATGATGGATGGATCACAATGGATGGAGAGTGATAGGGGATAAAAACAAAAATGTCTTCCATTTTTATACTATCCTTTAATTTTTTAAAAGGCAATATAATAATTTTATAAATTATATATCAATTCATCCGTCCAACCTTCTTTTCAATACCAAACAACATGGAGAATATATGTTATTCTCTCTATCTCTTTTAGTCTCTCTCTCAATTCATCCATCTATCTTACTCTCCCCCCCTCCTACTAAACCTAGTGTTACACTAAATGCAGAAAGAAAGATACACATTGTTAGCAATTGTTAATTATACAAAACTAAGGATTAAATTATATCAACTTAATTTTGTGACTTGAACATTCATTCATTAATAAGGTTTTAATCTAAACTCTAAAAGTTGCTAACGTCCTACCATTTTACATTTTCAAAAATTTTTAATCATTGGAGAATACAAAACATGATTTCCAAATTAATTATACAAATGAAATCGCGTAAATCATTTCCATCTTTATCAAAGATTATTTAATTGATTGTTTACAATCTAAACAAGATAATATTATATATATATATATATATATTTTTTTTTTTTTGTTTTTTTTTTTTTTATTATTCTTAGAGCATCTCCAATTTTACAATGAACTGTGAAAAAATTATATAGGATAAATAGAAATTATTAGTTATTGCTAGCTACTCAATGACAAGTTGATGTGGCAAAAATAATTATAGACACAGTCAAGTTGAATATCTACTTTAAAGGTTTTGTTAAACAACTATTGTGTTAGATGAGTTATTAATAAATTATATTTTCAATAGAAACATTGAAGATAGATTTTTTTTTTACTTGGTTGTCTATCAAATATAATTCTATGCCACGTAGAAGCAAATTTCTCAATATTGTTGACATGTCAACAATTATTGAAATGCAATTCATTTTTACATTGAAGATACTCTTAGTGTCCGTTTAGAAGAGGTTCTTTATTGGTTAAAAGAGTTTTTTTTAATTAAAAAGGCTCTTTAAAAAAATAATTGTGTCGTTTGATTATCACTCAGTAGGGCTTTTAGATGATTAAAAAAATTGTTTTACATCTACTTAGAGAAACTCAAATTTAAGACTTGTCCAAGTAGATCTTTTTAAACTTTTTTAATTACACTAAAATGTCTAATATAACCCCGTCACTTAAAATAGTTTGAACATTTTGGTAATCCTACCATTTAAAAAAGCTTTTTTTAATTGACAATCAACCGACCAACAACTTCTCATTAAAAGTTCTATTTGTAAAATGTCTACTTTCAAAAATCTACTTGAAGAAGCTCTTCCAAACAGAGTCGTTCCTATATTTATTATTAGTTCAATATTATTAAAGATAATGTTTAGATACTAACCCCACCAATGGGGTGATGGCACGTGACTCATTTTGGAAGAATGCATACAGATAAATATAAAAAATGAAAGAAAAATGCCACAAACCAACACCCCATTGGTGAGTGGTATCTTATATACCGATCAGTCAGTACCCAAACATTATCCTATTATTTATACTATTCGACACCAATATTATTAATACTAATTGATATTTATCACAGTATTTAAATATGATTTTATAAGGTCCATTTATAATATCAATAAAATTAAATAATTTTTGGTTCAAACAAATTAAATTAAATAATTTTGAAATAATTATACTTTAATCTTGGGATCTATATCCACTCCTCACTTTAATTGTCTTCACCTTATCTTCACTTCCATAATGCATTGATATGTGTCTAATATAATAAATCAATTATTTGAATTATTTCATTGCATTTGAACTTATGATGCTTGTTGCCCTTTTTCAGCTCTAAAAGATACACTTCCATGACAAATAAAAAACCATTAAATATGTTAATAAATGCTTAGATTTTTATTTATTTATTTAAGGCTTATTAATTTTTGTACTTTGATTGAGTGGATACATTAAATATTACGAGATAATCAATTTCCATTATTTTTCTTCCCAAATAAGGTGTCAATGCCAAATATCTCCACGGGAGGATTTATAGCTGTTTTTTGTTCATACATTCGTAGGAGTATCTTTAGTAGTATAGGTAAATTTGAATCCTTAAAAGTTGTCATCTCAGCATTTGAGTTCACAATGATACATTTTATTTAAATTAAAAATCTACTTCTGCCATATTTTTTGTCAGTGCTCCTACTCATTTTTATTTTATAAACATTTAGCATTTATATAGATCTCATACCTCAAGATATCTCAGTTACTAAATATTTTGCCCTAAAATCAATCATTGACTGTTGTTATAGAATCATAATAAAATTTTCTTTTATTCTATTATTAACCAGTCAGGGTAATATATATATATATATATATAAAAGAAAAGAGAAGGTATATAATATAAGTATTGATCCATTGGTAATTAAAAGATGAATTTTACCTTATTGAAATTCTTAGTGTCAAAACAATAATAAAATACATAGACAATTAGAGAAAAAAATAGAGGAAAAAATAAACCCAACAGATGAGAGTAAAAGAATAAAATTACAACATCTGTTATTTTTGGTTAAGTTTGCATTTGATGATTAAAAGTCAATCTTTAAATTTTATTATTAAAGAGGCAATTTGATTATTGATTAAAGCTATTACTAAATTTTAATGACTCTATTAGACTGTGTTTTTTTTTATAAATAATCAAATTTTGATTACTCTTATACCGTTAAGAATGCCATTAAAGATGTTCTTAATCTATGAACAATTGCCCGATGAAACGATGTTATATATATATATATCAATGACACTTGCTATACCAAAAAAATCAAGCAAACATTTTTATTCGATTTCTAATAAAATCATCATAACTATGTACAAATTAAACTATAATATATACGTTCATAAATTGTACTACTGGTATCAATATAACATTTATCTTGTTAATTAAAGACTCTCAACTAACGATTTAAACAAGAATTTCAAATCTAAATTGAGTTCAAATGATCAATTAAGTAATATCCATCCAAACCAATAATGATGAGTTGCTAATTAAGTAAGGGAAAAATGGTAGTTGGACAATGCATGGTTGTCTTGCCTCTTTTTTTGCTGCCCTTTGACTTCCCAAATCAAACACCAACCATCCAAATTATCACATCATTTTTTTCAACCCAAATTTGTATTTTCGTTTTCAACACACACAAAAAAATATAATAATAATTAAAATTGCTTATTGATTATTGATTGTTGGGAAAATTGCACAAACATCCCATGAATCTAATCAATATTTCACTCCACTGCAACTTTTGTTAAAATTATACATACTTTCTCTGCTTTTCGTTGACTAAATGTTAATTGACAGTTTGACTAACCATAAAATTTAAAATATCTAAATTACCCTTAAATTAATTATTTTATTATAATAATTATTATTTTGAGATTTTATTATAATAAAATTAATTAACTAACAATTATTTTTAGTTAATTGATAGTTCTTGTTTTTGATCATTTTTTTTTTAAATTAAAAGACTTGTACGTACTTCATTTCAATTTTCCATTAATATGTCTCTAGTCTCTATAGTCCTCCCATTAATTTTTTTAAAACAATTAAAAAAATGTTATTTATTTTCAATTTCAATTTTTCTTAAAATTGTTAGTTAATTAATTTTATTATAATAAAATCTCAAAAATAATAATTATTATAATAAAACAATTAATTCAAGGGTAATTTAGACATTTTAAATTTTATGGTTAGTCAAACTGTCAATTAACATTTAATCAACGAAAAGTAGGGAAAGAATGTGCAATTTTGACAAAAATTGCAGCCGAGAACAATATCAATTAAACTCATGGGATGTTTGATCAATTTTCCCTTGATTATTCACCAAATTTTTTTCCCAACTCACTATCTCAAACATGCACCCCACGTTCCTCCAACAAAGCACAAAAAAGGATAACCTTCCAAACAATCGTCAATCCATCAAGGAGCTTCTCTCTCTCTCTCTCTCTCTCTCTCTCTCTCTCTCTCTCTCTCTCTCTCTCTCTCTCTCTCTCTCTCTCTCTTTTTGAAAACAATAACAAAATAAAAAAAAAATCACATTTTAGAGATATCCTTTCATTTGCAGGAGGGGTTTTCTCTCCCCCCCACTCTTTCCTTTCTTAACCTTTCCCTCTTGCAAATTAAAAATATATATTTTTTCATTGATTCTCTCCTATTTTTTCTGTGCATTTTCCTTGTTTATTTGATCCTCATTTTGTTTAGAAAAAAAAAAAAAAAAAACAAATGGTTCGTGCAATGGAACAAGAACAAGAAACTTACAAGTCAAGATTGTTTAATTTTAGAGGCATGAATGAGGGTACTGCAACTGCAGGGAGGCATGCAAAGAGTTTTAGCGTTGAGATTGCTAGTAAGTTGGAAGATGCTTCTTCTTCCGAAGATGACTTGCTCAATAATCAACTTGTCAAGCCTCAAAGTAGTGGTGGCTTGATGGGTATTTTCGGTCGAAACGATAGGGCTCTCAAGGCAAAACAAAAGGAAGAAGCCGCTACTAAGCAAAAGGAAGAAGCCGCTTCTAGGCATAAGGAAGATTCTGTTTCCCAGCAAAAGGAAGAATCTGCCGCGGCTGCAGCTGCCGCTGCTGCTGCTGCTGTCGCTGCCACCGAATGCATAGAGAAAATTGAAAAACTACAACATGGTTAGTGGTTCATGTCTTCTTGTTCAAAATGTTTTTTTTTTAAAATCAGAAACTTGGCTTACAAGAAAATCTAATATTTGAATATTTTGAATGTAATGTCGGTTAGTGGTTCATGATTTCTTGTTCAAAATGTGAGTTTTTTTTTTTTTTTTTTTTTATCAGAAACAAGAAAATCTTTAATTTGAATATCTTGATTGTAATATTGGTATTGGTCAAAATGTGTTTTTTTTATCAGAAACCTCGCGTACAGGAAAATCATTAATTTCAATTTTTGAATGTAATTTTGGTTAGTGGTTCATGTCTTTTTCTTTGAAATGTGTTATTTTTTTTTTATCAGAAACCTCGTGTACATGAAATTTTGATTGATTGTAATGTTGGTTTTGATTCAGATATGGAACAAATGAGGGAAAAATTTGGTAAATTGCTTTTGGGAGAGGACATGTCTGGTGGGGGAAAAGGGGTTTCATCAGCTTTAGCACTGTCAAATGCCATTACAAATCTTGCTGGTATGTTTTTCGCCCTTTCGAATGATATAATCTCTCTCACACACATTTTTTGCTGCCTAGATTGTATTTTGATGTGTTCTTTTTCCTGGCTCTGATGCAATAATGCAGCTTCTGTTTTCGGAGAGCAATCGCGTTTAGAGCCTATGCCAGCGGAGAGAAAGGCTAGATGGAGAAAAGAAGTCGATTGGCTCTTGGGTGTAACGGATTACATTGTCGAATTCGTTCCTTCTCAACAAAAAGCCAAGGACGGATCAAGTATGGAGGTAAACTATCTTTTCCTCTGGTTGTCTGATTGATTCAAGTTTGATTTTTGATGAGAATTTTGATGAATGTTTCTTGATTTTACAGATAATGGTGACAAAACAAAGAACTGATCTTCAAATGAACATCCCGGCTTTGCGCAAGCTTGATGCAATGCTAATTGTAAGAACATTCATTTAGGCTTACATAGTTACATGTGTCAAACAGTTTCCCAGGAAAATCTCAGCTGAAAAAAATTAATTTGACAATGATTTTATGAGAGCAGGATTGTCTAGACAACTTCATAGATCAAAATGAGTTCTGTTATGTGTCGAAAGATGCTCCTGACTCGGAAAAAGGTAACGCAAAGAGAAAAGATGACAAGTGGTGGCTGCCTACACCTAAAGTTCCCACGAATGGTTTATCAGACGCAACGAGAAAATTTATGCAGTTCCAGAAAGATTGTGTAAACCAAGTACTCAAAGCTGCTATGGCCATAAATGCTCAAGTTCTATCAGAAATGGAGATTCCTGAGAATTACATCGAATCATTGCCTAAGGTAAGCAGAACAGAACAGAACAGAACATTTCCCCTTATGTTTGTGATCAATTCACTCACTGTTTTCGGGTTGTGCTTCGTTAGAATGGAAGGGCAAGTCTTGGGGACTCGATCTATAGGAGTATCACGGTTGAATTCTTTGATCCGGACCAGTTCCTCTCAACGTTAGACTTATCGTCTGAACACAAGATCCTTGATCTCAAGAACAGAATCGAGGCTTCGATAGTGATTTGGAGGAGGAAGATGAACCAAAAGGATGGGAAATCGGCTTGGGGTTCAGCTGTGAGCATCGAAAAGAGAGAAGTCTTCGAAGAGAGAGCAGAGACCATCTTGCTCATTCTCAAACAACGGTTCCCTGGACTCCCTCAATCTTCTCTAGACATTAGTAAAATTCAATACAACAAGGTAGATACGGATACAATTATCCCCCGAATTCCTCATCGTGATCACAAACTATATCTATTGTGATTTTCGAATAACGTTTTTGGTTTTCCGTTGGTTTTTTAACAGGATGTTGGACAGGCTGTGCTCGAGAGCTATTCAAGAATACTCGAGAGTTTAGCATACACGGTTTTGTCACGAATTGAAGATGTACTCTATGCAGATTATGCAACTCAGAATCCATCAAAAGTTACAAGTAACAGAAAATTCATGAGAGAGGACTCCACTGTTTCAATGTCAGAGAGTATGTTCCCCAATGATGATGGCGATAGAGCGGAAACGCCCACTTCAAAGACATTGTTGGATTTCATGGGTTGGGATGCAGACAGTGAAGCAGCAAAGGACCTAACAGGACTCTCAGAAGGTGCACTACTAAAAGACAGTGAAAAGCTCAGCCAAAAGATTGCTAACATAGTCACTAACAAGAAAACTTCATACCTTGAAAGTTTAGGTGGTCTAAGAAGCCCAACAGCACGCCATTAAAACGAACAATTGTAGGAGAGAAGAAGAGGAAGAGGAAGAAGAGGCGGAAACAAGACCGACAAATTAAAACCTGAGAGAGTGAGGGAGAGAGGAGAGGAAACACAACAGAGAGAGAGAGAGAGAGAGAGAGAGAGAGAGAGAGAGAGAGAGAGAGAGAGAGAGAGAAAGCATGAACTTGAAATGTTTCTTTTTTTGAATTGATTCTGCTTCTTTCTTTTGTATTTTATATAGGACAGAATATGAGGAAAAAAACAACTCTGATTTTGAACAACATGGTTTCTTCTGTACAAGACAATGGCTTTGTAGTTGATATAGATACTAATTAATGAAATATGAAATTTTTTGGATTACTTTATCTTGAATGCCTGCTCCAAGCTTGAGAATTCCTCTTTAGTTTTTATTTTCATTGTAACAGGAATGGAGTCAACATCAAGAATGTCAAAAATGACAACATGTTTGTTGCTGATCAGGATGAGCAAAGCTTCAACTAAACTGTTGCTTTCATCCATCAACTACCAGGTTTAGAATCTGTTCAGCATAACAGTGATATAGTCTTTTCTCTCATAATCATGTAATATATATCAAGAATAAGTCGTTTTATGGACTTATTAGTGTCAATGTTTGATTATCAAATGTTTTTAAGTAATTTTCGTTGGAGGGATTCATTCGTACACAGTTTGGTTACCCTTCTGGTCAGATAGGCTTTTTGCTATAATGTTTTTTTTTATTTTTTATGTTCTAGGTATCGGAATAAAATGAAAAACCAAGCAAAAAACCAGACCACGAGAGAATCTGAACTCTCGTTCACATTGTTATTAAGAACACAAGCGATTGTGTTCTCTCAACTATGTGTTCCAATTAAGTAGTCATATGCAAGAAGAAACACCAATGAAAGCAAATATTAAAATTAAGTAGTCATGATTGAGTAGGATTTGGACGAACTTACAAAGAGAAGTTTAGAATCAAAACAAGGTACATACAATTACAAAGATGAAGAAGAGGAAGCCAAACAACAAAGACATTTAGATCTTGCCACGTGGACCAAGCTTTGGTGGAAGTTGTGGGCCCTTCTTGATAGGTAGAATGTCACCTGTGGCAGTGGCACTGAAGTAAGCAAGGGTGGAACCACCTCCCAATATCAAGAACTTGAGCAATAAACCTCTCTTGGTGAATGGAGCTGCAAATGTCTCAAAGAACTTGCTCTGCAATTTCCACGCATACACACATTTTACCATTCAATAATATGTATATAAACTCACACGTTTCTCTATTTTAATAAACTTTACTACTACAACTGTACATGTGAAGCTTTCATAGCTCAGTTGGTTAGAGCACCCGTTTAGTAAGCGGGAGGTCTTGAGTTCAACTCTCAATGAAAGCAACCTTTCCTTTAAATTTAATTTTTTATTTTTTTTTGCCAATTAAACATTAAATGATTAAATTAATCTTATATGAGTTCCAATCCCACATACAAATCAATAATTAAATTATTTTAAGGAAATTAGAATTTGATTTCATTTTATTTTCATTCGATTAGTAAACTAAACGCGTCCTAAATTAAATTAGTTTTCAAATTTAACAAAACTTTTATGTCAATTAAACATAAAATAATGAAATTAATCCTAGAAGAAAATGAGCAAAAGCAGAGAGAAATGGAAAAAAACCTGAAGAGAGTTGTAAGGTGAGGGAGCATCAGAGCCGTACAAATCCCATTGGCCAGTAGTGTTACCGATATCCTCCAAATCAAAGTAGACACTCTTGTCACCATACTTAGCAACCACAGCTCCACTTCTGTACATCATTTAATTAAACATCTTAAAAATCGAACTAATCGAATAATTAAGTAATTAATTAACTAGTTAATAATAATTACTTGATGGTTCTGGGTCTGAAGCTGAGGCGAGAGGGCTTGACAGAGAGCTTGGTTCCATAGAGGGAGCTGCCACCGAGACCCTTCACGGTGGCTGGCTGGACAGCAGCTACGGTTGCTAGTGATGCCATCGCTGGTGCTGCTTACTGCTTGCTTGCCGTGAGACTAAACTAAATTTTGTTTATTTTTCTGCAGGAGAAGCGGAGGGGTTTTTGATGTAATTGTTTGCTTGGATCTTGGTTGGACACGTGGCGAATTGGGTTTTGTTTACAGAGATAGGGAATCCCATTTAAGTGGTGACACGTGGATGAGAGCTGGATAAGCCTATCTATCCAGTTTTTCATCTTCATCACTATTATATCAGTCCATTGTGTTGGCTTTTAAACGCATTGCACCAAAAAAAAAAAAAAAACAAATAAAAAAAAAAAAACACAAAAGTCAATTAACACAAATATTTATTAGAAAAAATGTCAATTAACACCGATAGCTATTGAAATTATATACAAAAAAAACTTGAACAATTCTTGCGATTGATAAATTTTATATATTTAGTATCTTAAATTGTCATTGAATCTTCTATTATTGTTTTAAAATATCAAATTCAACGGTAACAATTTGAACCTGAAACATTATTAGAATAAATGAAACAATTTACGGTGCTAATCTTCTAACATTTCACTAAGTCACAATTATTTGTATTTTTTTTTTCAAGCACACTGTTTCAAAGTGTTCTGCTAACATTTTGTTTAGAAATTATTATTGAGATAAAACTCAACCAATCATTTTGTTTGAAACATTTTTTTTTTTTTGTCCATTTACCATATAGTTTTAAGAAAATAAAAATAAAGTTATGAGTAAATAGTAAATAAAATGGACCCTCGATAAGTAGATAGTAATACATCAAAAACAAAAAAATAGACCCTAGATAGTTACAGTGATCATAGCAAACAATTAATACACAATCACAAGTTTTCTGAAATTTGAATCTACACAAATTGATTTTGTTTTTTTTGACAAGTACACAAATTGAATTTTAATCTCAACTGTTTCTGAATCTGCAATCCCTCCTAATCTCTCCCTTTTCTCCAACCAAAACCTTGTATTCGGACAACTTCAGGAACCCAGAAGAAAACCTGTCGAAGAATTTCTGTGTGTCCTGTCCGAAATTATACACATACTTTTGTGTTCTTGGATCTCTAGCAATCTCTGAATCAATCCTGAGCAGTCCTCTTCCACATAGAATGTCAATGAAGTATTGGTTATCGAATGAAAAGATGGTGGCATCGTTCTGAGCAAACGCGACATCAGATGATGTTGGATTCATGCAAATAAGTTGCAGCATTCTGGCGAATGGAGGTGACAATGTCGGATCAGGTAAAGGCCATAGCCGTCCTTCGAAGTTTCGGCAATGACTTATGCCTAGAGAATGAGATCCTACAACCAGATAAAAGTACTATAAAAGTTAACACATTCCCTGTAAGAGTCATTTTCAGGTGTGGACGTTCACATTTATTTCACACTGAGAATCTAGATCGTAAGAATAGTTGTCCAATCAATTGTTTAGGTCACGGGACTAGATAAAAATCATGCAATCTAAGTCGTGTGTGACAAGTTGTCTGAAACACGTGACTAGTCGCGATTGGTTTATGTCAAACTGTAAATAGCAATAGTACAATAGTAAGTACCCATGAGTGCAACTCCATCTTCCAGACTGATATTCTTCTTCTTGAAAATCTTAATGAATTTATCCACAGAAATATCAGCTGTTGGAAGCTGATAATCAGCTCTCTTCGTGCTTGTCGAAACAGTGTCTCTTCTTCCTGTCAAAACCTCCATATATGGTCCTCCTGTCTGGAAACAGAAAAGCTTCAAGTGTTAAACATGACAATTTCTAAGTTTTCCTGAAAAGTTATAAATTAGTTCTTCAAAATGTATCGTAAGTTTCAGATCCCACATCACTAATAAGTGAGGTCAGTTTACCAGAGAAACAGCTTCTCTTGCAGCCAATTGGATTATATCAGCACAAGAAACTGTTTCAGGACACATTGTTTCAAGAGAACTCTTTATCTCATTGATGACTTCTAGCTTATGAATTCCAAAATTCTTGTATGAGATTGTCTCTGTTGTCAGTCCATTTGAGTTTCCTAGAAGAATTGATCCATCACAACCCTGCAAAAATTATACACAATTTGAATATGTTTGACAATTTAAAAGAACGAAACATATGATCATGAGACCATTATCGCTAAGAATCTCTTTCAACGTCCACCTTTAGACACATGTAAACAAGATCCATTAACGAAAAAAAAAAACTATAGGAGAGGAGAGGAGAGGAGAGGAGAGGAGAGACATTACATCAACTTGGCAATCATGAAAAGCCAGTCTAAGAATGGCAGGAGCAGTGGTTGGATCACTCGTCATACTTGTATTCATTTTCATTTTCACCACCATTTCTGCATTTGGACAACTTCTCTTGTAAAAACCAAGCTCAAGTCCACCAGTACAATCTCCAAATGCAAAGAAACAATTCATTATTATCAGAACCAACACCACCACAATCAACTTCACTGCTACTACTCTCAATCCCATCATAATTTTGATAATCTGTAAATTGGGAGGCAATAATTTATAGAGTGTTTTGATTTGATTGAAGGTGGGGAATGTGAATTGAAGAACTTTGTGTCTGTCCACGAACATGTATGCAACTAATTCCTTCAACTTTTTGGTATTTTTTAGCAAAGAAATTTAATGTCTCCCTTGTCCTCTTGACAGAGTTGTATTTGACTTGTATCAGAAAGTGAAGCATAATATTGATCAATCTGTGCTTCTTCTTTGAGAGATTGGCCTTTTTTTGGATGGAGAATTGGTAAAAACAAAACAAGGTCTCTATCATCTAGCTTTGTTTTTACAAAGATGATAGATTTAATTCATTAATTTGCTGAAATATGTGGTAAGCATTGATATGATATGGAGGTCCGGTCCATTGAATTTAATTTGAAATGTTATGTTGTTAGTGCTAAAATCAGGTGGATGTGGATGAATCTAACTCTGACATTGCATAAATTTTTGCATTAATCTTTACAACTATTAACTATACAATTAAAATGGTACTAATTATAACCCACTAATATGTACATTGAACGATTGTGTCGGTCCATGTGTTAATTAAAAGTTACAAACTTGGATGAGCCTACCTAATGTGATGTGGAATTATAGTCTATACTTTAATTACCTATGTCACATGCCACATATTTTAAATAATAAAGTAGGAATGAATGGCAACTTTGTTTATAAAATAAGGGTATAATTGACATTGTCTTATTAAAAATATTTTTAGATTTTTTTTACAAAATTTAATTAAAAAAGATACAAATGGTGTTTTAATAATAATATTTTTAGATTTTGTTGTAATTATAGTGGTGAATTTAATGTACAAAAGACAAAACAACTTTGTTATAATATGACAAATAAAGGATATTTATATACTTTAACTTAAATTGTTAAAGTCAACTGTTATATTTAACACCGTTAAACCATTAGAGGGATCAATTTAGTCGGTTTTAAAAAGAGAGAGACTAATTTGACACTTGGAAAAAATGTGAGAACTGATTTGATCATTTTTATAAAAATCGTAAACAACTTGAAATTAAAAATAAAAATAAAATAAAATAAAATAAAGTCCAGGATCTAATTGATAATTGCCCTTAAATAAATGAACCTAATAACTAATAACTCTGTCTCACCTCACAAACTTGAAACATTTTGTTATACGGATTCAAATCAGCTGTCAAATTTTGGTGTCCTAATGTGTGTTCAACCAATAAAATTGGGACATGTGTGCACGTTTATGGAAGTAGTTGGAAAAAAAAATCCATAAATATGCACACATGTCTTAATTTAATTGGTTGTATATAAATTGGGACACCAAAATTTGACAGCTGATTTGAGTCTTGTTATACCGAGGACCGAAAATGTGTGGTCCAATTAAAGGTTATTTCCGATAATTTTTATTTATTATTTTTATTTTTACAATTTACTAAATTCAAAACAATGTACTTTTGAGTTTTATATATATTTATTACTTTGTTCTCATAATAATATCTGCCCATAAACCCGTTTAGTAATATCCATATATGACCATCGCAGCCTCGCAGGCAAGTAGAATTGTCATCCCTAATTAGAAAACTTGCGATATCTTTAGTTAATATTGCACTTTAATGCTTTATGAGCTTTATGATAACTTCCCCAATCCTCTCATTTCTCTATTTGACTAAAATTTACAAATTAAATAAAAAAAACAAACATTCCATTATAAATACAAAATAAAATTCATTAATGTATTTTATATAAAATGTGTATATATATTTAGAGAGTTAGGGTTTTCAAAGAATAATATATATTATAATTATATTTATATATGTTTGACGGAATGGGGAAATGGGGACGGGGGACCTCCCCCCATCCTCATTTCAATATAATTGTGGGGAAAATGGGGAAATGGGGATGATTTTTATACCCACACACAAAACCCCCCCCCCCCCCATTTCCCTATTTGACTAAAATTTACCCTCATTTCCCTACTTGACTAAAATTTACAAATTAAATTAAAAAACAAACATTCCATTATAAATACAAAATGAAATTCATTAGTGTATTTTATATAAAATGTGTATATATATGTAGAGAGTTAGGGTTTTCAAAAAATAATATATATTATAATTATATTTATATATGTTTGACGGAATGGGGAAATGGGGACGGGGGACCTCCCCCCATCCTCATTTCAATATTAAATCATCCCCACACACAAACCCCACCCCCCCAACCCCCCCCCCCCCCCCCCCCAATTTCCATTTTCCCATTTTCCCCACACAAAAAAATCCCAAATCGGGATAGGGAAGTGTGAAATTGGAGCCCCGGGAAAAATGTACATCTCTAATGGTGATCAACTTTTTGTCAATAGAGACTGGAGGGTTTCCATGTAATTAACCGATTAGTTGCCGATGATTGCAATATCTCCTAACGTTAGGGTAAATTAGTGCAATTTCCCTCCCTAATTCAATCTAATAATTTCTATGTTTTCATTTTATCACAGCACTCCTTGATCAAATTGTTCCAGTGATCCAACACAGTGATACACTGAGCCCATCAAAATGGGCAATCTATCATCCATCATGTACCCCAATCACACATTAACCTTCTCATATCACAATCAAGCAAGGCCCATACAAATCTAAAAAACCCAATCCAAAAGATAAATTGTAAATTCAAAAAATATAAAAATATAAAAACTCAAAAACAAAATCACTCCTCTCCAATTCTCTTAGTCTCTTATCTCCAAAACCAACACCACAATGTCTCTGACTTCTTCACTTCACTCTCTCAAAATCTCAACCTCATCCAATACCCAGTTCCTCCATGGAACCACACCTCTCTCACTCTTCTCAAAACCCAATTTCACTCCCCAAAATCCTTCCTTTTCATGTCTCCCACCAATCAGGGCCATGAAAACCATGCAAGGCAGAGTGGTCTGCGCTACAAACGACAAGACGGTGGCTGTGGAGGTCGTCCGCTTGGACACACATCCCAAGTACAGGAGAAGAGTGAGGAAGAAGAAGAAGTACCAGGCTCATGACCCAGACAACAAGTTCAAAGTCGGTGACGTTGTTCAGCTTGAAATTTCCAAACCCATCAGCAAAACCAAGAGTTTTCTTGCTGTTGCGGTCCCACCCAGAACCAGGTCCAAGAAAGTTGAGGCTTCTGCTGGTGATGCTGGTGGTGGTGATAATGAGCTTGGGATTCCTTTAGAGAGTCAACAGCAACAGCAGGCTTGAGTGTGTGTGAGTTGTTGTTCTTGTTGTTTCATTTTGTTGTGGTTTTGTAATGCTTTGCTACTCTATTAAAAATCTGAATTTTTATTTTGATGCCTATGAATTATGAAGTGGGTTTGATTCATTTTGGTGTTTTGGTTATTTTGTTTGATCATGGGTGTCTGAACTTGATTGAATTGTTGTGACTTGAGTTTATTTTAGATTTTATTGAATTGGGGTTTTGATAGCTTAATTGTAATCTTGAATGTGTTGATACTATGCAAGATTAATCAAAATGGAGAGCTTATTGATGATCTCAGTGACACTTTTGAATGAGTTAAAAATTGTGAATTGTGACTTTAGAGAAAGAGCTGGATAGATGTATGATGCTATGCCTCAATGAGAGTTAGTTTATGGCCTTAGAAGTGTGAAATTTTGTTTTTAGGCTGGTTGTTGTGTTCTGACTTCTTGTTGCTGTATTTTCGTAAGTGGCTGTGAGGTGTACTTGTACAAAATTTTAGTTGTCATCGGATATAGTTCCAAACAAATTTTACTTTGTAGAATGAAACAACCTTGAAAGTGAATATAGAAGTCATCATGAACATGACCAACATGAGGAATGACACTTGAGTTTTCTCAATATTTCAGTATGAACTCTTGGAATAATCGAAACAGAATGAAAGGGGAATGAATACTGAGGGAGTCGCTTTAGAATATAAATTTGAACTGGATACCATCAAATTGTTTAAGTAGTTAATTGTGTCTGATCATTAGAGTGCAATGCTAAATTTAGAGAAGCTTCATTGTGATAATTCATAAGTGAATGAGAAGGACATTATGCCAGCCATCTTTTTGAATTCTATGCTCTTCTCATGATAGTTGAATGCTTGAGAGTTAAAAACCTTTTCTATTGTATTTGACATTGTGGATGATGTATTTTTAAGATAATACGTTGGAGTGAAAATTGATCTATGTGATTTTTGACATTCAACTTTATAAGTAATTAGTTAAATAACTAGTATTAAGGTTGCGATGCTGCTATGCTGAGTATTTTGTTTCCTTGCATATTATGATATCAATTGTTCGGTGTCTCTAAGAAGTGACATTTGCAAAGTTAAGTAAGTTACTCACTGTTGGATAGAAACAACACCAGCATGCTGACATCTTTGAAATTGATGTTGGTGCTATATCTTGTATATAGACAAAGGAATTGCTTTTAGGACTCTGATAGGATTTCTGTGTTTGTTTTGAATAGAGCATATATTAATAAAAATTTGGAGAATTAAAAACAACAATAAATGGCATTAACGAATAGAAATTTTATATATGTGGATTTCTCACTTTCCTAGATTTATAAAGATTGTGATTTACGTCGCCCTCAAATTATCCCCTTTGATTGGCGACTACATTTTAGATTGAGAACATAGCCCTCCATTCTAATAAATTAACAAATGAAACCGAGCTCACATAATCTACGCTAAAACTGAATAACAAATATATAAAATAAAAAAACCTATTGAGTTTTACAACTAATTCTACCTAATTTAAAAACTGTGGTGATCAAGCATCTTCACATTGCAAGCTTGTCTTGATATTTCGTAGTGTGCACGATATAAGTGTGTTAACAGACTCCACTGATTCCATGGTTAGCTTGGCTGTCGGAGAGTTATTAGTTAGGATTTGGATTGCTATAGTAAGCAAAGATCCTCCTTCTGTGCTCTTCTCCTCTTGCCTAGAAGTGATCACAAGAGGCCTTGACTCAACTCCATCTGGAAGAATTGAGAACCCGGAAGGCAACACCGCAATGTTGCTCGCGTCACATCCAGTGATCACAGACTGCATACCAGTAATGTCCACAGGAGCATAGACCACCATAGACTCATAAAAGTTTGTGCAGTTATCTTGGAGTATCCACATACCGTTCTCTTTTGATTTCACCGTCTGAAACAGAAAATTAGGTGTTAGTTTAGAATTCCAGACATTAATGAAGTAGCAGGTACAACTTGTTTAGGACTTAAATGCAGAGATATGCTTAGATTAAGTTTATGACTTTTTCCTCTTCCGAGATAGAACTCACCTGAATGGTTACTGCATTGCCTCGATCTTGCCCTTTAGCCAAGTTTGCGATGGATTGCACAGGACCTCCATTTGACATGATATCCCACTAAGATTTACCAAACAAAATTGTCAACACAAATTATCTTCAACAATCTTTACACTATTCTTAGATAATTTTCCATAGCACTATATTATCAAGTGAAAGTTAGCATACCTCATTTCGGCGAACTTCATCTCTTAAGAAATCGAAAAGGACTTGTGGAGACACAGGCAACCAGACAGATGAAACTGCACATAAGATCACCCCAAGAGGTTCTCCAGGGTCATTTAAATTCTTCCTGGAAGAAACCCTTATGTCCTCCCCTGTTTTGCTTGAGACCTTGTTCCATGTATGATAGCTTGATGCACCGATTGCCCGACAAAAACTCCATGTCATTCTCTGTGCCAACTTCAAGATGCTCTTCCTCCCAGCCAGTGTCGCAACACCTGAAGCTCAACAACAGGTATTGTTCGGAAACTTTCTTATGTACAGAATGCAAAATATGCTGAACAGATTTTTTTTTTACTTACCTGTTGAATCCTTTGTAGGAACATTTGTAGCCATGAAGAAAACAAGCCGTTCGCATTGGAGCTGCAATGTTGCCATCCAATGCCTTGCACCGAAGGCCTGTCCGCTGCTAACAATGGTACGATACATTGTATGAACGGCAGTTTTCTGGCATTCTAAGTGTTCTACCCAAATTACCTGAAGATTATTAAATGACCATCATAATCTTGATTATAGGATACAAATTTAATGCATGACGCCATCAGTTTCACCTCTGCATAAATGTTTTTTGTTCAATTTCGAGTTGTTTTCCCTGACCAAAATCAATCATCATAAGCTATATAACTCACTGAATTCTACATGTTTTTCTGTTTTTGTTTTTTGTTTTTTTATCGAAAATACAGGTGAACTCGATGGTAAAATCGAGGGACGTCTTTAAAGTTTTGGATGATTCTACAAATTCTACAAGTTTAAGATTAAAATGTGAAGATAATAAGCATTACCTTGCAATGACCATTTGATTTGTCCTCAATGATGCAACCAGATGGTCGTTTTCTGCATTTGACTAAAGAGGCATCAATGTTTTCTTCAACTTTGTCAATGGAGACATCAACTATTGCCCACTGCTCAGCACTTATTTGCTTGCAATATCTAACAAAATAAACTTCTCTTGTTGGCACCAGTGGAGTCAGCATTTGCATCTCTGCAAACATCTGCAACAAATACAAAAACAAATAAATTAATAATCGTAAGTTAATAATGGACGGTGAAGATCCATCCTAAAAATTGTACCCAACAAGCGTCCATAAAAAAGACAATGTGATGAGGTTGGTGTGGAAAGTTCTAGAAATTGTACCCAACAACAGTCCCAAAAAGATAAAGTTGTATATTTTTTTTGTTTTCAAAGACCAAGAAAAATTGTGTTAAGATCACAAATCAAATGATCATTATCATGAGATTAAGAGTTGTTCCTCCTTAACAAAAATTTGGTAACACATCAGAAAAAGGCGTTGCTTTTTTGCTTTATGGATTGGAAGTTGGACCACTGGAAGAAAAAGATACAATGATGAGAAAAAATACTTTGAAAAGTTCTTCAAAATGAAGGAAAATTATTCTTCTTTTCCTTTTTCTTTTTATAAGATTCTGTGTGGCCTTTCTTTCGGCTGATGTGATATTGAAATGGGTAAAATAACTTACCAATTGCACTGCTCCATCCCTATTAGGACCATCACCACTGCAAATTACATCAACTGTGGCTGCTTTTGAAATCAAGCATGGAAACATTGCCTTCCATTGATTCTACAATATCATCATCATATTCAAACTCATCTTAATTAGCTTATAAACAATCAAATTCAATACATTTTTCTACTGTTTCTAAATATACGATTCTGTATAGTTTTCATGCCAGATTCGACTCTATAACATTAGGAAGTCACTTTTTAATGTTATGAAGTCAGGACTGAAAACTAAAGAATATTATGAATTCTTTTTTTTTTTTTAAAGCATTTGACATAAACTTTTTCAAAATCTCTTTAAGCAATTTATAGAAATCTTTTTAATATTAAAAGCACTTTCTACAAAAGCACTTTCTTGAAATATATTAGTAGTGTAGGGTCTTACCACATCCATGAAACTCTGAACAAGCTTTGGAAGATCAACAAAGACAACTCCAGTATCTCTGGAGGCTTCAATTGATCTTTTAGGTTTCCCACTGCTTGAATTTTCAACAGAAAACTCTTTGACATACTCGTCATAGTTTAGAATTTCACGGCCAGTCTCAACACTTCTAACCCAAAGAGGATCACCAGCGGTTGCCATCTTTTGAAGCTCTTCCATTCCTTGATTAACAAGCTCCGTGATTCTTGATTTATCAAGCCTGAAAATCCCTGTGTAAAAGTCCAATGAACTCTTGTTGTTTTCATTGTCATTTTTATTATTATCTCCAGCTGAGCATGAGCTTGTTGATGTTGCTCCTGCTTGGTTCTTCCCAACTGCTGCTCTAAGTTTCTCCACCTGCATGTCACACGATTTCGAAATTCCTCAGAAACCTGTCTAGTCCTATTTTTATTTTTTTTAATAATCTCTCTTTACATTTATTTTTAAAAAAATTTCTTGTTATGTCCCCGGTCTCTAAAATTTAAGGAAGCTGGCTTTGTCTCTGTCGGTCCGTTAGTATAACCTCTATTTAGTCTTTACTAGTTTTATTAGGAAGGTTTCTGATAAATTTTAAAAAATAGAAACGAAGTTGAATGTGGGAATTTTACCTCGGCTTTGAGTTTGGCATTTTCGATACGTAATTGTTGTTCCTCAGTAGTGAGGGAAGTGTCTCTGCTGGTTGTGGCCGTGCCACAATTGGGACAACAAGATTTGTTTATGGTCTCTCTCATGGCCTTGTTGTCATCTCTGAGCTTCTCCATTTCTGTTTTCAACAATGAATTCTCATGCCTCTCTTGTATAGCCTGTATTGATGATCATCATCATGTACAAATTAAAATCACAAGTTTCGAATTTTCTGATTGATAAACAAGAAAAGAAAGCTAGCTAATTACCTTAATTTGTGTTCGACGATTTTGAAACCAAAACTTGACTTGTCTAGGAGCAAGGCCTAATTGCTTGCTCAGTTGCTGCCTTTGCTTCTCATCTGGGTGCGGCGACTCTTTAAAAAGCCTAAAAAAAAACATCGAAGAACAACCTTTTAATGAAAATTTTGATTTTGATAGTACAATAGGTAAAAGTCCAAACAATAATACGATATACGATTGAATTAAAATACCTAAAAAACCATCGAAGAACAAATATGATAACATGTAAGAGTCTAAAAAATAGTACGATATTCAGTTGAATTGGAAATGGAAACCGTGACTATTAACATTTTTGTAATTGTGATAATTAAAGAACGCATATTGAAGGATAAGATTTCACCTAAAAAAGACACAAAGACAATAATGCTTTTACTACTTAGATATTATTCACTTTTAGTTGATACCCATCTAACATATAAAACAAAGTAAAAGCAAGCTTTTTAATTAGTAATATTAAAGTTGTAAATCATAAAATTCTGAGTCATCTACTCATCTTCTCTTTATTAGCTTTACATTCTTGTTTCTTTATAAGAATCTCACTAACTTTTTCTTAAGACAATATCTGTGCAAACTTACTTATATCGATAGTACAGTACTTTCTCTGGTCAGGATGGTCCTGAATTATTATTATTATTTTTTTCCGTAACATTATGAAAGAATAGTCTTGAATCTTAATTCATTTTTCATAAAGTTACAAAAGATAATAGTCCTGAATCCTCAATAAAGACTCAATTAATTCAAATAAAGATTGAAATCTGAGTTAATCAACCCATTAATGACCCACTAAAGTAGTTTAGTTATTACCAAATACATTGACTAATATACACATATTGAGAGAGAAAATTAATTAGAGAGAGAGAGAGAGAGATGACATACGCTTCCATTTCTCTGATTTGCTCGGCGGTGTGTCGATGGTACTTTTTTCTTTTCTTCTTCTTGTTCTTATCTCCACCGCCATCATCATCATCATCATTTTCTCCTCCATCAAATTCATCATCCGATCTTGATCTTGCCGGACCCGAGTTTTCGCTACTAATCTCCACGGTGTCTTCTCTTCTACTAGACGACCCTCCTCCTCCTGCTCCTCCTCCGCCGCCACTCCCTTCATCCCCTTCCTCCACCTCCATATTCGTCGCGACCGGTGTCCCCGCATCCCGGAATATGCCAGCCTTTTACCCAAAAAAAACAAAAACAATAAAACCAACATAAACATACACATCAATATCGCGAAGATTAAAGAAAGAGGAGCAGATTTGAAAAAGCATATATATATATATATATAGAGAGAGAGAGAGAGAGAGAGATTGAAATGGAGAAGAATGCATACAAGACTGAGAGAGAGAGCAGGAGAGGCAAAGAAGTCTTTGGTACGAGAAGTGGGTGGGTTGTTAGACATGTCCACGCCCATGGCAAGGAACAAGCTATCAATAAGGTTTCTCTGTTGTTGAAGAAATGGCTACCTGTTTTAAGGACCTAACAATGGAACTCATGACAATTTGTTTAGAGAGAGAGAGAGAGAGATAGATGGGTGGGTGGGGTATGCTTGATTTAAGGATATAAAACAAAATGAACTCTCTCCAAACTCTGAATTTTCTTTTTTATTTTTTAATCTTTGAATATGTTATTAGATGGAGAAAGAGAGAGAGAGAGAAGAAAAAAGGCTGGTAGGAGTTGACTGTTAGATATTCTGAGTGGAAATGTGGAGACTGAAGACTCAACTAACTTTAAGCGGTTGAAAATCTAGCTCTCCAACGGTTTTTTCAGTTTCCAGCTATCATTTTTCAGTGCTTTGCAGCTTGAACCATCTATATAGACACTATTGTTTGGATACAAACCTACTTTTCATTACTCAACTGTTATAACTTTTTAATAAATATGATATCAAAATCAAATGGGTTAGGTTTATGTTTGAGATTTAACGAGATCAATCATTAATTACGTGGCTTGGAAATCTCTAACCCACAATCGTGAGGTATCTACTCCTACAATAAGAAGAGAAAACTTTACGTTCACTCTACTCATAAGACACACATACTCATAAGACAATGATAATGAGATACACACAATTTTAGCTAAGAGTCGATGTACATTTATTGCATTATTATTATTGTGATAAAATTACCTTTATATATAAATTCAAAATTGGTACCTCATACACCTACATTATTGATGTTGTGGCCAGGTTCGAGTTGTGTTTTCTCCAAACTTTGAATTATCTGTAATTGTTCAAAAATAATAATTTTATTAATATAAAAAATTATATGTTTTCAGTTTTTAGTAAATTCATAATTATAGAATATTTATAAGTATAAATGTGTCAACAATTATCAAATTTGTTGTACATCATAAAACACAAGCAGATCTCAAACTTATATATTAAGCATTTGTAGAAAGGAGGAAAAAAAAAACAAAAACATGTTCAATCAGATTTTTTTCATTAAATAAAACTTGTATAGATTTCAATCAAATTTCAAAAGAAAAAGAAAAACACAGAACTTAGCTGACTCCTACAAAGCTACAGCCTCAATAGTCAATGGTGTAAATGTGAGGAGCATAGCATTCTCAGCATAGCAATGGCTCAATCTCATTTCATCGGGTTATTGGCATTAAATTTAATGATTCTAAATTGTAAAAATCCAATTGTCACTCTAGTCATTCATGTTATTTGGAAGCAATTTATTCCTCAAATTTTATATAAAATTTGATACCTATAAGAAGCAATTAATTGAGCTAGAATCCATAGGATGGCTTCAAAAATAGTCGATTTGTCATTTCTATGTCAATCAAAAGTATTCTAGCTAGAAGGAAATTGTTTAGGTACTAACTGATCAGTATCTTAGGTATTGACCCCACTAATGAGGTTTCACTACGTGGATTTTTTCTCTCAAATTTTTATATTTATCTTCTTGTATTTTTCATAAATATATAGTCAGCACCCAAGTGTTGTCCTTATAAGAAATCACTTTCGTTGCTTTCTTTGCTAAATCTCTGCTAAATCTCGAAACAGAACCTAATTATTAATTAATACCAAGTCATATTACATTATCTATCTAGCTATCTAGCAGCCATAACAACTCAATTTCTCTTTGAAGTTTATTAATTTTAGGTCACTATTTTACATGCATATACCTACTTGATAAACCTAACTCAGATGGATTTTGTTTATATAATTTGGACTGATATTTAAAGATGATCAAAACTGCTATTCTTCATCACGTAAATTTCACCTAATGGTCTTAATAATCTTAGTTTAAGATCTTAAATAATTATAATTGGATATTAAACGAGTCGTATAAGGCAGCTTAGTGTATTAATTATTATCCGCAAAACCTACCCATTACTTTTTCTTGTAAGATGATAGCACGTTTCTTTTTACGTTTTCTTATGTATTAAATGAACGATACTTAAAAGATACGTGTTAATCTTTATTTTTAATAATCAGCGTAAACACCATCGTTGAAGATGATTAAGAAAAATGAATCAATAATTTATAAATTTTACTTAAAAGATACGTTTCAATTATTTTTCATTTGATCTCATGTAGTCTTGCTCATACTTGTATTTTTTTTATTTATTTCCGTTTGAGTTTGTGACCTTTTGGTTTTTTCTTTTTCATTTTTCATTGACAAGATGTGTTATTTGTGTAAACTTCCTACTTTCTTTTGATAGATTTGAAATAAATTTTGAGTATATATAATATAAACAGTTAATATAATATTTTTATATTTTATATTTTTAAGAGTAAATTAAAAGATATGTATATATTTACGAATTATTTCTCATTTATCTTTTACAAGTAAACCATATGTATAGTTTAGCTCTTAACAAAAAAAAAATTATAAATAGCACCCAAACTTTTTTATTAATTTGTTTTTATCACTTTTACAAACCTGATTGTGTAACCAACATGAAGTTGGACCTTGATTAAAAACAATTTAGTTTATAAATATAGCCAAAATAAATAAATAAATAAATAAATAAAATAAAACCTGTTGGGTTATTTTTGAAAATTAATTGTTAAAACAATTTATTTACCTATTAAACAACTATTAAAAAAGGCATTAAAGAAGCGGCTTGGCTGAGCCAAGCTGTGTAATTAAGAAGAAGCAGCTAACTCACTAGGAGCCAAGTTAAGGTCAAAGAGAACACAGTCATTGACTCAGACACCTGGTAAATTGTGAACACGTGTTAGGTTTTGTTTTGTTTGTACGCAGTGGCCAATGTGTTTTAATAATAATTATTATATTATTATTACTACTTAAGTGTGAGACCCATCTTAATCGATCTCATTCTAGTCAATACGTACCGATATAATTTACATCAGTGTATTATATATGGACCGTTGATTATGAAGAAGTTTTGATAAGTACATACATTTTGAGTCAAAGTATATAAATCTAATGGTCAACATCTAATATACTGATGAAATTATATCAGTACACACTGATTTGAACAATTCCTCCGTCTTAATATATTGATATGTGTATAATAAGTAAATCAATAGCCTGAATTAATTATATCTTTTAACATAATAAAAATATAAAAATCAATAGAATTGATTTATTTATTAAACAAGTATAAATAGATTATGAAAGTAAGAAAGGGGGTAAGAGGTCTAAATCCATTTAAATAATATAATACTAGTATAATATTTGTTGGGTGTCTTTATATCATTTATAGGGTTGAAATAAATGAATGCAATTAATGAATTTGCCTCCAAACTATTCCAAAAATAATAAAATAAATAAATGAATAATAATAATTGAATTCCTTCACCAAGTTGGATAAAGTCAATTCTTTAATTCTACAATCTTGGACTTCTTGGAAAGTAACACTTATTAATAATTATTATATTCCACTACTGATTACATCACATATGCTACGCAAACTTTTACTTTTTCTTTATCTTTTTAAATCGAATTAAACAAATTTTAATATTTACGTAAACAATACTTAATATTTATGTAGGTAATTGGGTAACGGTCAAGAATCCGACGAGACTAAACACTATATGTACGGTGTAGATATTTAATTCAACAACAAATATAAATCTTTCCACAAATATTAATAAAATGAGTATTGTGAAACTCGAACATTTTACCATTAACATGAAAGGGATACGCACATTACTTAACACTTGAGTTATATATAATGGAATGTACAGAATCATACACGATTAGCCTAATTGAATATTAACTTTTGTATGTTTTGCCCTAAACAAATTTAAACCCTCAATTTAATTTATCGAAACTAACAAGCACAAAAATGACTAAATGAGAAAAAATAAGCTAAAGTGTAAAATAAATAAATAAAATTTAAAAAAATTGAGATAAAAATAGAGAAATGACCTTTAAAATGTTGAAGAATTAATCTAGGAAGATTTGATCAAAAACAATTGCTTAGTTGTCCGTATAAAGAAGGGTGGGTGAGGGGTGAAAACAAGTGTGAAGTGTCACATGTTTCACATTATTTTTATTTTATTATTATTATTATTATTTTTTAGGGTATCTATCTATCAATCTATTTAGATTGGATATTTTTTTAAAAGCTTTTGTTATTGGTAGGATTCGAACCGCTGATTTGAAAGTCATTTACCCAAACCCCGAGCTTGTCCATCTACTAGCTGAGCTATACCTCTTGTGGACGTCATGTGTTTTTTTTTTTTTTTAATTGTTTTTAATTTTCTTCAACCTTAAATAAGAAAAATAAAAAATGTTTAGCTTCCATTAAATAAATAATTCATAACCAAAAAAATTATAACTTTTCATAAGGGTACAGCATAGTTAGGGCCGGCACCGGGCATCGGCCCACGAGGTGATCGCCTGGGGCTCCCGTTTTCCAAAGGCCCCAAATTTCAAGTTAAAAATAAAGTTTGTATATTCAGTTTTTAAATAGAGTGGCGATAATGACACCTCTCAAAACTGTATCTACACCCTTTTCGTAATCACACTTATCAAAATTTTTAAAAAAGTCTCTAATTTGTAAATAAGCCCCACTTAATGTCAAAAATACTCTTTCTTTAAATATGCTATATTGTATTTTTGTAATTACACACCACCTATAACTATTATTATGTTATTTAATCAACTTTGTTATTATTATTAATTTTTTTTATTACCTTTAATTCTCTTACTATTCTTTCTCTTCCCTATTTCTTTTCTCTTCTTGGTTTTTTTAAAATCAAACTCCATTTTCAATAAAACTCTATTTTAAGATTTTTTATTTTTATTTTTAATTGAAGAACCACTTTCTGGTTGAGAAAGTTATAGGGATGCAAGTGATGTTGACGTATATAGGTGTAAAATGATTAAAAAAAAAAAAAAAATAGGTGTTCAATGAGATTGAAGAATATCTATTTTTTTTTTTTTGACAAAAAAAAAAACATATAATATTGATAAATAAATAAAAAGTTTAAAGTGTGTTTTAAAGAAATAAATATATATATATATATATATATATATATATAATATAGTTAATTTAAAAGTCCGTTTATATACATAATGATTTTGTTCTTCTAATAAAAATTAATTTAAAACTTACTTTTTTCACAACCTAATTTATCTCATGATTTTGATTATTTTTCGAACTTAAAAGTATTTCCTTAAAAGAGATTAAAAATATATTTAAAAGAGAATTTAGAGTTTATTAAAATGGAAAGAGTTTTTATGATATATGCTAATATCAAAACATCAATAGGAAAAAAAATTATAAAAGATTAAAATAGAAAACTAATTAATAATTATCGATGGGTGTACTAACAAACAATTAGTCCTTTTAGTAATTTTACTCAAGGGTATTATTGGATTTTTAAAAATATACTAATTTGGTGTGTACATACGGTTTTTAAGGGGTGCAAATATCGTCACTCTTTTAAATAAGTCTGAAGGTCTACGTACTAGTTTTTTTTCTAAAAAAAAACAATTAGACCATATATCACTTAACCAAATATAAGTCTGGAGTCCCATGTACTATTTTTTTTTAATATATAAAAAATAAAATAAAAAACATAGTCAATATATATCTAACCACATAAAAGTCTGGAGGTCTGCCTTTTATATATGTGTTTTTTTAAAGGCCCACCAAAGAAATACAATTATAATACTTAACCACATTCACAGCAAATCAAATAGTGTATCAATCTACAGACATTCGGAAAAAAAATTTGAAATCAGTTATAGGTTTCTTGAAAGAAACACAATTATAATACTTAATTAGTACTTTTACTTCTAAAAATGTGAGACGGGTAATGTTTAAGTGATACATTATTTTATGTAATTATAAAATTTTTATTTTAATTACTTTTTATTTACTATTTTGTTTTGTTGTTGTCTTGATTTGTAGTTATTATATTGATTTATATAAGTATTTACTATTTACTAGAGAAAAAAAATTAAATAAGTATGCATAGAAGATCGAGGAACTTATTTTTATAGTTCGTCTTATATTTTTTTATTTAACTAAAAAAAATGAATATATATATATATATGTATGTGATCGAAGACATAACTCGTATGATAACCACACCGATCAACAAAGATGATATCCTAAATTTTTAAAAATTCCTTCCCCCAAGTCAAAAAAATTTGGAGCCAGGGTTCCCTAGCGCCGCTAGGATGTCTCCCAATTTTTTTTTTTTATATAAAAAACATATCTTAAAATATTTTTAAAAAATTTACTTTGACCCTCCTAGTTTTTTATTTTTATTTTAGTTCAATGACCCCTCTAGATAAAGGGTTTTTCCCAATGTGTAAAAATAATAGACGTGATTGTCAAAAAAAAATAAAAATAAAAATAAAAAATTTAAATAATAGACGTGATTGTCCAAAAAAAAAAACAAAAAAATTTAAAAAAATAATAGACGTGATGTTATGTTCTTGTCATAAAAATAATAATTAAAATCTTAAAAATCGAAATATGTCCGCCCTTAATTGGTGGAGTACAGTTTTTTTTCGAAATTATTATTCTAAAAGTCAATTCTTAGTCTTATATATATATATACCTATTTATTATCTTCCTAGTTCTATCAGAAATCAAAACATTAATGAGCAATTATATTTTTCTATCTTACAGTGTTATATATAGAGAAAATCTTACACTTGATTGCCACGTGGTGAGACTGTAAGACCGTCCAATGAGATTACACCAGATTAGAATTTTATAATTTATTTTTATATTCTCAAAATAAATAGTGCAATATCTTTAGACGGTCTCACGGTCTCACGACGTGGTAGTATTATACAAGATTTTCTCGTTATACATATGTTTCTATGCTTCCTATTTATTATCTCCCAAGTTTTATTAGAA